>CAWUFW010004986.1:0-400000 GCA_963921515.1 Calotriton arnoldi | reverse complement strand
CAAAATGGGGACTCTGGTTCACTGAGTATGAACTCTGTTAGATAGCAGTACATAGCGGTACAGTTGCAGTCGTTTGCAGGGTTGTTCACACACCTCACTATGGAGGAGATGTGTTAATGCAAGTAGCTGTGTATTGCTGGTGGAGAGACTTGCATGTTGGACCTCCTGAGGTTGCAAGTGCACCAGGGCATTGGTTTCAATGACATTGAATAGCAGGGACAAAAGTTGGTAGCATGGAAAGAGTATGGAATATTGACACTGAGATGTGTATGTGTCTGGCAAACTGAAAATGTTCTTTGAAATGACACACAATAGTGGTGTTCCTAAGGGCATTTGCTACACTATGGTAGATTAGGGGGGATACTACACTCAATATGGGGGAAGATGTTTCAAAGAATCACAAACAAATTGGCCTTTGCAGCAGATATTGGACTTGGGAAGGAGAGGGAAGCAGTTAGACACTGCAAGACAACCCTCAGGGTGACCTGACAGTACTAAGAGAAAGATTATTCGAGGACCTGCAAAGAGACTTGATGTATGAGGGCTAGTCCTTAATATTAAAGCACACACCCACAGTTTTCAGGAATGTAAGGCATAAAATTAGGCAATTTAACTTCCTACAATGGACTTCCTTGACTCCAAGGCTTTTGTCTAATATCTATCCAACACTGTAATCAGGCTGCCCCAGTTGTAGTCAAGAAAGGATACACTTATATCATATGGTATCGTAATGCCCAGTGATTGCGAGATACTGGGAGATGATTGCATGCATTAATGAAAGGACAGTGTGACTGCGTTCGCCCCAGTGGTGTGTTTACTGTGCCCAAAGCCCAGGTCCGAGTGAAAAAGGCTGCATAACAAATTTCTTGATTTGGTGTTATCATAGTAGAAGGATGTATAGCAAGGCCATGGAAATCCAGCGGAACCCTGGATACCTCAGCTGGGTGGCAAAGGTTTAGCATTGGGCCGTGAATTATGGAAAAGTTTTGTTCTGAAAAGAGGACCGTGAAGTGTAGCAGCAAGGTTACCCTATCTTGAGAGTAGATAATGTGAGATGGTGAGATACACCTACACCCCTCCAAGTGATGATGCAGACCAAAAATACCCAAATGCAATTAGAGACTGACCCTGCTAGAATTCGATGTGAACCAGGATCTCCCACAAAACATTGAATTGAAGAAGTTAGGTAGAGGTTGTGCTAGATAAATATGTGCACAGACAGGAAACAAACTGTATTTCAGCTAAGCAATGTACAATGTTGAGCAATGTCTCTAGATATTTCTTGTTACGATCTAATTATTCAATGAAAACAATAAATATATCTGGCAAAACAAGATCTGCATGTGCACCCCTAGCAGCCTTGTTTGAATGCATTTGTAATATATATATATATATATATATATATATATATATATATATATATATATATATATATATATATATATATTGTCAGAGATCGAAATTGCGTGAATGCTTCTCAGGACCAGTACGATGCACTAGTGGGTCCACCTCTCGACATCCCCAATTCTGATCACCAGAAAGGTACAGAAGATTAGGGCGATCAAGTGAGGAAAAGGCCAGGGTAGTGCGAAAGGAACAGCAAGGAAGGAGACCTGAAAAATTAAAGATAACAGAAATAACTCTATAAACCAATTTCCAAATATATCCCACAAAGAAGAAATATTACTACATACACTATAATTACCTAGCCGCCAATCGTCTATCTCTGACGACTGTGGATGGTTCATATGTGCCTAGCAGTTCAAAAGTACTAATCTCTCTCTCTTATTCTCGGACTTCAAGGGTGAACAGGGACAAATAACCTCCACTAATAGGTAAAAACAAAAACATGATTATATGAACATGCATTCTCTCCTGCCATCACGAAACAAGAATACAGTTATCAGGAATACTGAAGCATTCAAACATACCACATAAGAAGAGGTGAAAAAAAGATAAAAAGGCGAATAACCAGAGTTATTGTTCAGCCCCCACTGAATATTTGTCCAGAGAGAGAGAGTACTGAGAGCTCTTTTGAATAAGAGCTTTCACTAAATGACTAACGAGCATGGCTTATACTTTATATTTCTTCAAAGTTAAAAACCACGTCATACTCTATATAGACGATGATTGAGTGCTGGTAATAAAGCGCTCCTTGTGCTGTGGGATACACTGGAGGGATAATGGTTAAACAAATACTCAAGCTTATCCAAGCAAGAGGAAAGGAAATCCTCCCCAAAGACTAAGCACTTTTCCATAATAAATGAAAGTCTCATGCGCTTCTTAGAACATTCAAGTTATCACTGCCAAAAGGCTTTACTTGTTGCTTCGAACGCGAGCAGGCGTCGAATAGTTCTTTTCACATGAGCCCCTGGAACGTACCATGTGCGGTGGTTGCAAGTTTGCAGAAATGGACACAACCGCTGATGGCCCAAAACGAAGAAATGTACTTTCCCTACCTGAGAAGAACAATGGAGAGTACGAGGATTGCCCCCCACAGGACACACAGCGGTGACTACTTGGTTGCTCGGCACCCACCCGACGGAGGCTATCAAACAAAACGAAACACTGGATCAAATGGGCTCTCGCTTCACAGGACTTGGATACAGACATCCCGGCCGAACTAGAGAGCCTCAGCTGTAGGAAACAATAATTACGCATGCCTTAAATAACTTGAATCTGCCCCTCATGTCAGCTGTGAGTCGCAAGCCTCCTGGATTCTGGGAATTGAGTTCTCCACAGTGCTAAAGGAACATTGGAGTCTAAAGACGTATATAGTTCTTGAAGGCGCCTGAGTTTTCTAGACACACACACGCGCACGCGCACACACACACACACACACACACACACACACGCGCACACACACACACTTCTCGTAATGCACTCTATTTGGTTTCAATAAAAAAATCTGCATTAAATTAATAGCTTTTCAAAATCTGCCACTTCAGAAAACATCACCAATTTCTCCTCTCCTGCCCTCCTTCACCAGACATGCCAATATGCACACCAGCGCCCTCCACAACAAGAAACTAGTGTCCTTAATGTCATTCAGTCTCATTAAATCTCCATTTTTCCTCCGTTGACAATTCCTTTCCTTACACTCATTGTCCATACAGGATAACACTGATTGCCAAACATTTAGAAATGTATCTTTGTCCTTATCTATATGATTTAGTAGTCACTATATGGCTATTGTCTCTTTCGCTTCCAGTGTTTAGCAGTTGTCATTTGTGCTATGATGAGGGGACCTTTTGGGTGTGTGAGGGCATTCAGATCAAATCACTCTGATCCCCCCACCCTCGGATCCTTCTTGTCTAATTGCCAGATCTCACGGAAAAACCTTGTCCCTTCCCCTTGGGAACTGCACCCTTCTTTGTGGTAGACTGTCCAAGTGGGCGCGTGAGTGCTGGACCAGTTTAATCCGCTCCTTGTCCCCTCCCCCTTTTGATTTATTATACATGTATGGCGGCTCTGCTGTGGGACGTTACGCAAGATACTTCGTGTTACTATCCTCACTGAGCTTAAACTTAGTAGAGCTCCCAACTGCGTTAAGAGGTTTCCTTACACAGAGCACACTCCCTTGCATAACCATGCACACACCTACTGTTCATCTTGTATGCACACATGACCAACACTTCCCTAATCTTACCATGAATGACAACCAAGGCCTCCGCTATGATGACAACTTCGTAGCTGAGATCCTTACAACCCCTTCCCTACTAGGGGCTGTTGGCAGAGCCTTCTTGTCACTACAGACCCTCAGATATTTTTAGAGGACATTGGCTTAAGGCGAGAATGGTCCCAAATCACATGGAAGTGCACATGCGGCTGGTTGATCCTGATGATCAACACTGCCATACGGCTTTTATAAGCCCTTGTTATCAGGATCACTGTTGCTGAGAACAGTCTGAAGGTGGGTATAAGCATCACAACATTTAAATCACGTCTAGCCAAAATTAACTCAGAAATCGGTGAGCATAAGGACTACCTCATGCAACAGAAAATTAACAAACTTACATTAGAGAAGACTACCAAACCCCAAGTGGGGACACATCTTCTGATGATGGATTCTTTACTTATCGGCAAAACAAAATTCTTTCAGTTACGCCTCTAGTGCAGACAGCTGGGTCAGCCTCAACAGCAGCTGGGAGGGGGGGGGCACACTACCTCCACCCATGTATGGATACCCAGTTGAGCTCTATCCAGGGCATCAACCAATGTGGAACCTTTACTTCCACATGCCCCCACAAACATCACACCCACTTTATCCTCAACACTTCACTCATCCTCCTTTTTTAGACAGAGGCAGAAAAAAAGGAGGAGCACACAAAAGGTACAGTGGCAACAACCCCAGTCCGAACCACAGATTCAGATTCGGCGCAAAACCAACCAACTAAACTAGTGGTCATCCTTTCCACTAGAGTAACCTCACCCATCGAGAACAGGGGCCTGCAGAAGGGCTTAGGCTTAGCACCTACGCCACATGATGACAGGTTCCGCCTAGCCAATGAACTACACATCTTCTTCCAGAAGATCAGACTTCACGTATTTTTCCAGGATAAACCTACGCTTGAGCCAACTATTCTGGTCTATGTGTTCACTCTAGGTTCACCCCCTTCCACCGGGATGATGCTTAACAAAGTTCTATCAATGAGCAAGCTGTCCTCAAGGAAGTTGAAGGACAGGACACCCCCACTCCCTTCTATAATATGTCTACTCAGTAACAGATGGCGGTAAGGACCCTGCAATTACCATCAATCTTGCGGATAAAGGCGGCGCCATCATGATCCTCAATACTACAGATTACAATCATGAATGCCTGTCAACTGGCCAATGAGAGGTACTACCTCCTGATAGACAGAGACCTACTGCAAGACCCGCAATGAGGATCAACACCATGGTCACTTCAGCAGAATCACAAGGATGGATTTTCAAAAATGAAGCAGAATTCTTGACCAACCTCACGCCTAAGGTACCCTACTTCTACTTTCTGTTGAAGAGTCATTAAGGCCCCTCCCCAACCTTGCAGATCGATTGTATCCGGCATCGGATCCCTCTTGGAACCCCTCAGCAAATTCTGTAACTATCTCCTGCAACCCCTGGTGAAGAAGATCCCTTCTTTTCTTAAGGACACAAGGAATGTCCTTAACCTTATTGAGGAAGCCAATGAACTAGATGAAATTTACCTTTTGGTGACCCTTGACGTGGAAGCCTTGTATGCCAACATCCTGCAAGATGCCACCATCGTGGTCATCCAGACATGCCTCCATGCAGAGACTTGGACATTGAATACCCCTGTGAGCTTCATCACTGAATGTGCCACTATTGCATTAGAAGAAAACATTTTTCAATTTTAGGACCAACTGGTCCATCAAATGCAGGGCACTTCAATAGGGAGCACCGTTGTTTCCATCCTGGCCTGCCTTTATATGTCTGATTTTCAAAACCTATTCATCTCTACAGACCCAAACCCATACAACACCAATATTAAATTGTGGCATCGCTACATAGATGATATTATCATCTTCTGGAATGGCGATATGCTAAGCCTTTTTCACATGGATCAACTCACTTAATCCTTACCTGAGCTTTACTAAGACCGTTTCTACCAGTGAACTTCCCTTCTTGGACCTTATGATCACAATCAACAACAGGAGATTGTCGACGACCACCTATAAGAAAAACCCGGACTGCAAAAGCTTGCTGCTATATGACAGCCACCATCCTAAAGTACTTCATGATAACCTCCCATATGGGCAGTTCCTCCTCTTTTGCCGCAACTGCAGCACCATCAGGGATTACGAGCAACATGCCACAGCACTGAGCAGCAACCCAAGAGCTCACAGCTACCCTCTCCAAGTAGTGAACAGGGCTGGCAAGAGGGCCAGGAATCACCACAGAGAAGCCCTCTTGGAACCTAGGATCAAACAGAATGATGACACTATCAAATGCGTCACCACATTTACACCAAACTCTAACTGTATACAAAAAACATACAGAAACATTGGCCTATACTTCACTTAGGGTCACTGAATATTTGCTCACCATGCTTTGCGTTTAAATGCACTCAAAATCTGCGAGACCTCTTGGTGCACACCAGACCCCGGGTCACCATGAGATCTGAACAACGCACACCGTGGAATCTCCCCCCTGTCACAGAACACTTCCCCTGTGGTTCATGTGGGAAATGTCACCATAAATATGCATCTAAAGATTTCACACTGGACGACTCATACCTCGACACAAAGGTGTCACACAAACTGCAAAACCAAAAATTGTGTTTAACTTATGCATTGTCCCTGCTCATTCCGCTACGTAGGCATGACCAATAGGCCCATCAAATCCCGAATTACTGGACATCGCAGTAATATCTGATGCCAACGCAGCAATATCGGATGCCAACGCAGCAGCACGAAGATGAGCGCCAGTTTCTTAGAAACCCACCATACCCCTGATGATCTTAAGTGGACCATCCTGGAGGCTCATACCCAGTGGGATAAGCAAACTTTATTCTGAAAAGAAAAATGTTGGATCTTTTGCCTCTCCACCCACACCAAGGGACTGAAAAGTGTCATACCGTGGAACGAATGTTTACAACTGGCAAACCCTTGTTTACCTTGTATTTTAGCCCCCCATCTCTGTATAGGCCAGCTCACACCTCTGGGTTCCTTCACTGGGCAGACATTAACAATATGGGTTGATAATGAGGCTTGGGTTAATTAATACACCCTTTTTTAGTCCCATCCTACTCACGAGCACAGTTTCTGTGACACGACACCTGCCACCTGCCTCCCAACATTGCAGCCATTCCGTGCACCTTCCTTACAACAGAGTATTGGCAAGTAATACCTAGATCCATTGAAATGTGGCATTCAGACTTTGTATTATGTGATGACACTCATACATTTTGACTCGAGTACTGTACTTCTTGTTCCGAGTGCCTTAAACTCATGAGCGTGCTACTCGCGGCTCTTCATTCCCCCAATATGGCCACCACACAGGACACTGCATTCACCCCTCTGGCCTTCTGAAAACTTTCAGCTGCATATATTAATTACTCCTGCACCTGACTTCAATTTAGAATACTATGCAGTCATGCACAGCAGCATCCTTTCAGCCGAGGAGCGTGTTCCTTAACTCTCAACACCTGCTTGGCAACATATGTGCCACCCGCTTGGCCATCCGCAAACCAGCTGTGCACATTAATTACTTCAGCACCTGACTTCAATTTAGTCAACCATGGAGTCCTGCTCCGGAGGCCAATTACTCCACCGCTTTCCTTCCTTAAATACACGACCCGACCTTACTTGTTACCTACAGGTGGGCAGAGGAGGGTAGAACCCAGGTCAGTAACCACATGGTCCACGTGAGTACTGTACATGTTTTTAACTGCAACGAACCTGCTCTAGCTCTCTACCTTGCCTTTGTACACTACTTACTAGCAGACTACTCTGTTTATCAGTTTTTTCCGCAGCTAGATGTGGTCGTCTGCCCTATCTAAGGGATATTATTTTCTCTTCTATAGAGTGCGTTTACCATTTACCCTTAACACTGCCCAGCTCTATGCTTAATAATTTACTGTATGATTTCACATTGATGGTATGAGTGGCATGGTTGCCCAACACCACTATTGATGATGTTTGTATACTATTTCGCATGTGTGTTTTGCACTGCTGAACTGCTCTTTGAGTGTATGTGTCTTATGTCTTTTAATTATACTCACTGTTTGAGTGCTACTAGCCAGGTCTGGCATCTGCTGTACCAATGGGCAGCTGTTTGCCACCTTTGTATACTTTGATGTCACCTCCACATCGTGATTCGAGGGCTTGCCAATGTACCCTTGGCGCCACTCAAAGGCTTTCTCCCTGCTTTTCCCCTCTAAAGGTTGGATCTCGCTTTTTCTGTACCACAGAAGGTGCAGTAGAACTATGTATGATTAGATACTCACACTCCACTACCTGGGTTCTATTCCGTTGTAGGGTAGGTATTTTTACCTGGTCCTGAAGAAATGCCACTAACTCTCTAGGGATTGAGGCATGAAACATGAAACATGTTGACTTGTAGTCCCTCTTGTTGAAGCTATCTTGGTACATTACTACCAAAGACAGCTCCTTTGTTTTTATCTTGTCAAGAGGACCACCTCATTAACAAATCTCTCCCCGGTACCCCTTAGGCGATTTTAATCACATGTGCACCACCCTACACTCCCCCCCCCCCCCATCACTCTCATTCATGAAATGGCAAAGATCACCACCAAAGACCCCCTATTGAGGGGCCTATCCGGCATTGCAGCGCCAGCCCAACAAGGAGCATCTCAATGATGAAGTATGACACCCTTTTGGGTGTGTGAGGACAATCAGATGTGATCCCTTGAACCCCACCCCCAGATCCTTTTGGTTGATGTGCCAGATTTCCTGGAAAGCCTTCTCCTTTCCTCTCCTTTCCCCTGGGGAACTGCACTGTTCTTTGTGCTATACCGTCCAATTGAGAGCCTGAGTCCTGGACATGTTTGATCCGCTCCTTTTCTCCCCTTTTTGATTTATAAGGGTATTATTACCACTTCAAAGCATTGTGGTACAGGTGTCCACATCCTGGGGTTATCCCTTATGTTATCCCTAATGTCCTTTGCATAATGAAAATGCACGTTTGAAAAATGTGGCCCTTTCTCAATAGGTTAAGTTGTGTTAGTCACACAGCCTGTGGTCTGGCTTCATCTACTTTACTTCTAACCCTGTTCTTCCTTCTGTGGTCTCGTCATGAGGGATCTGTTGTCTGTTTTCGGAGTTGGTGGTGGTGATGGCTGTTTTACTGATCCTATTCTGTTACCTTCTCAGCCGACACTGTGCCTATTGTCCTTACCCCCTTCTAGATATTGAAGACCCTCTTCAGCAGTATGAGCATGAGTTTTTCCACCTTTTTTAAATATCACTCCGGAAGGGAACATACTCCGAAATAGAATTTTCTCCTCTTTAAGTTTATCAGTGAGGATCTTCAATTTTTTTTAGGTTTTTCAATGGTTGAATGCAAAAGTCCTGCAGAAGGATTATAAATTTGTCTCCGCCATACAGCAGTGACGAAGTTCTGTGAGCTTCTTTTTGTTGGTAGGACCTGAGCTTCATTACATTGTCTCTCGGACTTTTAATGTTGATCTGTGTCTCACTGTGTGTGTCCTTTCAATACCTATCTGATCATTTTTGTTTAAGTCCCTGGATCTGGACAAAAATGGATGATGATCTCCATGCCTTCTGCGTCTTCAGATACATTCCTTAACCTGATATTATCCCTCCTTGTTCTGTTTTTTAATCTTCACATTTCAGTTAGAGCATATCTACTTGAGTCTCTAGGGATTGAAGTTGTCATATGTGGGACACATGTCGATAGGTGATTTCCAGCACGTCTGTCTACAATTCCAATTCTCTTGTGCCTAGTTGATCCATCTCTTTGTTTCTAATTCTTGTTGCAGATCCTGTTCCACTCTTCTCTCAGTTTTTGGAGACATGAATTTAAGTCCTTCTGCGTGAGGGATGTTTTGTCCTTTTTTGAAGTCTTGGCTGCCTCTGTTCTCATCGTGGCAGGATCCTCCAAGTTTGAGACTGTATTCGCTGAAGCCCAGAAGGACTCAAATCCCTTATCCGTAACCTTTGGCTGTATACAAGGCATTCAGATAGCCCAGACCATAAGCTTCACGTCTAGTTGTCCCTTGTCGGTGCCTCCTTCTATGAAACATGCCTTAGCTCCCTGTGAATGCCCACATTTTACTATCACCATGTACTTTTGGAACAGAATCCCATAGAATTAAAAAGATAATCCTAAAGACTTGGCACCTTCTACATTCTGAGACCTTCCAACATAACAAACAATTATTTTCATTTAAAAGTGGTCAAAATATTAGAGACTGATTAGTTTTAGTCAATTTGGAACCCACCTCACCTATTATTTCCAGCATCTATAGCCAGTGACAGGCCATTTTAAATGTGGCAATTGCGTTGCATCTCTCTAACTGTGCTACTAAGAATGTTATTTTCTGCATTGAATGCCCCTGTGGATTTCACTACATTGGCAAGACAACTCGGGAAATTTATTGCAGGATTTTACTTCACCAATTGAGGATTCACTGCAGTGTGGAGAACACACTGTTGGTTGAACACTTTGAAACCTTCGAACACTCCCACAGAGAGATGAAATGGTGGGTGATTGAAACTGTAAAATGCTCTGTCAGAAGACATAGCATTGATAAGATGCTCACTATGAGAGAAAACAGATGGATCTGACAAGCTAATACATACAAGAAAGGACTTAATTTTACTGCTGAATGTTTCTCCTTAGTAACTGTGAACTAAGGCATTTTCACCCGGTTACCAATTTTGTTTTTCAACTTAATTACCTTTTTTTACTTACCTATTTATTTTTGTTTCTTGTTACTTTGACTATGTAGTTTATTTGTCTTTTTCTTTTTGTTTCACTTTTTTTTCAATGTATTCATTAATGGGTGCAGATGTTTCTTTGATATTCCGGCATTGCTGATTCATATCTACCACTCCAAGATGGTGCCTATTCTTAACTTGAATGTTGTTATACATCTTTAACATGGATCCCATTTGCACGCAAAATTATCGCTTCCGCTTAATTTAATTTTAATCTTGCGCCTCTAAAATCGTGTTTCATTATTTCCTAAGCGTCCATCCTAAACTCCTTCGTCTAACATTTTGTCCAAATATAAAAGATGTTGCAATTTACATACATTCATTTTTACAGCCGGGTCTGGTGGCTCAGTGGACTAATGCGTCCATTGCAGGGGCCTGTGTTCGACCTCATGGTCACAGGTTCAAATCCCGGCGGGTCCACTCAGCCTTTCATCCATCTGAGGTCGATAAAATGAGTACCATTGAGTTGGGTAACAATGAACATCTGTTATTCAGCGCCAAGAGACTTCTGGGTGAACGTGCGCTTTACAAATACACATGTTATGTTATGTTATGTTGACTGCACTTAAAAATGCCTGTTTTCCATTATTCATATAATCCACACAATCTGTATGACACTCATTTTTCATTATTTCATATAGTGACATTACCTAGTCACACACCTGCATTGTCTTTACTTTGCCTCTCTGTGTTACAGTTAGGAAATAGAATTTAAAAAAAACTTAGAAATTCACTGAAAAAAAATGTTAGAGGAATATTATAGTAGGCTCAAATTTCACTTGTATAAAACCTGTGAAATTCAGCAGTTATAGTCCCCTGCGCTAACTATAACTTACACCCTGCAATGCACTGCTTATGACCTCATATATTACATCACTCATGATATGGTCAGTGACATTACTGATAACATCACTGATGACCTCATCCAGTAAGTGTAAACATTTTCTAAGAGTTTGATTGTTAAACATTTATACTATGCTACTACAAAAGTTAAATTAGTATACTAGGTGTACTACTAATCAACGATACTACTAACATATTATGTGAGTGGCTTTGTGACTGTGTCTATCCATGTGTGAGTGGGTGTCTGGCTGTATAGGTGTGTGAGTTGCTGTATGGCAGTATTAGTGGGTGTGTGAGTAGCTCTGTGGGTGGGTGAGTGAGTGGTTGTGTGAGTGGCTGTTTTGGTGAGGGAGTGGGTGTGTCAGTGGCTGTATGGACGGGTGAGTGGCTGTTTGAGCGGGTGTTTGGGTAAGTGAGTTGGTGTGTGAGTGTCTGTATTGGAGAGGGAGTGTCTGTGTTAATGACGGTATGGGTGAGTGAGTGGATGTGAGAGTGCTTGTATGAATGTGTGAATGGGTATGTAAGTGGTTGTGTGGGTGTGCGAGTGCTTGTATAGGTAAGTCAGCGGCTGTGTTGAGAGGCTGTATGGGTGAGTGAGTGGGTATGTGAATGACTGTATAGGTGAATAAGTGAGTGTGTGCAGCTGTATGGGTGAGTGACTGTTGCATGAGTAGCTGTTTGGGTGACTGGTTGTGTGAGTGGCTCTGGATGAATGAGTGGTTGTGTGAGTACTTGTAAGGGTCTGTGAATGGTTATGTGAGTGTGTGAGTTGGTGTATGAGAGGTTATATAAGGGTGTGAGTGGTTCTGTGGATAAAGTCATCAGTGATGTCATTTGAGATGTCATCAGTCATGTCAGTGATCATATTACGAGTGATGTAGTATATGAGGTAATTAGCAGTGCATTACAGGGGCATAGGTTATATTTAGCGTGGGTAACTATAGCTGCTGAAGTTCACTTGTTTTCTATGAGTGAAATATGAGCCTAAATATAATGCCCCTGTAACCTTTGGTTATTTTCAGCGAATTTCAATGTTATTTTTAAATTCTATTTCCTAATTATACCATCCTTGTAACCTTTGTTTTTTTTTAGGTAATTTCTAAGTTTAAAAAACAATGTATTTCCTAACTGTAACCTCTGAGAATGAGTGTGTGTGTGTGTGTGTAAATGTCTGAGTGAGTCTGGGAGTGGCTGCATAAGTGTCTCACTGGGTGTGTGAGTGGGTGCCTGAGTATCTAAGTGGATTTGCAACTGCATCCATGAGTCTGTGAGTGAGTTCTGAGTGGGTCTGTGAGATGGTGTGAGTCTGTGAGTGGGTGTCAGAGAGTATGAGGGGTTCTGTGAGTGGGTGTCTGAGTGCCTGAATGGGTTTATGAGTGGGTGTGAGTGTTTGAGTGCATCTGTGAGTGGGTGCATGAGTGTCGTAGTGGGTCTGAGTGTGTGTTAGAGTGTCTGAGTCGGTCAATGAGTGGGTCTGTGAGGGAGTCTGTGAGTGGATGCATCAGTGTCTGACTGGGTCTTTCAGTGGGTGTCTGAGTCTCTGTAAGGGTCTGTGATTGGGCGCACGAGTCTCAGAGCGGGTCTGTTAGTCAGTGAGTGGGTCTGTAACTAGGTGTGTGAATGTATGAGTGGGTCTCTCAGTGGGTGCATGAGTGTTTGAGTGGGTCTTTGAGTGAGTGCGTAATTATCTGAGTGAGTCTGTGAGTAGGTATCAGTCTCTCACTGGGTCTATGAGTGGGTACATGAGTCTCTGAGTGGGTCTTTGAGTGAGCGCGTCTTTCTCTGAAAAGGTGTGTGACTGGGTGCGTGAATCTCTGAGTGGGCGTATGAGTATCTGAGTGGGTCTGTAACTGGATGCATGAGTCTCTGATTGGATCTGTGAGTAGGAATCTGAGTCTCTCAGTGAGTCTGTGAGTGGGTGTGTGAGTGTATGACTGGGTCTGTGAGTGGGCACAAGAGTCTCAGAGTGACTGCGAGTTTCTGAGTAGATCTGTAACTGGGTGTGTAAGTGTCTGAGTGGGTCTATGAGTGAGTTAATGAGCATCAGAATGCATTTCTAAGTGGGATCATCAGTCTCAGAGTGGGTGACTGAGTGGGTGTGTGAGTGCCTAAGTGAGACTGAGGGTGTCTGTATAAAAATATATTTTTTATTTTTTCAATGATAGTCACAAATAAGTTGTGGAAATTATTTGCGAATTCGTCACAATGTTGCACAAGGGGACCTCGCTGATGGTCGAGGTGAATTCTCGAATATCGCGAGTGAGAAAAAAACAGTTTTTTAGCATATACTCATAAAGGGGTTCCTCAAACACCCCTATATTCCTCTCTTGGGGTCAGCAACATGCAACCTGACCCCTTATACCACTTACTGCCATTTGATTTGAGCCTTGGGGACTGTTCCGATGAGGTAAAATGGCAGCCACAACTCTCTGCTCAAGTTGCGGCTAGCCAATCATGGCATTCCTGTTGGCTCGCGAATTCGCGAATAATCGCGCAATCGAGGCAAATTAGCCACGATCGCAGATATACAAATTTTGGATCTCCTTAAATTTCCCAACAACTACTGAACGGATTTACACTGGCTAGCTGAAACCATGATCTGTGAACCAAAATCTACCTTCCTGCCAAATTCGGTGTAATACCATCCAGCAGTTTGGGCTGCAGATGTGTCTAAAGCTCCTATGGGAATTAACATGGGAAATGGATGTTTTTTGGCACAGCCCTTTTTCAACCCCCATTTGACCGATCGCCCCAAAACATTCCATGCGCAACAAGAATCACTGGAACAATTTTTTGGGGGAAATTTCGTGACGGCAAGTCAAAAAATGCTTTTCCTATGGAAACATGGTCCTACCTACCTGCTAGTAACCGCCAGGAAGGGGGGGGGGGGTAGTGGTGATGGTGAATTGGATTTTGCAAATATAAGGATTGATCTATATAAGTTTGAGGAAAACGAAACTAAAGAAACATTTTTAAACAAATCCCCCCCCCCCCCAAAATCTCGATGCAACCAAAGGGAAGTCGTTCTCCTCTAACATGTAAGGACATTCCCTGTCTTAGAAAAATGGTGGACCTGGCAATAGAATCAAATGGGGAGACAACAAGGGTACAAACTGATGAATTAACAGATACACAGATCTGCGGGGAACAATGTATCGACACCGAACAGACAGAAGCCAGTGGACTGAAATCTAGGTCTAAATTTTGTCCACAATTACCACCAGGTAACTAAAGTGACCTATTTCAAGTACTGGTAATTAAGGATCTGAACAAACTGACTAAAGACAAACGGAAACGGGGTAGAAGCAACATTACCATCCAAGAGAGATTAGCTCTTAAGGAACTTAAAAAGGACACTGATATCGTGATTAAGCCATCAGACAAGGGTGGCAACATTGTTGTACATGATCAGGAGAAATATCAAATGTCGGATAGCAGACAACATTACACAACAGTAAAAACTGATCCTTCAGAGAAAATTAAAATAGAATATCATGGAAAATTGTAAACATGGAATCAGCAACTACTAATCGATGACGATGAATACAAATACCTCAAAACCATGTATCCTGTCACACCGACAATTTAATTTCTCCCGAAGATCCACAAGAGTCTAACCAACCCACCAGATTGCCCAATAGCCAGTTCAGTGAATTCACTTTTAAAGAATACATCTCAATACATCGACCTCTTTCTAGCACCTTAAGCAACAGCCTGCCCTCGTACCTCAGAGACTCTACGGACTTTTTAAACAAAATCCAACATATACAATGGAAGGCATCTACGATGGCTACGATTGACTCCGTCTCATTGTACACGTCTATCAGACACGAGGATGGGACATAAGCAGCCAGGCACTTCCTACGTGATAGACCAATTAGCTATCTTGAACATTCTAACTTATTGATAGAAATGCTAGAATTTTGCTTGACCCATAACATCTTCATGTTTAATGGATGTTACTATTTGCAACAACAATGAACTGCGATAAGTACATCTTTTGCTCCAAATGAAAAACAAAATTGGAGATGCACCACTTTGCTGAAATGTTCCCAAAAAAAAGTCCTTTGAATAATAATTCTCGAAAAATCCACAAATTCGTTGTACACTGGTCAAGTTTTTTTTCTTTTCCTTTATTGGTTCTTTCTTTAAAAGACAAACAGCCAACGCGTTTCGTCCTGAAACACAGGACTTCTTCAGGGCAATGTTGGAATTATGTAGAGAATTTGAAATGATAATCCTGACCAAATATTATTTTGCGATGGGGGTTGTAATTAGACCCTTGCGTTCCGCTCATCTATCTGAGCCGATACATAATCCGATCAAAACGAAAAGATGATGTAAAGTTGGTTATTCTTCCAATTTCTTTAATATCACTGGTAATCTTATTGCCAGATGTGGAGCCTGTGTGGTATGATAGCCACAATAATGTAATACCACAAAGCAATTATTACTCCCTAAACCATATCAAAAATATGGCCAAAATCCTCCTTATCGAACAATCCGACGCCGCATCATGAACGGCGTTCTCCTGCCGGGCGGCAGGAGAACGCCATTCACGATGCAGCGTCGATAACGAGGATTTTGCCCATATTTTTGATATGGTTTAGGGAGTAATAATTGCTTTGTGGTATTACATTATTGTGGCTATCATACCACACAGGCTCCACCTCTGGCAATAAGATTACCAGTGATATTAAGGAAATTGAAAGAATAACCAACTTTACATCATCTTTTCGTTTTGATCGGATTATGTATCGGCTCAGATAGATGAGCGGAACGCAAGGGTCTAATTACAACCCCTATCGCAAAATAATATTTGGTCAGGATTATCATTTCAAATTCTCTACATAATTCCAACATTGCCCTGAAGAAGTCCTGTGTTTCAGGACGAAACGCGTTGGCTGTTTGTCTTTTAAAGAAAGAACCAATAAAGGAAAAGAAAAAAAACTTGACCAGTGTACAACGAATTTGTGGATTTTTAGAGAATTATTATTCAAAGGACTTTTTTTTTGGAACATTTCAGCAAAGTGGTGCATCTCCAATTTTGTTTTTCATTTGGTTGCCCCTGGTAACAGGGGAGTGCGCTTGGACAAGGGGCACTTTTGGAGATTTTGCACACAAGAATTTACTTTCATATTGAAATAATTTCAATTGGTGATTGCATTGGATTGGTGCCTGATTGGTTGCCCCTTTGGTCCACTGTCCTTTTTTGTGTGTTTTGATCTTTTGCTCCAACCTATGCAAACCTTCTTATGGGGTATCGGGAGACTGAAATTGTTTGGACAGAAGGTAACATGGACAAATTGGAGAAAGTGGTATTATGGTCACGATTCATCAATGATCTCTTCATTATCTGGGAGGTTGAAGGCAGAGAATTGGAGTAGTTCATTGCAACTTTAAACAATAACAACTTGAATTTGGCCTTCACTCACACAATAAGCTCGGAATGCATTACCTTCCTGGATATAGAAGTCTCAATAAAGAACATGAGCATCTTTACTAAACTACATAGAAAGGGGACCTCATGCAACAGCATTCTGCATGGGAATAGTGGTCATCCTGAGAAACTACAATGGAGCATCCCCTACGGGGAAATGCTAAGAACCCACAGAAATAGCTCAGAGGACAGTGATTTCAGAAACAAAGTATTGGACATGAAAAATTGATTCCTCGTGAGGGGATACCTATCTGCAGTAATAGAAGAAGCGATAAAACGGGCATCTTCTAAACCCAGGAGAGAATTGTTGGTACCTAAAGAAGCAATTATGAACAGTGAGGAAGAAAAAATTCAACTGATCATTGATTATAATCAACAACACAAGGAAATCAGAAAGATAATGCAAAAACATTGGAATATTCTGAAATCAGATCGAATTTTGAATGCAAACCTAATGGATCACCTAAGCATAGCATACAGAAAGACTGCTTCCTTAGCCGACATGTTGACCAGGAGTCATTTCTCCCCCAAAATAAATGTAAAGACGAGCTGGCACAAGCAACCTGGCTTTTGGAATTGCGCCAAAATCAAGGCCTGTGAACATGGGATAAACCAGAAGGAATACAGATTGTAGAATGGGAAACTAGAAAAGATAAAAGAGAATATCACCTGTGTTAGACCTGGCACCATTGGCGTGGGTCTCCCTTCCATTTTTTGCCTCTACTTCCTGTGTTTTGCTGTGTGTTGGACTCCATTTTTGCTGGTCTAGATGCTTTGGGCACTTTGCCACTGCTGTTCAGTGCCAAAGTGGAAGTGCTCCCTTTGTAAAGTATTGTTGTAGATTAGTGATTCCATGATTGGCTATTTGATCTACTTGTCAGACCCTAGTACAGTGCACTATGTGTGCCCAGGGCCTGTAAATCAAATGCTGCTGGTGGGCTTTCAGCACTGGTTGTGCCACCCACAGAAGCAGCTTGCAAAATGTGACTCAGGCCTGCCATTGCAGAGCCTGTGTGCAGACTGGTACTGACATGTCGACTTGGCAAGTGCACACACTTGCCAGTCCCAAAACCATCCCTTTTCTACCTATTAGGCACCCCTAAGGTAGGCCCAAGGTACACCTGTGGGCAGGGTGCATTGTACGTGAAAGGTAGGACATGCCCTGATGTGTGTGGCATGTCCTGATAGCGAAATTCGGCCAATTTTGTTTTTCACTATTGCAAGGCTATCTGTTCCCATAGGCCAGAATGGGGAGTTTGATTATAACATCTTATAAACATAAATGACCCTGGGAACAGGAAAGGAAAATAAAGTTTAGTATGCCTCAACTCAGAATGTTAAGATGCATCTTTTAGTGAGGGTGATTTTTACATTCTGTGTTTGAAAGTACCACTGTTAGAAAGTAGGTATTTTCTTGCCTAACCATCCAGTGTGCCTCTGCTTGGTTTGTGTATTGCATGTCTGGCTTTTGGATGACAGGGGCTGGAGAAGGGCAGTGGCTCCAGAAGTCTGATGAGTCGGGCTGGGCTGAATAGACCTGGGCTGCATTTAGAGTAGGGGGAGGAGATTTCCTTTCACCTGAATGGGCCTGGTCTGCCTTCAACAATGCTGTCTCCACCTCCTGCCAAGAAGATGCACCAGTGAGGACAGAACTGGTTTTGGCTGGGTACAGACACTCTCTGCCTTCAGAGAACAAAGGATTTTGTGGTATAATTATTGGGGTCCAGACCCCAGACTTTTAGATCACTTCTGGGAAATCAAGAGGAACCTTTGCCAAGGAGAAGAGCCGGATAAGCTGAGGAGGAATACTGCCCCTGTGCTGTTTGCTATCTGGGGTTGGCCTGCAGTGGCTGCTTGCTGCCAAGGAAAGGAGAAAATGGACTTTGCTGTTTGCTTGGTCACCTGCTTGAAGAAGAAGATCTCCAAGGGCTTTAAACTGAGTTTGCCTCCTGTTCTGAAGTCTCAGGAACACAAAAACTTCATCCCTTCTGTCTCTCTGCATCTGGAACTGCTGTTTCAGCTGCTACAGAAGGAAATTGCAACACCGACGCCGGCGAGTGATGCCGTAACCTGCATCAAAGCCGTGGGCACCGCTCGTGAAGAGCACGACGCACCGCCCCAACTTGCACCATAGGCCCGACGCCTGCTGACGCCGTGCCGCATCGACTCAGAAGCCGTCATCGAGGTCGCTGCCTGCACCGGAGCCGCGGACACCGCTCGTGACGTTCACGACGCACCGTCCCGACTCGCACCGCAGCCCCGACTTCATCGACGCCGGTGCTTCATCAACACGGAGCCGATTCTCGATGTGGGTGACTCCCGAATCCATCGACATCGCACCGTCGTAAGCAACCGCCGCCTCGCTGCCATTTGTGACGTCACCTCCCCGACACAGTAAGGAACCGACGTCTCACCTCCCCTGCGCTGCAGTAAGGAACAAAGGCATCACCTCCCCTGGGGTCGTAAGGAACCGACGCCGCAGGCGCCAACAAAGCCTCACCTCCCCGACGCCGTGCACCGTCTTTGCTTTCATCGAATTCCAGGTACTGTTCTTTGTGGGTCTGCTTGACTCTGGGCCCGACGCCGCACACCTCGCGGTCGGCGCCGTACTTTGGGATTTTCATCTGTCACGAAGTCGTAATAACTCCAGGTGGAGTTATTTGTTGCTAGGAACTTTATTTAAGTGAATAAGCTATTTTTGAGGATATTTTTGATACTGTATTGTGGATTTTTGTCGTTTGGTCTTGTTTTGGGTTTAGATAAAGATTACTTATTTTTCTAAGCTAGTGTGGCGTCCATTTGTAGTGTTTTCACTGTGTTACTGTATGTGTTCACAAATGCTTTGCACACTGCCTCTGAGATAAGCCTGTCTGTTCGTTCCAAGCTACCAAGGGGGTGAGCAGGGGTTATTTTAGGAGTGTATCCCCCTTACCCTGACTAGAAGCAAGGGTCCCTATTTGGACAAAGGTACCTACCTCTGCCAACTAGAGATCCCCATTTCTATCAACCTGCAATACTGACTTTGTAATCTATGTCCTACAATGCCCATGTAAGAAACAATATGTTGGCAGCACCGTCAACAAGGTGAAACTTAGGGTATTACAGCACCTGAAGTCGATCAGAAACAAAGATTACTCATATCCGATTGCCAAACATTTTTGGGAAGAACACCGAGGTGAAACAAAATATCTTCAGTACTTTGGGATTAAACAAATAAAGAAAAGTGAAAGAGGAGATGACCGAGAACTACAGTTGAGAAGAATGGAATCAAGACTCATTCTATCAATGGGAACTGAAATACTGATGGGACACAACCTAGATGCAGAATTGCATGTCCTGGTATAAGAAGGCAGAAGTCTATGATCGCAACCCCAAGGAAGTTTCCTCCACTATGACATGTGGGCTATGATTAAAGACCAATATTGCTATGTGCACAAAAGTCCACTGGTACTCACAATGGACAGTCCATATACATATTACTGCAAACATTGATGGGCATTGATCTTTAAATAGATTTCATAATGAGCAAAACATGCACTTGGCACTTACCTATTAGGATAGAACTATGCTGCTCTATTAATATTGCTAGGGGATCTGGATTTTTATTAATCCCCTTTATTAATCTCTTTTTTATCAATCCTTTGAATGCTAAAACAAAATAAAATATTCCAAATAATGAAATATTCCAATAACGGCAATCTGCTCCTTTTAAAGGGAACATGACAGCCCTGATCATACCCAAGACTGCTGATTGCATCACAACTATCTGTATTGAAGAGCAACACCACTTCCAGATAATATCCAAATCAGCCTTTAGATAAGGTCTACAAACAATTCAAATGTATTCTCTAACTTTCTCCTATATGCATAGCTGATACAAGCATATTTTACCATCTTTGACATTTATTGTAAATATAACCCTCATTTCACTTTTTTTGATAGGTAGATTTCCACAGTCAAACTTCCCACAACCCGACTCTCACCATACCTAATTTTACCATGATATGTATTGCCCTTTGTCCTTGTAACTCATTCTTTTACGATTATTGTAACAATAAAATTGTAACTTTTTGCATTATGTATATGGAACAACTATAAGAATCAAGTACTTTACTATTATAATGCAAACTATGTTATGATGTCTGTCTGGAACTCTGCCTGAATGCAAGAAATCTATTTAAGCAATATGTCAACAAAGTGTACTTTACAAAATGAAATGCATTGCTTGATAGAGAACAAAAAAACGAGTGAGGTTTAGTCTGGTTGTAATGGTTGACACTGTAAAAGGACTATGGTCCTAAAATCTACTTAAAGACTAGCCAAACCCGTGGACTCTATGATCCTGTGGAAGGCAAACGCCAAAACGCGTAGACTCTCCCCTGTATGCAATAGTGATATGAAAAGCCCCTACTGTGCCGGTTTTGCTTTTCACCAAAGTTCGCTGGAACAACCCTCGCTGTGGACAAGGTTCAGAGCATTTCGATATATATATATATATATATATATTATATATATATATATATATATATATATATATATATATTCACTGAAAAAACCATAGGTTTCAGGGACGTTATAGTTACAAATTAGCATTTAAAAAACCTTTGAAATTCACTGAAAAAACCATAGGTTTTAGGGACAGTTATAGTTAGTTGGACATTGCACTCGTACAAAACCCGTGAAATTCCCCCGTTATAGTTAGTCCAGCTAACTATAACTCGCGCTCCCGCAATGCACTGCTGATGACGTCACATATTACATCACTCATGACATGGTCAGTGACATCACTGATGACATCACTGATGACATCTCAAATGACATCACTGATGACATCACTGATGACATCATCCAGTGACTGTGTGTTTCTGTAAAGTTTAAATATTTTTAATATATATAGGAAAAGACGTATTGAAGAATGAGTGGGTGTGTAAGTGTCTGTATGGATGATTTAGTAGGTGCGTGACTGACTCTATAAGTGAGTGATTTAACGTATCTTACTGAATGCATGGGTTAGTGACTAAACTGGGTGAATGTCTGTATCCGTCTGTCTGTTGCTGTGTAAGTGGCTGCATGTGTTTGTGAATAGCTACATGAGTTTGTGAATAGCTACATGAGTGTCTATATGAGTTATTGAATGCTTGTCTGAGTATCTGTATGGGTGCCTGAGTGTTTGTGTGGGAGGGGTGTGTGCAACTCTGTGCATAGATGTGTGAGTGGGTGATTCACTGGGTGGATGGTTTCAAGAGTGCAACTGTGATAGACTGTATGGGTGGGTAAGTGTGTGTAAGAGTGTGTTAGTGAGTGAATGTATGTCCCAGTGGTACATGTGTGAGTAACTACATATGTGAAAGGCAGTATATATGTGTGTTGGAGTATATAAATAGCTATAAGCGAGAGTGAGTGATTGTGATAGTGGCTGTATGGATGAGTGTGTGCTTGTATCAGTGATTGTATAAGAGCGTAAGAATGTGCTACTATTTGTATGAGTAAGTGAGCTGGGTGTGTGTATAACTGTATAGGTGAGTAAATGGTAGTGTGTTTAATTATTTGCATGACTGACTAGGTGTGTGAGTACCTCTATGGATGAGTGGCGGTGTTTGAGTGTCTATATAGGAGTATGAGTGCATATGATAGTCCTGTACTGAGTGACCGTAAGTATGAGTGACTGTACGGGTGAGTGAGTGGATGTGTGCGTAGACCTAAGAATCAGTGAGTGGGTATGTAGTTTTTGGTGTTGGAGTGTCTATGGTTTTGCGAATGGCAGTCTGTAATTTAGAGTGGGTGTATCAAAGGTTATATTAGGGTGTGAGGAGGTGCATGAGATTATCACGTGGATGATGTCATCAGTGATGTCATTTGAGATGTCATCAGTGATGTCATCAGTGATGTCACTGACCATGTCATGAGTGATGTAATATGTGACGTCATCAGCAGTGCATTGCGGGAGCGCGAGTTATAGTTAGCTGGACTAACTATAACGGGGGAATTTCACGGGTTTTGTACGAGTGCAATGTCCAACTAACTATAACTGTCCCTAAAACCTATGGTTTTTTCAGTGAATTTCAAAGGTTTTTTAAATGCTAATTTGTAACTATAACGTCCCTGAAACCTATGGTTTTTTCAGTGAATTTCAAAGGTTTTTAAATGCTAATTTGTAACTATAACATGTCTGAAACCTACAGTTTTTTCAGTGAATTTCAAAGGATTTGTAAATGACAATTTTTAAATGTATTAATTGTTATATAAATTTTTTCATACTGATTTCCAAATTTTTTAGAAACAATTTTTTTTACATATTTTATTTTTTAAATTACATTGTAATTACATTATACATTACATTACAAAAATACTTTCTCAGAATGAATTACTTTAGTTTAATTACTTTGCACATAGGCAATAGACTTTTAAGTACAGTAGTTACAGTTGTTGCAATGGGCAACACATTTTCAAACACAATGCAACATTCAGCTCAATGTGAATTTCTAGTTAAATGCAATTAGTTACTTTATGGATTACTTTTCTAACCACATTACTGGATCCTAGATTCAGTCCTGGGACATCTCCTGTAAACAGTTGAGTAAAAGCGTTTTGGTTACAGTCGTGATTTTTAAGGAATATTATTGTACTTTAAAAGTTCACACTTAGAAACTTTTTCTCATAGAATCACCAATGTTATCCTATGGAAGGAAATTCACTTAGAAGTTAAAAACTGTTATCGTTACTTTTTCTTACTCAGTGTTGGATCCTGGATCCAGCACTGGTGCATCTCCTGTAAACAGTTGAAAGAATGCGTTTAAGTCATACAGGCGATTTTTAGGAATATTTGTAGTTTGTGAAAATCGACACTTTGAAACTTTTCTGCTGAAAACCAGACAATGATATCCTATGGAAGGAAATTCAAGTTACTGGTAAGTACGGTTAAAATTACTTTTCAGGATCAGTACTGGGCTGAAAGATGCAGCACTGAGGTCTCTCCTGATAACAGGTGAGTAAATCGGAATTCGTATTTCGGCTGATTTTAGAGGAATATTTTAAAGTTCCAAAACTCCACACTTAGAAGAATTTCCAAGTGAAACCAGTCAATGTTAGCCTATGAAGGAAATTCAAGTTACCGGTAAGTACGGTTAAAATTACTTTTGAGGATCAGTACTGGGCTGAAAGATGCAGCACTGAGGTCTCTCCTGATAACGGGTGAGTAAATCGGAATTCGTATTTCGGCTGATTTTAGAGGAATATTTTAAAGTTCCAAAACTCCACACTTAGAAGAATTTCCAAGTGAAACCAGTCAATGTTAGCCTATGAAGGAAATTCAAGTTACCGCTAAGTACGGTTAAAATTACTTTTCAGGACCAGTACTGGGCTGAAAGATGCAGCACTGAGGTCTCTCCTGATAACAGGTGAGTAAATCGGAATTCGTATTTCGGCTGATTTTAGAGGAATATTTTAAAGTTCCAAAACTCCACACTTAGAAGAATTTCCAAGTGAAACCAGTCAATGTTAGCCTATGGAAGGAAATTCAAGTTACTGGTAAGTACGATTAAAATTACTTTTCAGGACCAGTACTGGGCTGAAAGATGCAGCACTGAGGTCTCTCCTGATAACAGGTGAGTAAATCAGAATTCGGATTTCGGCTGATTTTAGAGGAATATTTGTATGTTTCAAAAATCAACACTTAGAAACTTTTTCAGCAAAAAGCAGGCAATGATATCCTATGGAAGGAAATTCAAGTTACCGGTAAGTACGGTTAAAATTACTTTTGAGGATCAGTACTGGGCTGAAAGATGCAGCACTGAGGTCTCTCCTGATAACAGGTGAGTAAATCGGAATTCGTATTTCGGCTGATTTTAGAGGAATATTTTAAAGTTCCAAAACTCCACACTTAGAAGAATTTCCAAGTGAAACCAGTCAATGTTAGCCTATGGAAGGAAATTCAAGTTACTGGTAAGTACGGTTAAAATTACTTTTCAGGACCAGTACTGGGCTGAAAGATACAGCACTGAGGTCTCTCCTGATAACAGGTGAGTAAATCGGAATTCGTATTTCGGCTGATTTTAGAGGAATATTTGTATGTTTCAAAAATCAACACTTAGAAACTTTTTCAGCAAAAAGCAGGCAATGATATCCTATGGAAGGAAATTCAAGTTACTGGTAAGTACGGTTAAAATTACTTTTCAGGATTAGTACTGGGCTGAAAGATGCAGCACTGAGGTCTCTCCTGATAACAGGTGAGTAAATCCGAATTCGGATTTCGGCTGATTTTAGAGGAATATTTGCACAATGGTGAAGGGAGGGGGCGGGGCCTGAGGTAACATCTGTGCAAACGCGCCCTGTGGCGCGTTTTAAGTTGAGGGATTAAGTCCCCTTGAATCATGAGGGTCCCTACGGACCAGCTAGCCCACCAGGAACCTCCAATATGCGCCAGGTGGCTGCGTTGCAGAGACATGTACAGAGGCCACACCCCTTTTTACACCTCTCTGCAACGCAGCTCTGTGGCGCTTTCTGGACGTACCTGTTGGGCTAGTTGGCCCTCAGGGACCCTCAGGATTGAAGGGGATTTAATTCCCCATCTTAAAATGAGCCACGGGGCCTGTTTGCACACATGTCACCTGAAGCCCCGCCCCTCCCTTCACCACTGTACAAACGCGCCCCGTGGCGCGTTTTAAGTCGGGGGATTAACTCCCTTGAATCCTGAGGGTCCCTGGGGTGCAACTAGCCCACCATATACCTCCAAAAGCGCCACAGATCTGCGTTGCAGAGAGGTGTAAAAGGGGCGTGGCCTCTGTACACCTCTCTGCAAGGCAGCCCCTGGCGCATACTGGAGGTTCCTGGTGGGCTAGTTGGCCCCAGGGACCCCCAGTATTCAAGGGGTCGTTCCCCCTCTGCAAACGCGCCAGGGGCGCGTTTGCAGAGTGGTGAAGGAAGGGGCGGGGCCTGCGGGCCCGATCGTTTTTTTTTCCCCTGAAGGGGGGCTGTGTAGCCCCCTTCCTTTTTCCTATTTTTAGGCCTTGGGGACCCCATCCCCCAGGGCCTTACCCCTTTTTTTTAAATTAAAATAAAATAAAAAAAACGGGGAAGGGCCGCGTGGCCCCCCTTCCCTGGGCCTGTATTGGCCCTGGGGACCCCATCCCCGGGGCATGGCCTCTTTTTTTCTTATTTGGAGGGGGCTGCGTGGCCCCCTCCTCAGGCCATTTAAGGCCCCGGGGACCCCATCCCCGGGGCCGGCCTTGCACTTTTTTTTTTTTTTTCCTTTGGGGAGGGGGCTGCGTGGCCCCCTCCGTGGCCACTTATGGCCCCGGGGACCCCATCCCCGGGGCCTGGCCTCTCGTTGGGGACTGTGGGGGTCCCCAAACCCCCACAGTCCCGCCGGCTCCCCGTGTCCTACGGGAGCCGGCATTGCTTTACACATGGGGAGCAGCTAACATGCTGCTCCCCATGTGGAAAGCTAATCGGCTTTGGATATTGGAAGAAGAGCAGGTTTCCTGCTCTCTCTTCCAATATCCAAAGCAAGTTTGCAATGACAGGACGGGAGCCGCGAGGCTCCGTCCTGTCATTGCAAACAGCAGTGTACCGGGGGTAGGCACCCCGGGACACTGCAGGAGCCGGCCCTGGGGGTGGTGGTCCCCAGGGCCATCAAGGGCTCCAGGAGGGGGCCGCGCGGCCCCCTCCCATTCAGTGCACAGCCCGGGGAGGTGGTGGTCCCCGGGGCTTGGGGATCCAAACGGACCCCCATTTTAATTTTTCTTAGTGCCCCGGGAGGTGGTGGTCCCCGGGCGTGTGAGGGCTGGAGCCCCCCACACAGGTTTTTAATTTTAAAAAAGAAGCCCCGGGAGGTGGTGGTCCCCGGGGCTGCGGGAGGGCTCAGAGCCCTCCCGCTTCATTATACATAAAGCCCCGGGGGTGGTGGTCCCCGGGGCTTGGAGGCCCTTAGAGGCCCCCACACATAAAATTAACCCCCCCAGCATGCCCCCGGGACTTGGCCCACCCGGGGGCAATTAACTATCGAAGCGCGGAAGACCGCGCTTCGATTTTTTTCGGTAGGGTTCGCGCTCCCTGAGCGCATCCTGCCGATTAAAAAAAAAAAAAAAAAAAAAAAAAAAAATAATAATAATAATAATTTTTTTTTTTGCCCAGGGGGTCCTTGTGGGACCCCCTGAGCAGACCTAGGGGGTCAGGGTGTTTCTACCCTGCCCCCTTTGTGCGCTTTGCGCACTTGTTTCTGTCCCTCGGTTCTACCGAGGGACAAAATGGCTGCCAACATTTCCTGAATCGGAATGTTGACAGCCAGCTGACAACCAATTAACATGCAGCTCGTGCTCGGGAGGATCCGCGGCCCTAGATATCACTATCTTTTTACTTTTGATTTTCTCAGCAACTACTGAACGGATTTACACCATTTAACAAAAAGGGTTCTTTCTGAACCAAGAACTACCTCTTTGCCAAATTTGGTGTAATTCCGTTCAGCAGTTCGAGGCTGTAGCCGTGTCTAAAGTTTCCTATGGAAAATTGCATGGGGAAAACGCGTTTTGGGACCCCCCTTTTTCTCGGCCCCCGCTTGACGAATCCCCGAGACTTTCAGGGTAGGAGCGGACCGGAGCGGGCCATAAAGTTTGAAAATTTTTGCGAAGATACGTCAACCGGCAAGAGAGTTATTTCAAATAGAATGTCGCGGATTTCCTATGGATAATAGGTTGTAACTATAACTATCTACTGGCGACCGCCAGTAGATAATATATATATATATATATATATATATATATATATATATATATATATATAAATAATCTACTCCAGCCCCCCCCACACGCCCGTGGACCGCCACCTCCCCGGGGCACTAACAAAATAAATGTGGGGGTCTGTTTCGGACCCCGAAGCCCCGGGGACCACCACCTCCCTGGGGCTATGGAGGTGTTGGGAGGGGGGCCACGCGGCCCCCCTCCTGGAGCCTGTGGTGGCCCTGGGGACCGCCACCCCCCAGGGCCGGCTCCTGCAGTGTCCCGGGGTGCCTACCCCCGGGGCACTGCTGTTTGCAATGGCAGGACGGGAGCCTCGCGGCTCCCGTCCTATCATTGCAAACTTGCTTTGCTTTATTGAAGCGAGAACAGGGAAACCTGCTCTCGCTTCAATGAAGCAAAGCAGATTGCTTTCCATAAGGGGAGCTGGATGTCAGCAGCTCCCTTATGGAAAAGCAATGCCGGCTCCCGCAGGACGCGGGGATCCGGCGGGACCGTGCGGGGATTGGGGACCCCCACGGTCCCCAGCGAGTGGCCAGGCCCTGGGGGATGGGGTCCCCGGGGCCATTAGTGGCCCGGGAGGGGGCCACAGAGCCCCCCTCCCCAAAAAAGGAATTAATTAAAAAAAAAAAGACGCAAAGGCTGGCCCCGGGGGATGGGGTCCCTGGGGCCTTAAATGGCCTGAGGAGGGGGGCCACGCAGCCCCCCTCCGAATATTTTATTAAAAAGAAAACAGTGGGCATGCCCCGGGGGATGGGGCCCCCGGGGCCAATAGAGGCCCAGGGAAGGGGGGCCACGCGGCCCCCTTCCTGTTTTTTTTCTTTTTGAAAAAGAAAATGCTCATGCCCCGGGGGATGGGGTTCCCGGGGCCAAAAGTGGCCGAGGAAAGGGGGGCCACGCAGCCCCCCTCCCATTAAAAAAAAAAAAAAACGGCATTGTGCCGGAGGCCCCGCCCCCTCCCTGCAGCAGTCTGCAAACGTGCCCCCTGGCGCGTTGTAAGAAGGGGAAGTAATTCCCATTGAATACTGGGGGTCCCTGAGGCCAACTAGCCCACCAGGAACCTCCAGTATGTGCCAGGGAGCTGCGTTGTAGAGAGGTGTACAGAGGCCACGCCCCTTTTTACACCTCTCTGCAACGCAGCTCTGTGGCGCTTTTTGGAGGTACATGGTGGGCTAGTTGGACTCCAAGGACCCTCAGTATTCAAGGGGACTTAATCCCCCAACTTAAAACGCGCCACGGGGCGCGTTTGCACAGTGGTGAAGGGAGGGGGCGGGGCTTCAGGTGACATGTGTGTAAACGGGCCCCGTGGCGCGTTTTAAGATGGGGAATTAAGTCCCCTTCAATCCTGAGGGTCCCTGGGGGCCAACTAGCCCACCAGGTACGTCCAGAAAGTGCCACAGAGCTGCGTTGCAGAGAGGTGTAAAAAGGGGCATGGCCTCTGAACACCTCTCTGCAACGCAGCTCCCTGGCGCATACTGGTGGTACAGGGTGGGCTAGTTGGACCCCAGGGACCTCATGATTCAAGGGGACTTAATCCCCAACTTAAAACGCGCCACGGGGTGCGTTTGCACAGTGGTGAAGGGAGGGGGCGGGGCATGAGGTGACATGTGTGCAAACAGGCCCCGTGGCGTGTTTTAAGTTGGGTGATTAAGTCCCCTTCAATCCTGAGGGTCCCTGGAGTCCAACTAGCCCACCAGGTACCTTCAGTAAGCACAACAGAGTTGCGTTGCAGAGAGGTGAAAAAAGGTGCGTGGCCTCGGAGCGCCTCTCTGCAACTCAGCTCTGTGGTCCTAACTGTAGGTACTGGGCGGCTAGTTGGGCCCCAGGGACACTCCGGATTCAAGGGGACTTAATCCCACAACTTAAAACGTGCCATGGGGCGCGTTTGCACACATGTCACCTCAGGCCCCCTCTCCCTTCACCACTGTGCAAACACGCCCTGTAGCGCATTTTAAGAGGTAGTTTTAATCCCCCTGCCCTATTATGTACTAGGGACTTATAGAGGTGGTCATGCTAATCACAGGGGTACCCCAACGCATAGTGTTCCCTAGTGTATGTAGGTGTTTTAACTGTATTCTAAGTGTGTTTTAGCATAGCACTGGCTCTGGTTAGTCAGTCAGTTACCACCAGTACACGTCGGAAAAAGTTGTGGGCACAGGATGATTTTGGAACAAGGCCTCTTTCTGCTCCTCTGTTGGTTCTTTCTGCACATCTTTTGCTTCTTCCTACACTTTTCTTCGTCTTTGTGGACTTCTGTTGCTTCTTTCTGCATTTCTTTTGCTTCTTTCTGTGCGTTTTTTCTTCTTTCTTCACATGTCCTACCTCTGTAGGCATAGTTACAAACTAGCATTTAAAAAACCTTTGAAATTCACTTAAAAAACCATAGGTTTCAGGCACGTTATAGTTAGAAATTAGCATTTAAAAAACCTTTGAAATTCACTGAAAAAAACATAGGTTTCAGACACGTTATAGTTAGAAATTAGCATTTAAAAAACCTTTGAAATTCACTGAAAAAACCATAGGTTTTAGGGACAGTTATAGTTAGTTGGACATTTCACTCGTACAAAACCCGTGAAATTCCCCCGTTATAGTTAGTTCAGCTAACTATAACTCGCGCCCCGTAATGCACTGCTGATGACGTCACATATTACATCACTCATGACATGGTCAGTGACATCACTGATGACATCACTGATGACATCTCAAATGAAATCACTGATGACATCATCCATGTGATAATTTGATGCATCTTCTCACACCCTAATATAACCTTTGATACACCCACTGTAAATTACAGACTGCCATTGTCAAAACCATAGACACTCCAACACCAATAACTACATACACACTCACTGATTCTTAGGTCTACACACACATCCACTCACTCACCTCTACCGTCACTCATACTTACGGTCACTCAGTACAGGACTTTCATATGCACTCATACACCTACATAGACACTCACACACCGCCACTCATCCATAGAGGTACTCACACACCTAGTCAGTCATGCAAATAATTAATCACACTGCTATTTACTCACCTATACAGTTATACACACACCAGCTCACTTACTCATACAAATAGATATTTGAGATCACACTTGAAACATGTCCTAATTTTTCTTTCTACAGCACTAACCATAATTTCTATGACAAAATGAACCCCATCATTTTGTTCCTTTTTAAATTAAATGTTTTAAGTGTTACCAGTTTATTCCAATCAAGATGGCTTCAGGTGTGCCATACTTTTGTCATAAGTAAGGCTGTTAGCACTCTAGTTGTTCTTTAGAACACTCTGGGAAGCTGCAGTAGAACATAAAGGAATCAACTGACAGTCTCTGCCCTTGTTGGATGTACATGTTTTACTGAGAATGTCAGACTTCATTCTCACATGACTGAGAAAGATAATGTGAATTTACAGAAAATATGCTCTCATTTTAGCTTCTGGAGCACCTTCCAAAACTGTATGGGACAAGCATGTGAAAATAGTTTTCTCTCAAACATGATTCATGATATCCCAGCAGAAGGTTTTTCACAGGGTAAAATCACCTTAGAGTACACCACAATTCCTGAAATTAGTATGGTACCATCAACAAATGAATTCTAATGTAACTAAAGTCTGTTATCACCCTTTATAGTTCTCCTTTTGGTAACCCTCAAAATCTTTGATTCACTACAATGCATTTCAATGGGGTACTATCATTTATATTGGTCCCAAGATGGCTGCCAGCAATTCCAGGATTAAGTGCTGACAGCCAATCAGATCTCACGATGACATGTGTGGTTAGGCTCCGCCCAGATATATATGTTTTCTTTTTCAAATTTCTCAGGAACTACTGAACAGATTTACACCATTTAACCAAAAGGCACGACTCTGAACCAAGGGCTACCTTTTGCCAAATTTGGTGTAATTCCGTTCAGCAGTTCGGGCTGTAGCTGCGATGAAAGGTTCCTATGGAAAATTGCATGGGGAAAACACGTTTTGGGACCCCCCTTTTTTCTCGGCCCCCGCTTGCCGAATCACCCCGAAACTTTCAGGATAGGAGCGGACCGGAGCGGGCCATAAGTTTTGAAAATTTTGCGAAGATTCGTCAACCGGCACCAAAGTTATTTCAAATAGAATGTTGTGGATTTCCTATGGAAAATAGGTCCTAACTATAACTATCTACTGGCGACCGCCAGTAGATAATATATATATATATATATATATATATATTATCTACTGGCGGTCGCCAGTAGATAGTTATAGTTACAACCTATTATCCATAGGAAATCCGCGACATTCTATTTGAAATAACTCTCTTGCCGGTTGACGTATCTTCGCGAAATTTTCAAACTTCGTGGGGCGCTCCGGTCCGCTCCTACCCTGAAAGTCTCGGGGTGATACGTCAAGCGGGGGCCGAGAAAAGGGGGTCCCAAAACGCGTTTTCCCCATGCATTTTCCCATAGGAAACTTTAGACACGGCTACAGCCGAACTGCTGAACGAAATTACACCAAATTTGGCAAAGAGGTAGTTCTTGGTTCAGAAAGAACCCTTTTTGTTAAATGGTGTAAATCCGTTCAGTAGTTGCTGAGAAAATCAAAAAGTAAAAGTACATATATATCTATGGGCACGGAGGATTCGCGCACCCTGAGCGCACCCTGCGCGCACCGTCCCGATCACGAGCTGCATGTTAATTGGCTGTCAGCTGGCTGTCAACATTCCGATTCAGGAAATGTTGGCAGCCATTTTGTCCTCGGTAGAACCGAGGGACAGAAACAAGTGCGCAAAGCGCACAAAGGGGAGGGTAGAAACACCCTGACCCCTAGGTTTGCTCAGGGGTCCCACAAGGACCCCTGGGCAAAAAAAAATTTTTTTTTTAAAAAATCGGCAGGATGCGCTCAGGGTGCGCGAATCCTGCCGAAAAAAAAAATCGAAGCGCGGTCTCCCGCGCTTCGATGTTAATTGGCCCCGGGTGGCCCAAGTCCCGGGGGCATGGTGGGGGATAATTTAATGTGTGGGGGCCTCAAGGGCCCCCAAGCCCGGGGACCGCCACCCCCGGGGCTTTTTAAAAAATGGTGCGGGAGGGCTCTGAGCCCTCCCGCAGCCCCGAGGACCACCACCTCCCGGGGCTTTTTTAAAAAATTATTAAACCTGTGTGGGGGGCTCCAGCCCCCACACGCCCGAGACCACCACCTCCCGGGGCTGTGTACTGAATGGGAGGGGGCGCGCGGCCCCCTCCTGGAGCCCTTGATGGCCCTGGGGACCACCACCCCCAGGGCTGGCTCCTGCAGTGTCCCGGGGTGCCTACCCCGGGACACTGCTGTTGCAATGACAGGACGGGAGCCTCGCGGCTCCCGTCCTGTCATTACAAACTGCTTTGGATATTGGAAGAGAGAGCAGGAAACCTGCTCTCTCTTCCAATATCCAAAGCTGATTGCTTTACACATGGGGAGCAGCATGTTAGCTGCTCCCCATGTGTACAAGCAATGCCGGCACACCCTAGGGACGCGGGGAGCCGGCGGGACTGTGGGGGATTGGGGACCCCCACAGTCCCCAACGAGAGCCAGGCCCGGGGGATAGGGTCCCCGGGGCAAGTAGTGGCCCGGGAGGGGGCCACGCGGCCCCCTCCCCAAAAAAATAAATAAATTAAAAAAAAAAAACGGAATGGCCGGCCCCGAGGATGGGGTCCCCGGGGCCTTAAATGGCCAGAGGAGGGGGCCACGCAGCCCCCTCCAAAGAATATAAATAAAAACGAGGCCATGCCCCGGGGGATGGGGTCCCGGGGCCAATACAGGCCCAGGGAAGGGGGGCCACGCGGCCCCCTTCCCGTTTTTTTAAATTACAAATTAAAAAAAAGGGGTAAGGCCCTGGGGGATGGGGTCCCCAGGGCATAAAAACAGGAAAAAGGAAGGGGGCCACACAGCCCCCTTCAGAGGACAATTTTTTTTTTTTTTTTTTAAACGATCGGCCCGCAGGCCCCGCCCCCTTCCTTCACCACTCTGCAAACGCGCCCCTGGCGCGTTTGCAGAGAGAATGAATTCCCCTTGAATATTGGGGGTCCCTGGGGGCCAACTAGCCCACCAGGAACCTCCAGTATGCGCCAGGGGCTGCGTTGCAGAGAGGTGTAGAGAGGCCACACCCCTTTTACACCTCTCTGCAACGCAGCTCTGTGGCGCTTTTGGAGGTATATGGTGGGCTAGTTGGACTCCGGGGACCCTCAGGATTCAAGGGGACTTAATCCCCCAACTTAAAACGCGCCACGGGCGCGTTTGCACAGTGGTGAAGGGAGGGGCGGGGCTTCAGGTGACATGTGTGCAAACAGGCCCCGTGGCGCGTTTTAAGATGGGGAATTAAATCCCCTTCAATCCTGAGGGTCCCTGGGGCCAACTAGCCCAACAGGTACATCCAGAAAGCGCCACAGAGCTGCGTTGCAGAGAGGTGTAAAGGGGTGTGGCCTCTCTACACGTCTCTGCAACGCAGCCCCTGGCGCATATTGGAGGTTCCTGGTGGTCTAGTTGGCCCCTAGGGACCCTCAGGATTCAAGGGAACTTAATCCCCCAACTTAAAACGCGCCACGGGGCGCGTTTGCAAAGATGTCACCTCAGGCCCCGCCCCTCTCTTCACCATTGTGCAAATATTCCTCTAAAATCAGCCGAAATAGGAATTCCGATTTACTCACATGTTATAAGGAGAGACCTCAGTGCTGTATCTTTCAGCCCAGTACTGGTCCTGAAAAGTAATTTTAACCGTACTTACCGGTAACTTGAATTTCCTTCATAGGCTAACATTGACTGGTTTCACTTGGAAATTCTTCTAAGTGTGGAGTTTTGGAACTTTAAAATATTCCTCTAAAATCAGCCGAAATACGAATTCCGATTTACTCACCTGTTATCAGGAGAGACCTCAGTGCTGCATCTTTCAGCCCAGTACTGATCCTGAAAAGTAATTTTAACCGTACTTACCGGTAACTTGAATTTCCTTCATAGGCTAACATTGACTGGTTTCACTTGGAAATTCTTCTAAGTGTGGAGTTTTGGAACTTTAAAATATTCCTCTAAAATCAGCCGAAATACGAATTCCGATTTACTCACCTGTTATCAGGAGAGACCTCAGTGCTGCATCTTTCAGCCCAGTACTGATCCTGAAAAGTAATTTTAACCGTACTTACCGGTAACTTGAATTTCCTTCATAGGCTAACATTGACTGGTTTCACTTGGAAATTCTTCTAAGTGTTGATTTTTGAAACATACAAATATTCCTCTAAAATCAGCCGAAATCCGAATTCTGATTTACTCACCTGTTATCAGGAGAGACCTCAGTGCTGCATCTTTCAGCCCAGTACTGGTCCTGAAAAGTAATTTTAACCGTACTTACCAGTAACTTGAATTTCCTTCCATAGGCTAACATTGACTGGTTTCACTTGGAAATTCTTCTAAGTGTGGAGTTTTGGAACTTTAAAATATTCCTCTAAAATCAGCCGAAATACGAATTCCGATTTACTCACCTGTTATCAGGAGAGACCTCAGTGCTGCATGTTTCAGCCCAGTACTGATCCTCAAAAGTAATTTTAACCGTACTTACCGGTAACTTGAATTTCCTTCATAGGCTAACATTGACTGGTTTTCAGCAAAAAAGTTTCAAAGTGTTGATTTTCACAAACTACAAATATTCCTTAAAAATCGCCTGTATGACTTAAACACATTCTTTCAACTGTTTACAGGAGATGCACCAGTGCTGGATCCAGGATCCAACACTGAGTAAGAAAAAGTAACGATAACAGTTTTCACCTGCTAAGTGAATTTCCTTCCATAGGATAACATTGGTGATTCTATGAGAAAAAGTTTCAAAGTGTCAACTTTTAAAATACAATAATATTCCTTAAAAATCACGACTGTAACCAAAACGCTTTTACTCAACTGTTTACAGGAGATGTACCAGGACTGAATCTAGGATCCAGTCCTGTGGTTACAAAAGTAATCCATAAAGTAACTAATTGCATTTAACTAGAAATTCACATTGAGCTGAATGTTGCATTGTGTTTGAAAATGTGTTGCCCATTGCAACAACTGTAACTACTGTACTTAAAAGTCTATTGCCTATCTGCAAAGTATTTAAACTAAAGTAATTCATTCTGAGAAAGTATTTTTTGTAATGTAATGTATAATGTAATTACAATGTAATTTGACAAATAAAATATGTAAAAAAAAATTGTTTCTAAAAATGTAGTAAATCAGTATGAAAAAAATTAATATAACAATACATTTAAAAATTGTAATTTACAAAACCTTTGAAATTCACTGAAAAAACCGTAGGTTTCAGGCACGTTATAGTTAGAAATTAGCATTTAAAAAACCTTTGAAATTCACTGAAAAAACCATAGGTTTCAGACACGTTATAGTTACAAATTAGCATTTAAAAAACCTTTGAAATTCACTGAAAAAACCATAGGTTTCAGACACGTTATAGTTACAAATTAGCATTTAAAAAACCTTTGAAATTCACTGAAAAAACCATAGGTTTTAGGGACAGTTATAGTTACTTGGACATTGCACTCGTACAAAACCCGTGAAATTCCCCGTTATAGTTAGTTCAGCTAACTATAACTCGCGCCCCATAATGCACTGCTGATGACGTCACATATTACATCACTCATGACATGGTCAGTGACATCACTCATGACATCACTGATGACATCTCAAATGACATCACTGATGACATCATCCACGTGATAATCTGATGCACCTCCTCACACCCTAATATAACCTTTGATACACCCACTCTAAATTACAGACTGCCATTCGCAAAACCATAGACACTCCAACACCAATAACTACATACCCACTCACTGATTCTTAGGTCTACACACACACATCCACTCACTCACCCGTACAGTCACTCATACTTACGGTCACTCAGTACAGGACTATCATATGCACTCTTACTCCTATATAGACACTCAAACAACGCCACTCATCCATAGAGATACTCACACACCTAGTCAGTCATGCAAATAATTAAACACACTGCCATTTACTCACCTATACAGTTATACACACACCAGCTCACTTACTCATACAAATAGTAGCACATTGTTACGCTCTTATACAATCACTGATACAAGCACACAATCATCCATACAGCCACTATCACAATCACTCACTCTTGCTTATAGCTATTTATATACTCCAACACACATATATACTGCCTTTCACATATGTAGTTACTCACACATGTACCACTGGGACATACATTCACTCACTAACACACTCTTACACACACTTACCCACCCATACAGTCTATCACAGATGCACTCTTGAAACCATCCACCCAGTGAATCACCCACTCACACATCTATGCACAGAGTTGCACACACCCCTCCCACACAAACACTCAGGCACCCATACAGATACTCAGACAAGCATTCAATAACTCATATAGAAAATCATTTAGCTATTCACAAACACATGCAGCCACTTACACAGCAACAGACAGACGGATACAGACATACACCCAGTTTAGTCACTAACCCATGCATTCAGTAAGATACGTTAAATCACTCACTTATAGAGTCAGTCACGCACCTACTAAATCATCCATACAGACACTTACACACCCACTCATTCTTCAATACGTCTTTTCCTATATATTTTAAAAATATTTAAACTTTACAGAAACACACAGTCACTGGATGATGTCATCAGTGATGTCATTTGAGATGTCATCAGTGATGTCATCAGTGATGTCACTGACCATGTCATGAGTGATGTAATATGTGACGTCATCAGCAGTGCATTGCGGGGCGCGAGTTATAGTTAGCTGAACTAACTATAACGGGGAATTTCACGGGTTTTGTACGAGTGCAATGTCCAAGTAACTATAACTGTCCCTAAAACCTATGGTTTTTTCAGTGAATTTCAAAGGTTTTTAAATGCTAATTTGTAACTATAACGTGTCTGAAACCTATGGTTTTTTCAGTGAATTTCAAAGGTTTTTAAATGCTAATTTGTAACTATAACGTGCCTGAAACCTACGGTTTTTTCAGTGAATATATATATATATATATATATATATATATATATATATATATAATATTGCTTCTCCGAAATCGTCACCTCCGACAATCCAGCTGCACAATCTCCGTCACTCCCAAAAAGTACCATAAGTTGTTCAATTGCTGATTCGAAATTTTATTCCAATTAGTCCCTATGTAGCAACACCCTTTACAGGGCAGCCAAAACGAGTTATGTGAAAAGAAACGGATTCCTGACAGCACGCATTCCTGGTCCTAAAAGTGCGTTATGAGATTTTTGCCAAAAAAAAATATATATATATATATATATATATATATATATGTGTATATGTATATATGTGTATATGTATATATATGTATATGTATATATATATATATATATATATATATATATATATATATATATTCACTGAAAAAACCATAGGTTTCAGGGACGTTTTAGTTAGTTGGACTATTCACTCGTACAAAACCAGTGAAATTCCGCCATTATAGTTAGTTCAGCTAACTATAACTCGCGCTCCCGCAATGCACTGCTGATGACGTCACATATTACATCATTCATGACATGGTCAGTGACATCACTGATGACATCATCCAGTGACTGTGTGTTTCTATAAAGTTTAAATATGTTTTATATATATGCCAAGGTACATTGAAGAATGAGTGGGTGTATAAGTGGCTGGATGGAAGATTTAGTAGGTGCATGTCTGACTGTATAAGTGAGTGATTAAATGTGTCTTACTGAATGTATGGGTTAGTGACTAAACTGTGTGAATGTCTGTATTAGTCTGTCTGTGGTTGTGTAAGCTGCTGCATGGGTTGGTGAGTAGCTACATGAGTGTCTATATGGGTTATTGATTGGTTGCCTGAGTATTTGTATGGGTGCCTGAGTGTATGTGTGCGTGGGTGGGAGGTGTGTGACTCTGTGCATAGATGTGTGAGTGGTTGATTCACTGGGTGTATGGGTTCAAGAGTGCATGTGGAAACGGCTGTATGGGTGGGTGAGTGTGTGTATGGGTGTGTTGGTGAGTGAATGGATGTCTCAGTGGTACATGTCCAAGTAACTACATATCTAAAAGGCAGTGTATGTGAGAGTTGGAGTATATAAATGACTATACGTCAGAGTCAGTGATTGTGAGAGTGGCTGTATGGATGAGTGTGTACTTGTATCAGTGATTGTATAAGAGAGTAAGTATGCATTAGTATCTGTATGAATAAGTAAGCGTGTGTGTGTATAACTGTATAGGTGAGTAAATGGAAGTGTGATTGATTCTTTGCATGACTGACTAGGTGTGTGAGTAACTGGATGAGTGGCGGTGTGCGAGTGTCTGTATAAGTGTATGAGTGCATATGATAGTGTTGTATTGATGAGTGACTGTATGTATGAGTGACTGTATGGGTGAATGAGTGTATGTTTTTAGACCTAGGAATCAGTGAGTGCGTATGTAGTAACTGGTATTGGTGTGTCTATGGTTACGAAAATGGTAGTCTGTATTTTAGAGTGGGTGTATCAAAGGTTATATTAGGGTGTGAGGAGGTGCATCGGATTTTCACGTGGATGAAGTCATCAGTGATGTCATCAGTGATGTCACTGACCATGTCATGAATGATGTAATATGTGACGTCATCAGCAGTGCATTGCGGGGGCGCGAGTTATAGTTAGCTGAACTAACTATAACGGCGGAATTTCACTGGTTTTGTACGAGTAAAATGTCCAACTAACTATAACGTCCCTGAAACCTATGGTTTTTTCAGTGAATTTCAAAGGTTTTTTAAATGCTAATTTCTAACTAGAACATAGCAGTCGCGTTTGCAGAGTGGTGGAGAAAGGTGAGCGTGGCCTCCAAACACCTTTTAGCAATCTCACTGTGTGGGATTTAGCGAAGGTAACAGGAGGGATAGCTAGCCCCCAACGTCAACCTTGAGGGCCAACTACCTCTTTATAACCTCCAGTAAGTCCCTCACAGCAGGATTGCTAACTTGTTATATCAGGCCCGCCCCCTCCCTGCACCACTGTGCAAAGTTGTGAGATTAAGTCCCCTTGAATCTTGAGGGCCCCTGGGGGCCAAGTAGCCTACCAGGTACCTCAAGCAAGCGCCACAGAACTGTGTTGCAGAGAGGTGTTCGAAGGCCACGTCCCTTTTTACACCATGCTGCAAACACGGCTTCTGGCGCACTGCTGCTCGGAGGATGAAGTCAACTTGTGTCCTGAGGACATTGCCGTTTGGTATGGCAGGACGGGAGCACGGCTCCCGCCCTGCCATAGCAAACTCTGCTTTGCTTCGTTGAAGCGGAGCAGGAAACCTGCTCTCGCTTCAACGAAGCAAAGCAGATTGCTTTTGGACAAGGGGAGCTGCATGTATATAAAAAAAAAAAAAGGAGGCCACGCCCCGGGGATGGGGTCCCCGGGGCTGAAATCTGCCTCGGGAGGGGGGCTGCGTCGGGCCACTTCGCATTTTTGTAATTTAAAAAAAAAAAAAAAAAAAGTCAGGCCCTGGGGGATCGGGTCCCCTGGGCCCCAAAAATACTAAAAGAAGGGGGGGCCACACAGCCCCCCTTCTAAAAATATATTTAAAACAGCCCTAATCTCGCCGGAGGCCTCGCCCCCTCCCTGCACCACTCTGCAAACACGCCCCCTGGGGCATTCTAAGTTGGGGAATTAAGTCCCCTTGAATACTGAGGGTCCCTGGGGGCCAACTAGCCCACCAGGTACCTCCAGTGAGCGCCACACAGCTGGATTGCAGAGAGGTGGTCCGAGGCCACGCCCCTTTTTACACCACTCTGCAAATGCACCTCTTGCCGCACTGCTGGTGGGGCGATTAGGTCCTCTTGTGTCCTGAGGACCTCAGGACACAAGTGGACTTCATCCCCGAGCAGCAGTGTGCCAGGAGCCACGTTTGAAGAGTGGTGTAAAAAGGGGGCGTGGCCTCGGACCACTCTCAGCAATCCAGGTGTGTGGCGCTTACTGGAGGTACCTGGTGGGCTAGTTGGCCCCCAGGGACCCTCAGGAAGGAAGGGGACTTAATACCCCAACTTAGAACGCGCCAGGAGGCGCATTTGCAGAGAGGTGGGGAAAGGGGGCGTGGCGTTTGTCCACCTCTCAGCAATCCCACTGTGTGGGGCTTACTGGAGGTAAGAGGTAGGCTAGTTTGCCCCTAAAGGACCCCCAGCAGCGAAGGGGACTTCAATCCCCATCCAAGAGCGCGCCGGGGAGCGCGTTTGCAGAGTGGTGGGCAAAGGGGGCGTGGCCTATGAGAACTTAGCAATCCTGCTGTGTGGGACTTACTGGAGGCAATAGGAGGGGTAGTTGGCTCCCAAGGATGTCCTTGGGGCCAACTACCTCTGTTACCTCCAGTAAGTCCCAGACAGTGGGATTGCTAAGACATCTTCGGAGGCCATGCCCCCTTTCTCCACCAGTCTGCAAACGCGCCTCCTGGCAGACTACGGGATGGGGGATGAAGTCCAATTTACTCCTGAGGGACTTTGGAGCCAAGAAGCCCTCCTGTGTGGAGTGGATGTACGTTGTGTGTAGTGGAATTATGTGGTATGTTGTGCAGTGAAATTATGTGGATAGAAAGTATGTGGTATTTTGTGTATAGGAATTATATAGAGTGGGATTATGTGTTATGGAGAGTAATTATGTGGTATGGTAGTCTGTGTTGTGGAGTGGTAACGTCAGGTTTAGTCTTCCTCATTTCCATAGAAGCTCAACTATGAACTCAGTGAGACAAAGAAGGAATCACTGAGGAGCACTTGTGGACCTAGTCAGAGGTATGAGCAGGGCCACTGGAATGATGTGACTGTTTGGCTGCACCGACTTTCGCACAATTATACATTTTCTGCATTAGCCACATAATTCATCATCTGCTCCCTAATCTGCAGATTTGAACAAAAAAGCTTGTTTCTAGCTCAAACGGCTCAAACATTACCAAAAATGCAGCGACAAGTGTTATAGCGTGGTGGAAGGCCCTTTGTAAACCTAGAATGGTCACCTGTTACTTATTGCTAAATGTGGATGTTAAATTGGTACTAATGGTGTGCAAGTCATAGGAAGAGGATGTAGCCTTACGGCTAGAGCGGTCGACCTCAAAGCTGGGAAGCTGGGTTCGAGTCTCCTCAACGACGCTCAACATCCTGTGATTCTGGGCAAATCACTTAATCTCCCCGTGCCTATCAAAAAAAGGAATTTGTCCTTCTGTAGCGAAACTCGTGCTCATGTAAAGCGCTCTGATACTCTGTCTCGGGTCTAGTTCGCGCTATATAAAACTCGAAATAAATAATAAAAAAAAACAAGCCACTCTTTCTTCCTTCTGTGCCTCTCTTGCCTCTTTCTGCATTTCTGTTGCTTCTTTCTGCACATTTCTTTCTTTTTCTACACTTCTCTTGCCTCTTTCTGCAAATCTCTTCTACTTTCTGCACCTCTCTTTCCTCTTTCTGCACGTCTGTTGCCTCTTTCTGCACATCATTTGCTTCTTTCTGTAACCCCTTTGCCTCTTTCTGCACCCTTCTTCCCTCTTTCTGCACCTTTCTTGCCTTTTTCTGTACCCCTCTTACGTCTTTCTGCACCCTTTTTGCCTCTTTCTGCACCTCTGTTCCTTCTTTCTGCACTTCTTTTGTTTCTTTCTATACCTGTCTTGCTTCTTTCTGCACCCCTCTTGCCTCTCTCTCCACCTCTCTTCCCTCTTTCTGCACTTCTGTTGCTTCTTTCTGCACTTCTGTTGCTTCTTTCTGCACCTCACTTGCCTCTTTCTGCACCTCTATTGCCTCTTTCTGCAGTTCTCTTGCCTCTTTCTGCACCACACTTGCTTCTTTCTGCACCCCTTTTGCCTGTTTCTGCACCCCTCTTCCCTTTTTGTGCCACTCTCTTGCCTCTTTCTACACCTCTTGCCTCTCTGCACCACTCTTGCCTCTTTCTGTTCCTCTGTTCCTTCTTTCTTCACCTGTCTTGTCTCTTACTGCACCCTTCGTGCCTCTTTTAGCACCTCTGTTGCTTCTTTCTGCAGTTCTCCTTCTTTCTGTACCCCTCTTGCCTCTTTGTGCACCTCTCCTACCCTTTCTTCACCCCTCTTGCCTCTTTTTCCACCTCTGTTGGTTCTTTCTGCACCTCTTTTGCTTTGTTCTGCACTTGACTTGCCTCTTTCTGTACCCCTCTTGCCTCTTTGTGCACCTCTGTTGGTTCTGTCTGCACTGCTCTGGCTTCTTCCTGCACCTCTGTTCCAAATTTCTGCAACCCTCTTGCCTTTTTCTGCACCCCTCTTCCCTCTTTCTGCACCTCTCTTGCCTCAGTCTGCCCACCTGTTCCCTCCATCTGCACCCCTTTTGCCTGTTTCTGCAACTCTCTTGCCTCTTTCTGCAGTTCTCTTGCCTCCTTCTGCACCTCACTTGCATCTTTTTGCACCTCTGTTGGTTCTTTTGCACTGCTCTTGCTTCTTTCTGCACCTCTCTTGCTTCTTTCTGCACCCCTCTTGCCTCTTTCTGCACCCCTTTTACCTGTTTCTGCACCTCTCTTGCCTCTTTCTGCAGTTCTCTTGTCTCCTTCTGCACCCCTGTTGCTTCATTCTGCAAATTCCATGCTTCTTTCTGCACCGGTCTTGCTTCTTTCTGCACCTCTGTTGTCTCTTTCTGCACTCGTCTTCCCTCTTTCTGTACCTTTCTTGCCTGTTTCTGCAACTCACGTGCCTCTTTCTGCACTTTTCTTGCTTCTTTCTACACCTCTGTTGCTTTTTTCAGCAAATATCTGGCCTCTTTCTGCACTTCTCTTGCCTGTTTCTGCACCTCACTTGCTTCTTTCTGTACTTCTCTTGCCTCTTTCTGCACCCCTGTTGCTTCATTCTGCACTTTCCATGCTTCTTTCTGCACCTGTCTTGCTTCTTTCTGCACCCCTGTTGTCTCTTTATGTACCTCTCTTGCCTCTTTCTGCAGTTCTCTTGCCTCCTACAACTCTGTTGCTTCTTTCTACACTTTACATGCTTCTTTCTGCATCTGTCTTGCTTCTTTCTTTACCCCTGTTGTCTCTTTCTGCACTTGTCTTCCCTCTTTCTGTACCTTTCTTGCCTGTTTCTGCATCTCACTTGCCTCTTTCTGCACTTTTCTTGCTTCTTTCTACACCTCTGTTGCTTCTTTCAGCAATTCTCTTGCCTCTTTCTGCACTTCTCTTGCCTGTTTCTGCCCCCCTCTTGCCTGTTTCTGCCCCCTCTTGCCTGTTTCTGCCCCCTCTTGCCTGTTTCTGCCCCACTCTTGCCTGTTTCTGCCCCCCTCTTGCCTATTTCCGCCCCCTCTTGCCTCTTTCCGCACCCGTCTTCCCTCTTTGTGCAACTCTCTTCCCTCTTTCTACACCTCTGTTGCTTCTTTCTGCACTTCTCTTGCCTCTTTCTGCACCCTTTGTGCCTTTTTCAGCACCTCTTTTGCTTCTTTCTGCACTTCTCTTGGTTCTTTCTGCACTGCTCTTGCCTCTTTCTGCATCCCTCTTGCATCTTTCAGCACCTCTGTTGCTTTTTTCTGCAGATTTCTTGCCTCTTTCTGCACCTCTGTTGCCTCTTTCTGCACTTCTCTTGCTCTTTCTGTACCCTTTGCGCCTCTTTCTGCAACTCTCTTGCTTCTTTCTGCACCTCTCTTGCCTCTTTCAGCACCTCTCTTGCTTTTTCTGCAGATCTCTTGCCTCTTTCTGCACCCCACTTGCCCCTTTCAGCACCTCTGTTGCTTTTTTCTGCACCCCTCTATTCTCTTTCTGCACCCCTCTATTCTCTTTCTGCACCTCTCTTGCCTCTTTCTGCACCCCTGTTCCCTCTTTCTGCCCCTTTCCTGCCTGTTTCTGCACCTCTCTTGCCTCTTTCTGCACTTTTCTTGCCTCTTTGTGCTCCTCTTTTGCCTCTTTCTGCACCTCTGTTGCTTCTTTCTGCACCTCTGTTGCTTCTTTCTGCACTTCTATTGCCTCTTTCTGCAACTCACGTGCCTCTTTCTGCACCTCTGTTGCTTCTTTCTGCACCTCTGTTGCTTCTTTCTGCACTTCTATTGCCTCTTTCTGCAACTCACGTGCCTCTTTCTGCACCTCTGTTGCTTTTTTCTGCAGATCTTGTGCCCCTTTCTGCACTTCACTTGCCTCTTTCAGCACCTCTTGTTTTTTTCTGCAGATCTCTTGCCTCTTTCTGCACCCCTCTTTTCTCTTTCTGCACCTCTCTTGCCTCTATCTACACCCCTGTTCCCTCTTTCTTCACCTTTCCTGCCTGTTTCTGCACCTCCCTTGCCTCTTTCTGTACCTCTGTTGCCTCTTTCTGTGCTTCTGTTGCCTCTTTCTGCACTTCTCTTGCTCTTTCTGCACCCCTGTTGCTTTATTCTGCACTTTCCATGCTTCTTTCTGCACCTGTCTTGCTTCTTTCTGCACCCCTGTTGTCTCTTTATGTACCTCTCTTGCCTCTTTCTGCAGTTCTCTTGCCTCCTACAACTCTGTTGCTTCTTTCTACACTTTCCATGCTTCTTTCTGCACCTGTCTTGCTTCTTTCTGCACCCCTGTTGTCTCTTTATGTACCTCTCTTGCCTCTTTCTGCAGTTCTCTTGCCTCCTACAACTCTGTTGCTTCTTTCTACACTTTACATGCTTCTTTCTGCATCTGTCTTGCTTCTTTCTTTACCCCTGTTGTCTCTTTCTGCACTTGTCTTCCCTCTTTCTGTACCTTTCTTGCCTGTTTCTGCATCTCACTTGCCTCTTTCTGCACTTTTCTTGCTTCTTTCTACACCTCTGTTGCTTCTTTCAGCAATTCTCTTGCCTCTTTCTGCACTTCTCTTGCTTGTTTCTGCCCCCCTCTTGCCTCTTTCCGCCCCCCTCTTGCCTCTTTCCGCACCCGTCTTCCCTCTTTGTGCAACTCTCTTGCCTCTTTCTACACCTCTGTTGCTTCTTTCTGCACTTCTCTTGCCTCTTTCTGCACCCTTTGTGCCTTTTTCAGCACCTCTTTTGCTTCTTTCTGCACTTCTCTTGGTTCTTTCTGCACTGCTCTTGCCTCTTTCTGCATCCCTCTTGCATCTTTCAGCACCTCTGTTGCTTTTTCCTTCAGATCTCTTGCCTCTTTCTGCACCTCACTTGCCCCTTTCAGCACCTCTGTTGCTTTTTTCTGCACCCCTCTATTCTCTTTCTGCACCCCTCTATTCTCTTTCTGCACCCCTCTATTCTCTTTCTGCACCTCTCTTGCCTCTTTCTGCACCCCTGTTCCCTCTTTCTGCCCCTTTCCTGCCTGTTTCTGCACCTCTCTTGCCTCTTTCTGCACCTCTCTTGCCTCTTTCTGTACCTCTCTTGCCTCTTTTTGCTCCCCTTTTGCCTCTTTCTGCACCTCTGTTGCTTCTTTCTGCACCTCTGTTGCTTCTTTCTGCACTTCTATTGCCTCTTTCTGCAACTCACGTGCCTCTTTCTGCACCTCTGTTGCTTTTTTCTGCAGATCTTGTGCCCTTTTCTGCACCTCACTTGCCTCTTTCTGCACCCCTGTTCCCTCTTTCTGCACCCCTGTTCCCTCTTTCTGCACCTCTCTTGCTTCTTTCTGCACCTCTGTTGCCTCTTTCAGCACCTCTTGCTTTTTTCTGCAGATCTCTTGCCTCTTTCTGCACCCCTCTTTTCTCTTTCTGCACTTGTCTTCCCTCTTTCTGTACCTTTCTTGCCTGTTTCTGCATCTCACTTGCCTCTTTCTGCACTTTTCTTGCTTCTTTCTACACCTCTGTTGCTTCTTTCAGCAATTCTCTTGCCTCTTTCTGCACTTCTCTTGCCTGTTTCTGCACCCCTCTTTTCTCTTTCTGCACTGGTCTTCCCTCTTTCTGTACCTTTCTTGCCTCTTTCTGCAACTCACGTGCCTCTTTCTGCAACTCTGTTGCTTTTTTCTGCAGATCTTGTGCCCTTTTCTGCACCTCACTTGCCTCTTTCTGCACCCCTGTTCCCTCTTTCTGCACCTCTCTGGCTTCTTTCTGCACCTCTGTTGCCTCTTTCAGCACCTCTTGCTTTTTTCTGCAGATCTCTTGCCTCTTTCTGCACCCCTCTTTTCTCTTTCTGCACCTCTCTTGCCTCTATCTACACCCCTGTTCCCTCTTTCTTCACCTTTCCTGCCTGTTTCTGCACCTCCCTTGCCTCTTTCTGCACCTCCCTTGCCTCTTTCTGCACCTCTGTTGCCTCTTTCTGTACCTCTGTTGCCTCTTTCTGTACCTCTGTTGCCTCTTTCAGCAATTCTCTTGCCTCTTTCTGCACTTCTCTTGCCTGGTTCTGCCCCCCTCTTGCCTATTTCCGGCCCCTCTTGCCTCTTTCCGCACCCGTCTTCCCTCTGTGCAACTCTCTTGCCTCTTTCTACACCTCTGTTGCTTCTTTCTGCACTTCTCTTGCCTCTTTCTGCACCCTTTGTGCCTTTTTCAGCACCTCTTTTGCTTCTTTCTGCACTTCTCTTGCCTCTTTCTGCACTTCTCTTGCCTGTTTCTGCCCCCCTCTTGCCTATTTCCGCCCCCTCTTGCCTCTTTCCGCACCCGTCTTCCCTCTTTGTGCATCTCTCTTGCCTCTTTCTACACCTCTGTTGCTTCTTTCTGCACTTCTCTTGCCTCTTTCTGCACCCTTTGTGCCTTTTTCAGCACCTCTTTTGCTTCTTTCTGCACTTCTCTTCGTTCTTTCTGCACTGCTCTTGCCTCTTTCTGCATCCCTCTTGCATCTTTCAGCACCTCTGTTGCTTTTTCCTTCAGATCTCTTGCCTCTTTCTGCACCTCACATGCCTGTTTCAGCACCTCTGTTGCTTTTTTTTCTGCAGATCTCTTGCCTCTTTCTGCACCCCTCTTTTCTCTTTCTGCACCTCTCTTGCCTCTTTCTGCACCCCTGTTCCCTCTTTCTGCACCTCTCTTGCCTCTTTCTGCACTTCTCTTGCTCTTTCTGCACCCCTGTTCCCTCTTTCTGCACCTCTGTTGCCTCTTTCTGCACTTCTCTTGCTCTTTCTGTACCCTTTGCGCCTCTTTCTGCACCTCTCTTGCTTCTTTCTGCACCTCTCTTGCCTCTTTCTGCACCTCTCTTGCTTTTTCTGCAGATCTCTTGCCTCTTTCTGCACCTCACTTGCCCCTTTCAGCACCTCTCTTGCTTTTTTCTGCACCCCTCTATTCTCTTTCTGCACCCCTCTATTCTCTTTCTGCACCTCTCTTGCCTCTTTCTGCACCCCTGTTCCCTCTTTCTGCACCTCTCTTGCCTCTTTCTGCACTTCTCTTGCCTCTTTCTGCACCCCTGTTCCCTCTTTCTGCACCCCTGTTCCCTCTTTCTGCCCCTTTCCTGCCTGTTTCTGCACCTCTCTTGCCTCTTTCTGCACCTCTCTTGCCTCTTTCTGCACCTCTGTTGCTTCTTTCTGCACCTCTCTTGCTTCTTTCTGCACCTCTCTTGCTTCTTTCTGCACCTCACATGCCTCTTTCTGCACCTCTGTTGCTTTTTTCTGCAGATCTTGTGCCCCTTTCTGCACCTCTTGCTTTTTTCTGCAGATCTCTTGCCTCTTTCTGCACCTCTCTTGCCTCTATCTACACCCCTGTTCCCTCTTTCTTCACCTTTCCTGCCTGTTTCTGCACCTCCCTTGCCTCTTTCTGTACCTCTGTTGCCTCTTTCTGTGCTTCTGTTGCCTCTTTCTGCACTTCTCTTGCTCTTTCTGCACCCCTGTTACTTTATTCTGCACTTTCCATGCTTCTTTCTGCACCTGTCTTGCTTCTTTCTGCACCCCTGTTGTCTCTTTATGTACCTCTCTTGCCTCTTTCTGCAGTTCTCTTGCCTCCTACAACTCTGTTGCTTCTTTCTACACTTTACATGCTTCTTTCTGCATCTGTCTTGCTTCTTTATTTACCCCTGTTGTCTCTTTCTGCACTTGTCTTCCCTCTTTCTGTACCTTTCTTGCCTGTTTCTGCATCTCACTTGCCTCTTTCTGCACTTTTCTTGCTTCTTTCTACACCTCTGTTGCTTCTTTCAGCAATTCTCTTGCCTCTTTCTGCACTTCTCTTGCCTGTTTCTGCCCCCCTCTTGCCTGTTTCTGCCCCCCTCTTGCCTGTTTCTGCCCCCCTCTTGCCTCTTTCCGCACCCGTCTTCCCTCTTTGTGCAACTCTCTTGCCTCTTTCTACACCTCTGTTGCTTCTTTCTGCACTTCTCTTGCCTCTTTCTGCACCCTTTGTGCCTTTTTCAGCACCTCTTTTGCTTCTTTCTGCACTGCTCTTGCCTCTTTCTGCATCCCTCTTGCATCTTTCAGCACCTCTGTTGCTTTTTCCTTCAGATCTCTTGCCTCTTTCTGCACCTCACGTGCCTCTTTCTGCACCTCTGTTGCTTTTTTCTGCAGATCTCTTGCCTCTTCTGCACCCCTCTTTTCTCTTTCTGCACCTCTCTTGCCTCTTTCTGCACCCCTGTTCCCTCTCTCTGCACCTCTCTTGCCTCTTTCTGCACCTCTCTTGCCTCTTTCTGCACCTCTCTTGCCTCTTTTTGCACTTCTCTTGCTTCTTTCTACACCTCTGTTGCTTCTTTCAGCAATTCTCTTGCCTCTTTCTGCACTTCTCTTCCTTCTTTCTGCACCCCTCCTGCCTCTTTCTGTACCTCTTTTGCCTCTTTGTGCACCTATCCTACCTCTTTCTGCACCCCTCTTGCCTCTTTTTGCACCTCTGCTGGTTCATTCTGCAGTTCTCTTGCCTCTTTTTGCACCGCTCTTGCTTCTTTCTGCACCGCTCTTGCTTCTTTCTGCACCGCTATTGCTTCTTTCTGCACCCCTCTTGCCTCTTTCTGCACCCCTCTTGCCTCTTTCTGCACCTTTCCTGGCTGTTTCTGCACCTCTCTTGCCTCTTTCTGTACCTCTGTTGCTTTTTTCTGCACTTCTCTTGCTCTTTCTGCACCTTCGCGCCTCTTTCAGCACCTCTGTTGCTTCTTTCTGCACTTCTCTTCCTTCTTTCTGCACCCCTCCTGCCTCTTTCTGTACCCCTCTTGCCTCCTTGTGCACCTCTCCTACCTTTTCCTGCACCCCTCTTGTCTCTTTTTGCACCTCTGTAGGTTCTTCCTGCGCTGCTCTAGCTTATTTCTGCACCTCACTTGCCTCCTTCTGCACTTCTCTTGCTTCTTTCTACAGCTCTGTTGCTTCTTTCAGCAATTCTCTTCCTTCTTTCTGCACTTCTCTTGCTTCTTTCTGCACCCCTCCTGCCTCTTTCTGCACTTCTCTGGCCTCTTTCTGCACCTCTGAGTTAGAGGAAGGTTTAATCCCCCTGCCCTATTATGTACTAGGGCCTTTCAGGGGAGGTCATGCCAATCACAGTGGTACCCCAACCCATAGTGTACCCTAGTGTATGTAGGTGTTTTCACTCTATTCTAAGTGTCTTTCAGCGTAGCACTGGCTCCGGGTCTGGTTAGTCAGTCAGTTACCACCAGTACCAGTCAGCAAAAAGTTGGGGGCACAGAATGACTTTGCAACAAGGCCTCTTTCTGCACCTCTGTTGGTTCTTTCATCATATCTCTTGCTTCTTTCTGTACTTTTCTTCGTCTTTCTGGACTTCTGTTGCCTCTTTCTGCATTTCTCTTGCTTCTTTCTGCGCCTTTCTTCCTCTTTCTGCACATGTCCTACCTCTGTAGGCATAGTTAGAAATTAGCATTTAAAAAACCTTTGAAATTCACTGAAAAAACCATAGGTTTCAGGGACGTTATAGTTAGAAATTAGCATTTAAAAAACCTTGGAAATTAATTTATGTTTGGGATGTACGTAGATGTTTATTATTATTACCTTTTGAACGGTCTGATTAAGGTTCAACTTTACTATTGAGGCCTGGATGCAACTTGGAGGAGCAATGTGGAGCTTTAGGGAAAAGTTTCACCAAATTGTGTTATTGAGAATAGGAACAGTAGGCCACCTGAACGGCGACCGAAGTCAGATCCCTTAGTAGCCGGGATAAAACTTGAAGTGTAGCCTTGTAGCTCAAAGGGTTTGTCTTCCCAGGTCTCCTGAAGCAGGATCATATCAAAGGATTTTAAATAATTTAAGACATCGTCGCTTGATTTGGAGGCTAAGCCGTTGATATTCCAAATACATATGTTGATTTCGTTGTGAGTTGGTTGGGGATTCAGTGGACTGGACATCCGATGTCAATTTGGTTGTGCTGAGGTTATTGTACGCTGTATGCTCGGCCAGTTGCTCATTTGTGTAGAGTGCGTCAAGAGGGATTGGCCTTGCGTTGGAGAGCTGCCCCTGGCTCCCCTTAGCACTGGAATGGACTGTCTATTTTGACTATTAGTTTCTGTGCTTAGAAATGGTGCTGGATATGGTGGTTTTGGTACTAGTTTCAAAGTGATCCCCCCCAGCTTTGGAATCAATTTTTTTCTTGAATGATTCTGCTTGGTGTCTCAGGCGTTTTCCATCTGGTTTTGGATGCTTCAGAGCTTAGCAGACTGTTTGGCAGGAATTCTATAGAAAGTAGGTCAGAGGTATTGATATTATCTAGGTTTGGGATGGATTGCAGAAGCCATAGCACGTTCCCTCTGTTTAAAATATCTACTCGACATCGTGATTTGTAGTGAGGGGAAATAATGATAGTATCTGTCTCCTCTTCCATGAAGGATTCCTGGGATGCAGGCTGAAGGCGGTCACTGTTGATGGCTATGTGTGAAGAAGGCCTGGAGTTGATAGTTATTTGATCTACAGTTAGTACTATCTTGAGGAGTTGACAGTAGGTCATATGGTATCCAAGCTTTGTCCTGCGCATCAGTGCTTCGCTCGAGAGTTATCCTTTGTGGTTGCTGGGGCTCGTTATAAGTGTCCTGCGGGCCGCTGCCCTCCTTCAATATTACAGATTGAACTTCTTCAATGGGTACCCTACAGGCTCGAGGTGATATGACCGACGTACGTGACAGATATACGTTCTCCTGTATATTGCTCTGAGATATAGAGCTTTTTATTTGTTCGCTGATGGGTGGTCTCTTCGTTGTTTCATGTGACCAAACCTCGCTTTTATCAGTTTTTAATGAGGTGGGGGTCCCCTGACCGTAGCTGTGGGGTTTTTGTTTTTATTAGTGAGTCCTTTGTGCCTTCTTCCATTGATGGAACTGGGGAGCTTAAGGTATTTTTAATGCTGGTGTTCATTGCAGGTAATCTTAGCTGTAACTGGTTGGCCGGATGTTGGACCTGAAAGGTTATTTTCCTATTCCTTCCTTTCCTTTTTTTCATGCGACGGGTATTCACTGGTGTTGTGTTTTTATCAGATAATTCCACCTTATCGGGTGATGCCACTTTGGTGTTTTGCAGGGACCCCCTCACACCTTGGAGGTGAACATAGTTTGTTAATATCGTCTCCGTGTGTGGGGGTTCTGGTGTTGTTTCCCCCTCTGTGGATGGATCACTGCTAACTGCGGTCTGGGTTTCAATATTTGGTTTCATGACAGATAATAGGTCTCCCAGTAATGATGGTAACACAAGTAATTTATCCACTATCGGAGCACAAGTACATTCCTGTTGTAATAACTTATCATTACGGGCCGCTTCTTGCCCTCTTTATTAGTCCGTTCAAATTGGCTAGCTTCCTGTCAATCCCTGAAGTAAAGTCTGTTAAGGTTTGGAGCACTGTGAGCTGAAGATCCAATTTATGGGATTGATATTGTAACTCCGCGGTGGAATATTGCATCTTACTTAATATTGTTACCCAGATCGACTCTTTAATTGTTTGGATTTTGTCACTGCTCTCAGAGCTAGCACTATTGGTTGAATTTTTAGGGTCTTGACTATACGTATGCAGGAAGGCAAGTTCCATCCTAGCAGTACGAAGACACAGTCTTTAGGAGACTGCACGACACAGCTGGCAGAATGAAAAGCCCTGTTACTGGCACTAATAAATACGGATTGAGAATTCCCCACATTGATTGCGTGGATTCATTTTACTGTGTCTAGTCATACAATGAATGTCTTCACTACTGGGGTCAGACAGGTTTAAAGACTCAAAAGGTTGCACAATTAATCATAAATTGCTATGGGAACAGGTAGCTGAGTTAAAAAATGAACTACTGAGAGCTCACGTGATACACACGCTGAGTCATCAACGTGATGGTGTTCAAGTTGAAGTGAATTCATTGGCTGATGAAGCAGCAAAAGGGGCAGTACGAACTGCTGCCGTAGCTGCAGTCACTCGTTCTAGAACGAGAATAGACGGAGACATAATGGTAGCTGTCATTGCTTCACGCAAAAACAGCACAGCTCTACCAAATAAATTTCCACTCAAGTACTCCTACAAGTTAGATGCAAATAACATTCCGTATGCTCAAATTTCAGGAGTGGGGGATAGAGTAATACTAAACATGGAATGCAGATTATGCTTAATACTAGCTGCACACATGGGTCTGGGGTCTACACATGCAGGAGTTACCACAACGGTTTCTTTACTGAAACAACGCTATTGGGGGCCAGGACTAACTAAACAGATGAAGAATTTTGTCTTAAAGTGCGACATCTGTCAGCAGATGAAGGGTTCCACCGTGGCACGTCCACCTTAGACACCATTACTTATATCAGACAGACCACTCGCTTGTGTCTGTTTGGACCACTGCGGCCCCCTACAATCAGATGGGGCTTACAAGTATATCTTGGTGGCAGTGGATTCATGTACTAGCTTCCTGTGGGTTTGGCCTCAGCACTCTGCTGACGCTCGAACTGTTATAAAAGATTTGCGAGTCTTCATAGGTACATACACAGTTGGCACATTACATTCTGACCGTAGCCCAGTGTTTAGCTTAAGGGCTTACAAGGAAGCTATGGGAAGTTTAGGTGTTGCACTGCGGATCTGGTCAGAAACAAGATTGTGGACAAGAAAGAATTTGGGCCATCATACAGAAAGCCTGTACCTGTCCTTGCTGTCGAAGGAACAAGAACAGTACTTCTTCCGCCTCTTGCCAGGAAAAAAGAAAAGAGATTTGTCTCCATCGATCTGATCAAACCACACTATGTGGTCGATACTGAATAGTAAGCCTCTTGGGCTCCTGTGTAGCCAACGCTCTCCTCTCACTACCATACAGGAAGTTTAGATGGAAAGACTCATAACATTTGAAGAGTCATCTGTGTAGGAGAGTAGGATCTGCTTCTTATGGTTACCCCCACTTTTTGCTGATGTTTCACTGTTTTTCGACTTTAGTCTGGCTGGGGCCCTGCTATCCAGGACCCCAGCCTAGCTGCTTCCTCTCTAAAATGGATTCCATGTGCCTTAGGTACACTTCAGATTGGATTCTGGGGTGCCCTTATAAGTCCCTAGTATATGGTATACTATGTACCCAGGGCATAGGTACCCCAGAGGCCTACCAGGGGCTGCAGCATGTATTATGCCACCCCTGGAAAGCCTTCCAAAATGACACCGCAGGTCTGCTCCAGCAGCCTGAGTGAGGTGGTGCATGCACCCCTTCCTGAGATATAGGTTCACTATATCTCACCCTATCACTGCACATATAAACCTATCAGTCACCCCTATGGCAGGCTTTATCAATCCTGAAGGCAGGGTGCTTGGTTTTATGTGAGAGGGTGCCCATGCATGAGCAGAGCCCCTCTGCAGCCTTCGGAATCTATCCTCCGGGGTTGTCTGTGAGTGCAGCCTGACCATATACTCTTAAGTGCATTATATCTCAACGGTAAATGCTAACTTTGGGATGGCTGCACGGAAACATGTCGTGTTTGGTGTCAAACACCTTGGAATCATACCCCCACACCAGTACCTGGTACCAGCTAACCAGAGCCCTGGCATCACAAAATGGTTGCTGCAGCCACAGACACGGGTCTGGCCTCCTACTGCTGACCGAAACTCCGGCAGGGGAGGCCTGGACAATAGGTTTCCTGTCACAGGGAGGTGTTACCACCTCCCAGACAGGCTTTAGTGTATTGGGGCTGGGTGGGTGCACTCTCTGAGTGCTTTGAAGTCCTGCACTGAGGGCACATTTGGTGTCCCTGTGCATACCCCAGTTCAAACCAGTTGCAGGGGCTGCCAGCCCCTGCTCTGGCGCGAAACTGGACAAAGGAAATGGGTGTAGCCTCCCTCTTTCCAAACCCTCCCATAGGTGGGTCCCCTGAGTTAGTCCAACCCCTTCCTTGGGTATAAGAAAGGAACCCCTGGCAACAGGACTTTAGATATCCCTGGACAAAACTCTGAAACTGAATCCTGGACCTTCGACGATCTGTTCAACGCCAGATGACTGAAGAATCTCCCTTGGAGTACAGGAGTTCCTCCCCTGTTTGGCAGGCACCAAAGACGCATCTGTCCGGTCTGCATCTCCGAAGCTCCTGCCGGACGCCGATGACCCTGCAACCCAGGTGGTGGATTTCCAGACTTCCCAGAGGCTGACCCGAGTCCCCAGCAAAGCTGAGACCCGTAGCCCTCGTGGGTACTGTGGAACCGGAACCCCTGGACACCGTGCACATTTGCAAGTGCATAAGCTTCTGGTTGATCCTAGAGGCTGTGCTTTGGGTTATTTGTAGCCCCGAACCCCGAGCAGTGAATCCACTGAAGATTGCCGGCCTGGCCACTCCGAGTGACCCGTGGGCCGCCATTTCGTGATTCCGCTTGAGGTCCCTTCGCGATCCCTTGTCCGACGACTTGTAGGTCCCTGAGAAGGACATCTCTGATTTCAATGGGCCTCCCTGGTTGCTCCAGGCCTGCCCTGACTCTTCCTTGCTTGGGGAGTCCCTCGGACCTCGCTGGTCCGCTCCAAAGCCATTGTTCTCTTTCTGCGTGGGTTGCTATTACCAAGGCTTGTTGGGTCCAATCTGGGCACCAACACCGCAGTCAGCTACTACCTTCGTGGGACAGCTCGATTCCAGCTCCTGGTCGTCGTCGATGCCTCCTGGTCCTCGTGGCTGCAGAGACAATCTTCACCTCTTCGAACTTGAAGCACCCGACATCGGTGGGCATTCGACTATCGTGCCCCTGGTCACTGGCCAGTGACCTAGACTCTGTCCCCTCTGCTTTCAGGTTCTCCTCATCCTCGATCCAGGCTTGGATCTCTTCGGACACTGCGCAGCTTCTCGGCAGCAGCACTTTTCAGCCAGCGGCCATTGAAAATGACAGCACGGCCCGACACCATTTGACACCTGTGCACCCGGCTTCCCTAGGTGAGGTAACACGAGTACTACAGTGCTCCCGTGGGTGCTGGCCCTAGAACCCTCTAAGTCCAAAAGGGTTTGTTCCTAGTCCACTCCGAAGTGTCCCTAGACTTTAAAACTCTAACCGCGACTTTCCCCATAGGCGCTAACGGAGCTCGCGGCTGTGTTCACACACTGCACATGTCCCCCGTGGGTCCCCTGTGTCACTACCCTGGGTGGTTCCTTGGGGTCCCAGCGATTCTACAGGCTCTAGGCCTTGTGTCTAGTCAAGTCGTGGTTCTTATACCACTTTCTTGTTATTTGACTTGTAACTTGTGTATTTCGACCTCTAGCCTCATAAAGAGACTAGTGGGTAGTATTTAGTAATAAATACATATATTTTATATATATATACCTGGTGTGGTTCTCCTTTCATTTGGTCATTCATGAGATTATAGACTGGTAAAACAAACAGCTTAACACTCCTTCAAGAGTTAGCCTGAAGGCTGCTCTCCATAGCTACCACTAGGATAGCTTTCAATAAAGGTTGTCTTTTAACCTACCATCAATAAAGGTCGTTTGGACTGGTTCAAGGTGCCCACTATAATTAGTGGACAGCATATGCCAGACCAACTTCTCACAACCAGTACAAAATAATGGACTTTCCAACAATGAAATAGAACTCCTTCCTATTGCAGCAGAACATCTAAACACAAATGAAAGACAAATATCAATTCGGCCTACCACTGATATCTACATAAATATGCCTCTACAAGAGACATCTGGCAGTTCAACAAAACCTGCTGAGCTACCAAAAATAGATCGAACTGCATCTGGCTACTTCTTCGATTTTGATACCTCCTCTCTGGATCCCAGTGAACCTGAAACCACTACAGCTCCAGTTTCCCATGAACAACAACTTCATGATTTCTACATTTTTCTGAAAAAGACTTACCTGGTCTCACCATGGCGACAGCTCTGGATAATAACTGGAATACTGTTTTTTCTGTTCTGGATTGGACTAGTGACTGTCTTTTGCTTACTCATGAATGGAAACTATCTCCCAGAACGCTCAGCAGTATCAAATGTGAACTTGGTCCTGAAACCTCATACATTATCTCATCGTGAACAAAGAAACCTGTCCTTCGTGAACGACAGCCATTCCAATTCCTGATGGGACAGAGTTGCATATGATGTATTTGGTCCCACTGAACTTTTGAAAATACCTCATGTATTTAAAATCTCTTTAAATGATATCATTACCTCCAGTACATTTTTTGACGATTGGGATTTTGAAACTGTAAATAATATGTTGTCTGATTTAAAACAATCCGCTGCATTTTCAAGCATTGAAATGTTAGAGGACACAATGTATTGTTACCCACATTATGGTCATCACTTTTTACATAAATCCAGTATCCCATGTAATGTTTTTACATACCACCAATTGGAACATTGCCCAACACCGCCAGAAGGTAGTTGACGTACGTTCGCACAGAAATGTTCTTATTTTTCAGGGTTTAACACTTCTGACCTGACCTCATATTACTAGAAGTTTGCACCTACAACTGTACAGAAAAATATGCTAACAAACACCAAACAGATTTATTCTGCATCCTTTATTTCCCAACTGTCTGAACAGGGTTTTGACTTATGAAAGGACGCTATAGACATAAAATCAGTCTGGGGTTCAAAGGAATGGCAAGGTCCGGGAAAAGAGGCACTATTCCGAGCGTGTCTCATTCCACTGCAGATCATCTTTCTGAACGAGACTGTGCAACAGACTTCCTGTCTTGGACTAGCCAAGAACAAAGATTTGAACACACCTCTGATTCCCTCACCATCTCACTTTGAGTGGTGGCGAAACTTTACAACACATGGTGGGGATACAGTAGATGACATCATACATACAGTTTCATATAATTAATCAGACCCCAATTGGAAGGGATGGTTAGTTTGGCCTTCAGACACATATAGATGCCAAACAAGATTCAGGGGGTACCACCGAAGGGTTTAGTATCCATAGGCCGGACCAACCCTATGTACAACGAGAACATCCGGGGTGGTGACATCATACAGTGTTGGGAAGTTATGCCTCGATTGGCTAAAAACCTCGACACTATGCCTGGTGAAACAACACTTATCCTTACTATCAGAAGACATGGATTTAAGGGACTTTTTATTGGGTCCCAGAAAGCCATGTCAGAAAAGTTTCTTATACACTGTTTATAATGAAATTTGGAAAATCTCTCAAGAAGAAGCTGCAGAGAGACTTCGTGAAATTGATAGAATCAACCTAGAAAAAGCCTTAGCGGTAGTTGATAATGGTATGACAACATTAACATCCAGGATTTATTCACTGGGCAACATTGTATCTTCTGCTATTGATATACTAGAACAGGATTTGTCCATACTACAGCACGGACAGTCTCAGTTATGTTCTATTATGTTGTTAGGCTGGACGCTACAATCCTTACGCTCTGGTTATGTGCCTTGGCGATTTATCAACAGTACGTCCCTGTTCTCTGCATACAATATAACAATGGCACAAAGAGGGGCCAAATATACAATGCTGCGTACGGAAAAACTGGACCAATTACCTTTCACTGTGGCAGAGTCACCATCCACAGAATGGTTAATTCATGGCCATATAAGGTTACCGGTCACAACTTTCCAGTTTCAATATTGCCTAGAACAACAACAGTCAGGCAGATATGAAGCAATGGGTGAGGAATTCATCAAGGAATCTGGGGAATTGCCGTATACATTTTGATGCAGGAGTGGGGAAATGGAAGTGTTTCTAAGCAGTACAGACTGCAAGATCTCTTAAAGTGGATCTCTCATGTGGCAGGATATCATGCTTCACGGGGCCTGTAACGGTTCAGTTGCAAACTTATCCTGTCGTTTGAAAGGGTCCCCGGCTGCCATGATGAAACCGGTGTTCAGGTTGCTCTTGGATGGGAGTTACTTGACGCTGAATGATCAAGGTTGTTGTGGGATGCTTCTGTGCATCGCATATCTTGTCACTGTAGGCTCCAGGGTTACTTTTTGAATGCAAGTATTGTTTCCACCGACCCACACAGTCAGGGAGGCGCCGTTATGGCCTTTGTTGAATATTTCCTTTATACAGTTTGATACTCTAAGCCGGATGAAAGCCATGCTTTTACAGAAAACCGTGCCCTTAACCTCCGCCCAAGAGACTTTTGATCTTCAGGTCGCAAGGTCCTCAGCTGAGATACAGGCACTTGTAAGGACGAACTGCCCTTTCCATTTCACAGAAATGGTACAACGTATCTTTAACATGTCTGATATGAAGGGTATAGTACACCTATTTAAGACCATAAGTTCTGGACTGTTAAGCACCTTTCAGACAGTGTTCGGAGTGATTCCAACCTTCATACACTCCCTATTCGGAAGCATTTTTGGAGGACTTCCGCTAATCCTGCTACTATTAGCAGGAATTCTGATTGTAATTTTTCTGCGACGCAATGGACGTCCCAGTCACCAAGGAGATGGAAAAAACGCTGTTGGAGTGCCGATACCGTGATCGCATGGTACTCTATCTGGGCACACCTCGCCTTCAGGAACTGAGCGAGTCTTGGTTCCTATCATTTAGACCGGTCTGTATTGACTGTGTTCTGCCTGTCCTCCGATGCCTGTTATGCGGACAAGAATGCGGGTTAAATCTCTGTCTAACACTTCCATCGGTTGCGCCACTGGACGTGGATGCGTTACTGGACCCCATAACGGCCCATGTACTTCAGTGTCCTCAGCGTATTCCCATGTTGATGTCTGCATTCTTGGAGCCACCACGGAACGCTTCAGCTCCTGTTTGAACGGAGACCGCCTCCTCTACAGGCACTCAGGCCTTGGATATGGTACAGGTTTCGGCTGTGGGTACTGAAGAAGATCATCTGTGCTTGATTGCCCTGATCTGTGAAGGGTGGCAGGGACCGTCGTCTGCGATGGCAAGCAACAGTAATGTTACGTCTCCCAGCCAGGATACATAAACATTTGGCTCATCGTGTACTGGGAAAAATTTGGCCTTTTTCAAAACAACAAATTTTGGAATTTTGAAACAAAAAACACTATTGCTTTTTGCTGAACAGCGTGGCTTTCAGACACTCATAGTTGTTTGAACCATATATACGAACATATTTTAAGACTTCTACCACTTATCCTACAATTTTAGCATTTTTTATGCTTTATTTTTTATGGACTTATTAGTTGTTTGCGTATTCTAGAAGTACGTTTAGACTTTTTAGTATGTCGTCCAGTCGGATGAGGAGTGGGTGTTATGTTTCATACAGGTACCACGATATAGGATCAGGTTATGACCAAACCTTTCACCTATATTTCCCCTGCCATTACACTAGATAACGTTTCTTGGTACTGACCTTTTACCTAGTTACGGTACTGCTTAAATGATGTGGGGTTTTCTCCGATAACTAGCCTCATTCAATATGCATGAGGATTCTTGGACTCTCAGCAGGACTACCATCTCCTGCATAATAACTATGTATAATGGTCATTCCTTCCATAATCTTAGTCCGACATGACACAGCAAGGAAGATCCCTTGAGGGTACCACTTTGGGTATATAAACACCATATCTTTGCTGAGGTAGGGAGAGGAGAAAAAGGACTTCCATGCTAACACATGCTAACGCTGAGGTTCCTGCAGGCAGACACTCCAGCTTGCAGTGGTCTGACATCCCTCGCGTGGTGTCCATCTCGAGACCAAGACGGGGTCCCACAGTCTCTCACTTAAGGTAATCGGGTTGGCTTCAGCCTAGGGATATTCTTGGCTCTACACCTACATACATGCTAGGTACATGTAGGTACATCTAGTTAGGGTTGCATCGTAGGAGTACGCATTATTACTGTCATGTATTTATATACCTGCCTGTATTCATTGTTTTAGCACTATGGTAGAAATCTACCATCCTTTTACTCTGTTGGTGCTTGTAATCATTTATATCTGTTTCTGTCTTATGGTTGTCTCAGCACACCTATTTTACACTAGAATGACGCTGGTTCAATAAATGCTTATTAAAAAAAGCCCCCACCGTTTATTCTGTGTACCTCTTTGAGACAAAGTGAGCACGAGTGACTGAGCGAAAAGTACTGCACTGTTTCCACAATCCCTGATGGGACAGAGTTATGTTCAATAGTTGCCAAAAACGATTCTCTCCTTGGTAAGAGGAGTTTACAGTGGCACTGTGAGCTAGCTGATATACAGGTGAACATACCCGATGGGGGGTGTCTGGAATCAGTCTGGACACCAATCCCACAGTCTATGTTGTCTATTTAGGTTTATAGGAACTAGACGACACCTCCCCCCACCCCTCCACATCAACATTTACAATTAAGGTAAAAATACTACATGTACCTTAGGCATAGAGGCTTTTGTTATTTGGTTGAGTGGTTGTTCTCAATAATGCAAATATCTAAGTCACCCTACAAGCAATTGTATTCAACTGCTTGATAAGATTTGTGATTTTTCTGTCGAAGAAACATCATTGAAAAAACGTGATAGTGATTTTGATTTATATATGTTATTGCATTTCAGAGACTGTACATTTATATAAGTATATAAATATACTTTATTAGAATACCAGCATTGAGTACGCCTCTTACTATTTAATATTTTGTAGGATTATGTTTTTTATTTTTATAGATTTCCTTGATTGGATCTATTCGACTAATCTTCTAATGTATGTTTGATAAGTTTTCTAAAACAATTCCTTCAGATGTTTTTGTTTTTTTTGCATTATGTACCCATCTCCTGAGGGAAGACTGGATTTGACCTATTGTGTGTTACAGGAAAATAAGTATAGGCAAAGCTAATAGGGTTGTCTGCCGAAATCTTTTGACATTGCTCGTCTCTCTGCATTGCTTTAGGGTGTACATTCAGAGCACAGCCCTCAAATCACTTGTTCCAATACAAATTGTGGAAAGACATGCATATACTAAATGCACATTTGGGAACTTCTAGAGAAACCATGAACCACATTTTAGCGTTTCAAATGAAAATCCTTAAAACATGATTAGTGGCAGAAAAGGCATGCATGTCTATAGGGCTTTAAATGCTTTAATACCACACATGCAAAATGTGATAGAATTTCCAGGTTGAGATAACACATGAAAAACAGATATGGAAGACATTCTTCAATTATGTCTTCAAGAGTGATGACTAGGGTGCCATTACATTTTGGATAAAAACAATAAAACAGTTATTGAATGAACAATACTGTTGTAGGCTCTTGGGCCCAATGGTTTTCAGTCATCGGTTTTCAGTCAACAGTTTTTTAGTATTTTTATTTTGGATGTGCTATTATTGCACCACTGTTTTTCAAAACTGCACATGGAGAAGTAGATGAAGAGGTTGCAGTGCCAGAGTTACAATAATAAAGAGAAACACTTAATACAGCCAGATAAATAAGCCACAGTATTGTGACTGTTTACCTGTCACTCATTTGAATAGTCAATTTGCCATCCGGATTATTTGAAAGGGAGGTTAATTATGCTTTTTAAATGTTTGTTGTCAACTTTTTAGCTTGCTCAGTCATGCTACAGTTGCTGTTGTTTGGTGTGTTTTCATATTTGGAGATCATGTTGCTGTTTGATTCTTGTTTTTATGGGGTGAGTATGCTATGATGAAGTACTCCTTTTTTCTAAAAAACAAATTGGAGGTGGTTACAAAGAGTTTGCATAGAAAATTTAAGCAGCCTCTGCTGTTTTTTTAACTGTTGCAATCTAAAAGCTGCATTTTCCTTTGTTTTGAAGAGTTAGGCTCTAGTCAGTGGGGTCCATGGTGTTCAAACTATGAATTGGCATAACTTGAAATAGAGTTGTTTATTGTCTCATTATGTACAGCCTTTTTACAATTCTTCTGTTAAAAGTCTAACACTCATTGAGTCTGCTTTTGGTGGTTTCTGCATGAAATATAACTGCATTATATATATATTTTTGCTTTGATTTTAATTTTACAATATATTCTTCATTGTTTTAGCGCTATATGAAACAAACTTTGAAGAAGGGAAAGCAATCTACTGGGAAGTGAAGTACCCATACCCACTGTCAAACAGAGATGTATCCTTTTGTTTTCAGATTGGACACAGTCCTAGAGATCAGACATATCGGGGTATCATTCAGTATCACCTGGGTGAATAAAGAGCTAGTGTCGGTCTTAAATAACATGAAAATATTATAGCACTATTCGTGTTTTTGGTTTAGATAGCTGTGTGTTCGCAACGTGGAGCACTGAAGCTGGCGATAGATGTGTTTGGTATACCATTCTGCCTATTTCTTATGTTGGTGTGCTTCTATGTGCACTTAGACATCCCAAGGTGATTTATAGTTATCTAGAAGAGCTAGAAGTGGAGGATGTATTACATGGATGTAATAAAACCTGAATCCAAATTGTACCCACTCATGAGTCAGGTGGACTAATGAGTGACAAATGGGTGCAGTTGTCTTGTTTCTCCTAATCTTCCTACAAAGCAACCCTCATGTGAGAAGAGCTTGTCTGTACCTCTAAATGAATACCAGTAGTGACCATAGAGGGGGCAAAAGGACAGCCTTTACACAAATGCAAGTGGTCATTCTGTTGAGAACTGGAGAACCTAGTCATCCATTGTGATCATCAACCAATTAGTTAAAGAGACCCAGATCCTCCCACCTATTGGAAGATGGTGGTGTACAGAGGAGCAATAAAATAGACTTTGAGGCAGCAGATCCAGCTAAAGAGGAAGGAGACTGGAGCTCCTTTTGTTGTGGTTGGGGGTTTCTAAGCCCCAGCTCTTCAATGAAAGGACAGGTAGAACTGCTTGGGGTCTGGACAGGATAGGAAGCTTGAGGTTGTCATGCGAGTTGTCCCCTGTAGAAGCCCCAATATTGTTGGTGGAGATGTTTTGCTAGGAACACAAGACCCAACTAAGGTAATTTCCATTAGTGAATCCTGGACATCTCCTGAGAAGCCTGTTGATTGCATCCAGGAGTGTCCGCAGAGTGTGACCACTATGGCCATTGACAGCAGAAGATAGGTCACACTTCAGAATCTCTTTAGAAGCAAAACCATTGCTCACCAAATCAGACAAGGGCTTTTACATTTGATTAAAAATCTCTTCGGGCATGAAGTTAATACCCAAGAATGCAAGTAGCATTGGCAGTATGTCAGACCACAGATTCAAGCCATTTGGATTGATGGTCAGAAGGAGCTGTAAGGAAAGCATTGGGATTCAATTTAGCTGAAGAATCTTGAGCCACCAAACTTTCCAGTGATGGATCCTTAGACAAGAACTTGGTACCGGAGACCTGGGCCTATTCATGTTGTAAGATCAGTTTGTGAGCTTATGTGCGAAGAAGGGTTTCTTCCATACAGGGTTCATCAATGCTTCATTGAATGGTGGGGGTGGAGGTTGCAGAGCCTCAGCAATAATAATAATTATTTGTTTTATAAAATGTTACAGAAAACAAATGATGGCAGTGGTAAAAGGATAGTCAGCATCTCCGTTCTGTTTGCAATTATTAATTCACTTAATGTAAGGGCGTGCTCAATGTAAACACTGTGCCACCAGCAGTGTTACTCAGTAAATGGAGAACAATTCTCCAAATCCTTACTCACCATTATTAAACAATAGAGCACAACACCAAAGTACAATTCCAACTGACTTTGTTGTCAGTAAAATTTAATTTCAAAATCGCAGCTATAGAACAAACAATTTAATAGAGTCCATATAAGAATAACATAAATGGATCAATTCTTGGTTTGTTGACACGTAGTTGAAGCGTACATTCATACAGCCGACACGTGTTTCGTCGTTAGACGACTTTTTCAAGGCTCAAAAAATTGTAAAGTAATATCCATATAAGAAAACGCGATCAATTCAGAATCCCCTTTCTCTTACTGCTAGGGAGTTCGAGATGGCACTACGTTTCAAGTTTGTCCAAGAAAGCACCAATTTTGTCTCAAATGCAAAGGTTGTCACACACAGGCATGGCACTGCTACAAGCAAACGGACTGAAAAACTCATTTTGGTAGACGAGAAGAGGCAAAGTGTAAAACCTCTTTGGAGACGGATGCCGTCCGTAGCAGTGTTGGGACAGTCCGTATATAAGCTGCTCCCTGCTTTCCTTCGTTGAAGTTCTCTCCCTAGCAGTAAGAAAAAGGGGATTTTGAATTGATCGTTTGTTCTATAGGTGCGATTTTGAAATTAAATTTTACTGACAACAAAGTCAGTTGGAATTGTACTTTGGTGTTGTGCTCTGTTTATTATTGTTTTATAAAATGCCTGGTTACTCCAACTGGAACAGCCACCCATGTGTGTTCTTTTCAGGAGTCTTCCGCTGGGCTGATAAGGTCTCACTAGAGGGAAGAGATAACTGGGATCGTTGCCATTTAAAATTTTATGGCATTGGCACATGGCTTTAAAAGAATATTCTTTTGCTCAGCAGCAGCCAGTGCAGTTTGGCAAGGGTGGGGCCAAAGGGCACTCCTCTCGGGAGGTTCAACAATAAGTTTGCTGCTGCATTTTGTACTCTCTAAAGCTTTTTTAATGTACCCTGCTAGTACCAGTGTAGAGTACATTGCAATAGTCCAGTCTGGACAGGACGAGCCTGGACTATTGTTTTCCTGGCTGTTACAGGGAGAAAACTTATGATCTTAGTCAGAGTTTTGAGAATGCCGAAGCATTTCCCAGTTAAGAAAGCTATTTGCCTGTCAAATGTTAAATTTGCATCAAACTATATCCCTAGGTTCTTCACTTTTGGCTTGGGGGCTGGAGTAGGACCTAATGCTTCCGGCCATCATGTGGCATATCAAATAGAGGGTTGTTTGCAAGAATAAGAACCTTTGTTTTACTGGCATTGAGCTTGAGGCAGCTCTTGTTAATCATTCTGCAAGTTCAACTAGGCAGGATCTAAATTGGGTTGCAGCCCCTCCGTCATCCTGAGATAAAGTAATAATGAGCTGCGTGTCATAGGCATAAGACACAATGGCAACATTGTCATTGAGCCAGGCCAAGTCTAGCACATCTACTGCTTTTCATACTACTGGGGAAAGTACTAGCCTTCATATCATCTCCATCCCTGCATCCATTATATCTTTTGGGTATGTCTTAGGTGTCCAATTCGGAGAGATGTGGCGGAGCGGCGAAGCGGCTGACTCTAGCGCGTGGGGCTCATGGTTCAATCTCCGGTGCCGCAGCAGCTCAGCTCAGCTCAGCACCATGGGACTCTGGGCAATAGCTCACTTAATCTCCCCGGCGGCCCCCAGATCCTTGAAACCTTAGGGGTGATTTTTTTGCGCTTTACAAATATGGATTATTACAAATAGGGAGCTGAAGATTTCCTCAAGTAAATGGAATCTCTGTGCTCACCAAATAAAATTGCCCATTCATCACTGGTGATCTGTACCATTTGTTATAGTAGAGCAAAAGTCTTCCTACTTGATTGAAGTGGGTTTCCTGAGTTAACCAGAGGGGAGGCCACATGAATAGGTCTTGTTTTTTCCCCTGAAGTGTCTCCTACATACTTCATGAGGAAGAGGAGGCTCTAACTTGTTTCCTACCGGTTTCTTATGACAAAAGACTCCCTAGCTGTGAAAAACTGGACGTTCACCAACTTAATGGTACAATTTGAATGGCACTCAATGACCTGCCCCACTTTTTTTTTTTTTTAGTGTTTTGTTGCCATTTTTTAACATACATAACATAATTCTGTGTACTTTAAGCAGTAATTTAAATCAGTACAACAGTTAAGCCCAATATCCTGCACCCTCAAATGCACCACAATTCGACCCTCATGTGTATTAGGGTGTTCACAGGCCTTCCAGGCTTCTAATGGAACCACAGTGTATGTGCCCATGCCACAGAGTTCACGGAACGTCCTATACAGCGCCTCGTAGGTGAGGCACTGGCCCAGTGGCAGGTGGGTCTGCGCGGTCAAGTCCTCTTTCAGCATTAGGGTGCCTAACTGGTAGCAATCAGTCACTGTCATGATCCCCGCTTCGGTCCACACTGCAGGCTGCCCCGTGGTGAAGTATGACAGTGGGTCACCATGTGGCAAGCCCACCAAGGGCAGCGCAGGAATATAAAGAACACTGCTGCATAACCGCCTGATGCAGCTCCGCCAACAGCGCAGCGCGATGGACAACAGAGCCCCAGCTGCGGGATCCTTAGCACCTGCATAAGCAGCTTGGCCAGCAAGGCCCCCTGATTGGGCGCTAACCCCAACCGGCCCAGCTCTGTCTGATTGGTCCCTTCGAGCCACCAGGAGATCCATTGGAGCTCCACCTCAAAATACAACTCGAAGTCTGGGACTCCCAGCCCGCCCTCCAGCCGTGGGTGGCACAGGGTCTTAAGCGAGACCCTGTGGTGGCATCCATCACAGGCCAATTACTAAAGCAGGGAAATTAGCTGCTTAAACCATGGGGCAGGCACCCTCACCTTAAGGTTTGCTTAGTAATATAAGAGCCATGGGAGCATAACCATCTTTGACGCACCTATGCGAGCCATGGGGGGGAGGTGAAGCGATCTCCTGAAGGAGACACAGGACGAGAGATTGCAGCGCCACTCCCAGATTTTTCTCCCGCAAGTCAAGATCTGAATACCTATGTACCTAAAAGTGTGGGGCACCCATAGCACACTTAACAAAAGTCCTGCAGGCGGTGGGATGTCCTGGGTCACGGGGAACATAAATGCCTTTGCCAAGTTCACCCTGAGGCCTAATGTAGTTCTGATTTCCCCCAGTAGCTGCAGCATGTGGGCCACATCAGTTTCCCCATTCGCTAGGTAGATCAGTAGATCTTTGTCATAAAGGTACATGGTGTGTTTGCTCCCCTCCACCGTGATGCCTCTGCCCTCTTCCATTGACCGGATCTTCTCTGACAGTGGATCAGTGGCGATGGCAAATAGTAGAGGGGACAAAGGGCACCCCTGCCTCGTGCCCTGGTGGATGCCATTCGGTTCCAATATCGTGCGACCTGTCTTTACTCTGCCCATGGGGGTACCATACAATAGCCGCATCCAGTGTTAACCTATCCCCATACGGAGCATGACCTCCTGGAGGAAGTCCCACCTGACAGTGTCAAAAGCATTCTCCAGGTCTATTGACATAATGACAGCCCATGGGTTGGATTGCATGTCCTGATTATAGATGACGTTATTTAAGCGACGGAGGTTAAGGGAGGTGTTATGTACCAAGATAAACCCATTTTGGTGTGTATGAATCAGCAATATACTGAATAGACCTGACTGTTTTGGACATACAACAACTGTCTTTGATCCTGGAGGCAGGATACTATTATCTCCGCCCTAACGCTGGCTTTTAACAAATGCCGGTCGCATCCAATCCTGAATGTCCAAAATGTTTTTGTATTATTTATCAGTCCTCCCCATTTGTACCCCAATTTAGTAGTGTGTACAAAAGAAAGAAAAAGTGTGTGACAGGTCAGAAAGTACCTCACGTAAGCATCACCAAGGGAGCTGCTGCTAGGTACTCACCAGTTTGCTCATGTTTCTCATCATTGGTGACTTTCTTGACCATGAAAAGATAAATCCAGTGTCTAATATATAATAAAAGGTGAAGAAAAACGGAAAGCTATGTAAAGAATTGCACAGGAAGTGCTTGTGTCAAACTAGACCCAGTGGTGCGAGAAAGAATAACCACGTTTCTCCAAACTAAAAATGAGTTAAGACTCACATGATCCTACTTTTATTAAATGCTGTGTGCCCACTCAAGATTAAAAACGAGCAGCATGTTTCAGACCACTTTAGGATAGGCCAACATGTTTCATTGCCAAAATTCCATTGCAGTAATTTCATCAGGGCTCGGGGCCAATCTTCACCTCACTGGACTTCCAATTTAAGCCAAGGGTGACTGATAAACAAAAAAAGAGAACAGATTGATGGTACCAACCAGTCAGGACGGCTTTCACAAATCAACTGGCTCACTTGAAAGGTAACACATGTAGCGTGAGAATCATAATATATTTACCAGGTGGTAGCCCTCCGAGTTCATACCGGCATCCCACCTTCTAGGGAGTGTCCTTCAATCGTAAGTTAACACATCCCCTGCAGGCACATGCAGTTGCCGCCCGTAAACCTGTGAATATATGCACATATGTGTCTCACTACTTTCATCCTATAGTGATTTAAAGGGTTAAAATCTGAGCTCAAACACTGACACTCGGGTACAGATGATAGTATGGGCTAGTATATAAGTGACACGGTGAACGCTAATGCGCATCATCTCAAGTCCTCATTCCCACTATACTTTGGTCCCCTCTCCTCTGTTTAGATCAGGAAAGCCGTGACCCGTTTCACAGTAATCAAACATTCATCTTCTTTCAGTTAGTGCGGAATCGAAACACCGGGTCCCCTAACCGCCCTTCAAATCCGCAGGCACACTCATCCCGCTTTCATCTCTTGTGGGGTCAAGCCTCCAGGCTCTCTCACCGCCCTTCCAATATGCATGCACACCCTTCCTGCGTCTAGACATGAGTCCGGTTTTGCTTCCTTTCAGCGTCCCTCACGGTCGCGCTCTACTTCAAGAGCGCGCACCGGAAGCAGATCCGAAGTCCCACCCGTGGCCTCCCTTGTAATCCCATGCTCCATATCAGTGTTAAAATCAGCGCCATCTTAAGATGGTTCTTTTCTCCCGGGTTCACCTTTAGAGTTCCAATACTTTAAGAAATGGTCTACCAGCACCGTTAGAAATTCGGTGTCGTAGACCAGAATGTTCCCAGTTTTTAATATATTACCCACACATGGAGAACGCCCTATCAAACAAATTGCATTAGAAAAAATGAAATTCTTTAATATAGTTTTCAACAGGGGCGCTTTAACAAACGTTTACTAAAGAGATGTCAGGAGGCGTGGCCTGGGGAGTCAAGATGGCGGTCGCACTCTAAGAGTGCTCCGGACCCCCTCCGTCATCCGCCTTCTATTCGCCTGTTTGCAGCTGTCATCGGACCCTCTCCGCTCCTCTCAGCGGTTCCCTGCCTTGCCAGCATTGCGCCGATCCCTTTGGTTGGCGGATCAGTTCGATCCCCTTCTTCCCGAGGCCCTGAAATCTAAAAATGGCAGCCTCCTCGGTGTATCGTCTCTGGGCCTAAAACCTATGCCCTGACGGCCCGTTCCCCAGCTCCCCCTGTCACTCCGGGGTGGCGGCCGTGCCCGGCCGGGGCCCGCTTGCTTCCCCTCACCGCCCGAGACTCACCCTGAGGCTGCTCCTCTGTGCCGGCATCTGACCATGACGCATGGGTGCCTGAAGCCGCGGTGGGGGGCTCACCTCCCGTGTAGACGGAGCCGGGGGGAAGCGAGAGGCGGACACTGCCCAGCCGCGCTGGCACCCTCATCCTGACTCCTGCGCCTGCCTGACGTCTCCACAGTGGCTCGGCCTGGGATCTCCTCGACCGCGCCCTCCTGGTGGGTGAAGAACCGCCGAGCTCGGCTACCGTATCGGGTAGCGGCGCGAGGGGTCGGGCCCCCATCCAACCCTTGCAAGAGCGGTCTCCTCTGCCGGGGGCTGCATTTCGGCCTTCCTATGCTAGGGCCCACCGGATCAGGGGGGGCACTGGATTCGGCCCTTGGTGTGGCTCCTACCACTGGGGATTCCCTGACTCAACTCCACTGATGTGCTGACGCCTGTTCCGACCCGGTCTGGACCCTCCTGCCCTCCTTGGTCCGCAACGGTGCTGCGGCCTCGTCTCCACTTCCAGAACTTGCTGGCTTCTGGGGGTGACGGGAGCTCCCTCGTGGCCTCCACCGGCGGACCATCGGTGAGTGGGGTTTGAGGCTGGGGATGGGCTACCAGGCCGGGTGGCGGAGCGGGGCCGATGTTGGCACTCCTGCCCCCCTCTCCCTTCCTCATTGACTCACCCCTTCTCCCCGCTGTGCCTGCACCGGCCTGCTGTCTCCGGAGGGGCTCGGCACGGGATCTCCCTGGAATCACTCGCCCGGTGAGTGGGTAACTGCTGAGCTCGGCCGCCGCTGTCGGGTGGCGGTGCGAGGGGTCAGGGCCCCCTTCCAACCCTTGCTGAAACGGTCCTCTCTGTCCTGTGTCCGGCCGACCCGTCCCCAGGCCTGGCGGTGGGGGAGATCGTCCTGGCCTGCCGGAGGCTGCATTCCGGCCTTTCAACGCTGCAGCCCGCCGGATCAGGGGGGAGGCACTGAACTTGGCCTTTGGTGGGGCCCTCGGGTCACCGGAGGGCCCCTAACCCTGGCACCTCCCTGACACACCCCCGCTGCTGTGCGGACGCCTGTCCCGGCCAGGCCTTGACCCTCCAGCCCTCCTTGGTCTGCAGCGGTGCTGCTTCCTCATCTCTACCTCTAAGAGTTGCTGGCTTCTGGGGGCAACGGGAGCTCCCTCGTGGCCTTCACCAACGGACCATCGGTGAGTGGGGTTGGAGACTGTGGATCAGCTGCCGTGTCGGGTGGCGGGACGGAGGGGCGATGTTGGCGCTTCCGCCCCCCTCTGCCTCCCTCATTGATTCACCCCTTCTCCCCCCTGTGCCACGAATCACATCTGGGGTTGCCTCTCTAAGATTGTCAGCATGTGTATACGAGGTGGACCTGTCTGGCCGTCCCTGCCGTGCGCCGGCCCCCGTCAGTGGCGAGATCCCCCGCAGAACCGGGCCCATCCTTTCCTCTCCTTGATCTCCTCCAGTGGCCGGAAGAACCTCCACAGCTGCAAGACTGTTGTCGGCCGTCATTGTCGGATGGCGCGGGGCCCCGGTGCCGGCCTTCCCTATCACTGTCCACCCACCTGGACTTGCCTGCGCCCCTGTGCTTGGAGCCCGCTGTCCACCCTCAGCCGCCTCCACCGAGCGGTGCCAGACCCTGCGCGCTGAGGGCTCGGGGTGGCAGGATTGGATCTCGGCTGACTGCGTAGTAGAGTAGCGGACCGGCTTCCCGGGCCCCCCCCTCACCAACCCATTGCCGCCCATCCTGAGATGGGGAGGTGGTGCCATCCCCTTATCGACCGTCGCATCGGATGGAGGCGGGAGAAGGGTCCCTGGATTCGTGCTGGCTGACCCCTGGGGCTTGGGGGGACCTGAGAGGATTGGCCTAGACGCCCGGGCCCGAGTATTGACGGCCTGGGTGTCGGCTCCCTCCCCCTCTGGGATTGTTGACTGCCTCCCCCGCCCGTTCAGCGGCTGGGCCTCCATCCTCGGTAACGATGGGCAGGGACCGTGCCCCGAAGATACCTGCCCCACAGACCCAAACCAAAATGGACCAATACACCACCAACGACCGGGATCCTGGAGGGGGGGCGTCAAACACCCCTGCCTCCGCTGGGGGAGATCTCTCCACTATCCTCCAAGCATTTGGCGCCTCGCCGGCTTCGGTGGAGAACAAGATTGGCGAGGTGAGGGTGGACATGGCCCTTATTCGTCAGGACCTGCGTAACGCCACGGCCCGGATCTCGGAGGTGGAATCGCGCATCTCCACGACCGAGGACGACATAGGCCAACTCAAGACCCAAGTGGACTCTCCAGACTCAGACCTCGGAACTTCACCGTCGTGCCGAAGACGCCGAAAATAGGTCAAGGAGGAATAACCTACGCCTCATAGGATTTCCCGAGGGGGCCGAACAGGGCCGAGCGGACACCTTCGTGGAGACCTGGGTGAGATCCTGGATGCCCAAAGAGTCCCTCTCTCCATGGTTTGTGATCGAGCGCGCCCATCGCTCCCTGGCTCCCCGGCCTCCGCCTGGGGCCCCACCCCGGCCCATCATCATGAGGGTCCTCAACTTCCGAGACAGGGACGCCATCCTTAGGGCGGCAAGGACACAGGGTCCAGTGACTTACCAAAACAACACGATCATGCTTTTCCCGGACTATACCAAAGAGGTACAGGCCCAACGACGAACTTACAACGACGTCAAACAGAAGCTCCGTAATCTGGGTCTCCGTTATGGTCTCCTCTTTCCAGCCCGGCTCAGAGTTGTTTTTCAAGACAAGACTCTCTTTTTTGACACCCCCCAAGCGGCCTGGACTTGGCTCACGGAGGAGCGCCCTTCCCGGACTCGTCCGGCCTCTCCCCCTGCTCGGCGGGAGCCTACGCAACCCCAACCAACTCTTCCCAAGCCACAGCGGTGCCGTACTCTGTCCCGCAGGAAGGGTGACCGGCGGGGCCTCGCGATCACCGGAAGCGGTGTCCCAATTGCTCATTACCTCTGCATTACCTCGGATATCTGTGGCTCACAGCCTGTCTGGCTCCTTGATTGATCTGAGCCGGGTCCCGGACCCCTCCGAAACACTGCGCCCTGCCATCTCTGACTCTGACTTGTCTAGGAGCCCTGCACTTCGAGGATCCGGGAAAGACGAAGTCTGACCTCTGAGGCCCAGCGGATTAGGGTCCATATACTGCTTCTCAATTGTTCTTGCAGCTGTTAACACTAGCATATCCGTCTACATGGAGGGGTCCATCTAGCCACGACCATGCTCCGCTAATCATTTTAGCTTAGCACTCAGATTTGTTTGTATCTTTGTTTTGTTGTATTCCTTTTCAGGGTGACAGATGCTTCAATTCCAGAAGTGTAGGGTGGGAGGTGTTGGTGGGCAGAGGGGGGGGGGGGGAGGGGTGGGAGGACAGTTGTCTCCCGACTGTTCACTGTTTTTGGCCTCGTTCAGGCCAATGTTCTTCGTTCTTCACGGCAGCTCCCGGCGCACACACGCCACTACCACTGACATGAGACCTATCATAATACACAAGCTCTCTCCCTGCACCCGGGCTATGAGATCTTATCTCCCCTGGGACCCGGGTCCATCCGCGATGGTCCACACGCACGCCACCCAGTCAGACGATGTCCACTCTTAATAGACCCCTCCACATTCTGTCATGGAACGTCAATGGCCTATTAGACCGTATAAATCGAACCGCAGTTCTTCGCAGCGCCCAAGCCAAGCGCCCGATATTCTCTTCCTACAAGAAACACACCTTCTGGGAACTCAATGCACCTTCCTCGCCCGATATGATTTGATAGGGTCTGGCACTCTGGTTTCGCATGGGGCTCCCGGGGAGTGGCCATACTGATTCGCAGAGGTCTCCCCTTTACTTTGATACAGGCTGAGACTGACGCACAGGGGCGCTATGTGGCCTTAACCGGTAGGTTTGAGGGTCATCTTCTTAACCTCCTGTGTGTGTACATTCCCCCTGCCACAATGCCCTCTGACGCCTCACACTACTGGTTTCGACTTTCCCTCAGGGTCTGACGGTCATCGGGGGCGACTTCAACGCTGTTATGCAACCTCCTCACGACGCGACAGGTGCTCCCTCTGCGCCCCGCCTTGCCTCTGTTAAGCGCCTCTCTGATTGGTCCTCTGCCTTAGGTCTCTGCGACGCCTGGAGGATATGGACCCCTGCTGAGAACAGTATACTCATACCTCGGCGGCCCACCGTACCCACTCCCGTATTGATTTGCTCCTGTTGCCGGCCACCGATTGTCAGTTGGTGTCCGGGGTTGCTATCCTTCCCCGAGGTATCTCCGACCACTCCCCTGTCTCCCTCCGTCTTGGGCGTCCCCCCGATGGAGTCCGCACGATTTGGCAGATGAACGCTTGGTTTCTGCAAGATGCGGACTTCGTTGAGACCCTCGGGCAAGAACTGAAGCAATACTTCCTGAGCAACAAGGGATCGGTTCCCTCTCCGGGTATACTGTGGGAGGCCGGCAAGGCTACTATACGGGGCGTGGCTAGAGGCCTGGTCCACGCAAAGCGTGCGGCCCAGACCGCCCGCCTTTTGCAGCTTGAGGCCCAAGCTGCACAGTTGGAATCAGCCCAGGCTTCCACCGAAAGCGCTAGCTCCGCTCGACAGCTCGTACTGCTCCATGAGGAGATCTGTCAGATCTCTCTGGATTCAGCTAAAATGTTATGGCGGTCCTCGGTGGCGCGTGTATATGGCTGGGGTGACAAAAATGGCAAGCTACTCTATAATCTAATCTCTTATCCCAAAGCCAATCGCATAATCCCCGAGGTCTGCGATGCGGCAGGCGCTCATCATTTCACCTCACATGCTATCGCCCAAGCCTTTGCAGGCTATTATGCCCACCTTTACGCGGTCCGGCCTCCCGAGGCCTCCCTGGCCGCACTGATGTCAGAGACAACGACTCAACTGCCCCGTCTTCCTCAGGCAGTCTCTGAGACTCTGGACCTCCCCCTTATCCCGGAGGAGATACACGGGGTCATTTCACTTTTGCATTCCGGTAAGACGCCAGGGCCAGATGGATACCCTCAAGAATATTACGCGACCTACCGTGACTTGTTGGTTCCGCACCTGGTAGATCTGTTCCAATATGTGGTGGACAAGGGGTCCTTCCCCCCCCCAGAGACCGACGTGGCCACTATTGTGGTTCTTCCGAAGACACAACCTCCTTCCCTCTCCTGCGCGGACTACCGCCCCATTTCCCTCATCAACACAGAGGTGAAAATCTTTGCCACTGCCTTGGCTCAACGCCTCCGCCCCCTCTTGCATGACTTGGTCCACCCAGACCAATGTGGCTTCATACCTGCCCGTGGTACCCGGCATTGCATACACCGTCTCCACCTCGCCCTTGCACATCGCCATCGGCTCACCCCGTACTTGACCTTACTTTTCATTGACTTTGAAAAAGCATTCGATACAGTTGACTGGAGCTATCTGGAGGACGTGCTGGAGGCGATGGGATTTGGCCTCCCATTCAGGCGTTTCATCCGAGTTCTATATTCCAGCCCTGGGGCACGGGTCCTAATTAATGGCGTGCTTTCGGAGGCATTCCCCATCCAGAGGGGCACCCGCCAGGCTGTCCACTCTCGCCGCTTTTATTTGCGCTAGCAATGGAGCCCTTGGCCTCTCTCGTACGCCAAGATCCCCACATCCGGGGATGGGCCTGGGACCCCTATCTGACCGACAAGGTCGCCCTTTACGCCGACGACGTCGTCCTCCTATTCCTAGCGGATCCCGAGGACTCCAGCCCACGCTGCTTGGACGTCCTTTCCGCCTTTGAGCGAGTCTCTGGCCTACGGCTCAACCCGGCAAAATCCACTCTGGTTCCTCTCCACCCGTCACGTGCCTGTTTCGATTGGCAAACAACCATTCCCCTGCGTAGGCAGTCCTTCAAATACTTGGGAGTCTGGGTCACCTTGCTCCCGGAACTTGAATGGGCCCTCAACCTTACGCCCCTGGTTACCAAGGCCAAGGCAGACCTCAAGCGTTGGCAATCCCTTCCTCTTAATCCCCTTGGCAGAAGTGCACTTTTTAAAATGATGGTTCTCCCCCGCTTTTTATATATTCTTCAAAACATAACCTTTCACCTCCTGGGGAGCTGGTTCCGCGAGATTGATGGTCTCCTCACCCGGTTTCTATGGAAAGGCGGGAGGCCGCGTATGTCCCTGGCTCACTGTCGGATACCTCCTTACGATGGTGGCATGGGGGTGACCAATCTTCACCTTGACTACCTGGCCACGAGACTCATCGTGGTTCATGACTGGTTCGCCGACGGCTGGTCCGACCCGGCGTACCAGGTTGAGCTCCGGTCTATGGATTTTCCACAGCTCCAAGCCTATTTGTATGGGGCCCCCATACCACAGGGCCTTCCCCCCCCATCACTAGGACAGTCCTATTGGCTTGGCGCACTGCCCTGCACCACATGAAATGGGATGGGAAGCTTACCCGACATACACCCCTGTGGCATGGTACTTGGCTGCGTGAGACTTCCAATCTCCGAGACTTCCGTCAATGGGACCGCATTGGGATTTCGCTTCTTGGGGACGTCTGGGTTGGGGACCACATCATGGCCTTCGCAGATTTGCAGCAGCACTACTCCCTCCACTCCTCCCAGTTTTACAAATACCTGCAGCTTCGGCATGCTCTCAATGCGCACATTAAGTCTCCCACCTCCCTCCCTGAATTCAGTCCCCTTGAGGCTCAGGTGATGATGGGGAACCTAGGTAAAGGAGGGGTGTTGCGGATTTACCGCTCCCTAGTGAACAACGGCCCGCGACCCTAGACTCACTGCGCGCCCGCTGGGAGGGTTGGCGGGTGGCTGGGCCCCTTGGAGGATGCGGACTGGCGAGACTCTCTCATGGCTCCCAAGACCTCGACGACCTCCTCCAAATTGCGTCTAATTCAACTCTATTACTTACACATGGCATATCTAACCCCTGCGCGTTTGTATAGAGCCCGACTGCGGCCCTCCCCAACTTGTACACGATGCAATCACGCTCCCGCAGACTTTTACCATATGATCTGGCAATGCCCCGTCATTACGTCATTTTGGGCGGGTGTGGAACAGGAACTTACACAGACCATGGGGTGGGTGGTTCCCCACGACCCAATACGTCTGATTTTAGGTGTGTTCGATGGCCTGGATGGCTCTCTGGCCGATAAACGCTTTCTTGGGACTGCAGTGGCAGTGGCGAAACGTGACATTGCGGCACTTTGGTCTCAGGCCAAGCCCCCTACTATACGGAGGTGGAGACGAGGGGTGGACTGGTGCGGGACCCAAGAGGAACCCCTCTTCGAAGCCTGGGGATGCCCTGAACTATTCGAAAAGATTTGGGGTAAATGGTTCAATCTATTGTCGTGAGTGGGGTGTGTGTTCATATGTATCGCGATCAATTTGCCCGAGAATTTACTCTGAAGTATGATATCCAAGTCTCTGTCATCATCTTTGCTGTTTTTTATCATCATGATATTGTGCCTGTTTTTGCTGCCAATCTAAAACTGTGGTTTCTTTTAAATACCAATAAATTTGATTATCAAAAAAAAAAGAGATGTTGTACCCAAGGGAACGCTCTTTGTACTATTAAAAAGAGATAGAAGGGGGGTGACATTTTTGAAAGTCACTGCAGATTATTAAAAAAAAAAATTAAAAACTTTTTACCTTTTTTTTTTTTTCTTCAAAAAAAATCCTTCTTTATCTGAGGGGGCCTCTCTATGTTGCCCTTACCATGCGGTCAACCCGGGATGCATTTCCGATAATAGCCCTTAGCCGCCTAACTTTTAGGGTTCTTCCCTTTTACCAAGTGCCTAATTAGCGGTCCATGCTCTCTGAGCATTCTAATGAGTTTAATACTGGCTACTTGTCCATATCCAAGCCTTCCTTGTATATTGTCATGGAATCCGTGTCTGTGGATGGACAGCTGCCATCACTGACATCAATGGTATTGCCGCTGAGTTATTATATGGGATATTACAACAGGATTGGATCTCGCCTCCCTCACTAAACAGCTTCCATTAGTGAGCCGCTATAGAGCGCTATACTCCATAGATAAATTATCTGCTTATTTTGTTACATTCGATACAATCATTCAGGCCCACTTGGTCAGCCTTCTCAGAGAATATCTACCGTGCCCCCTTCCTTGCCAGTGACCCTTCCACACTACATGCATCACCCATTACTCTTTCCAGCACCATCCACTTCAGTTCTCTGAAGTTGTCGCTGTTCTTGAAAGTGGTGGACCAACCGCGTGGTCAGTTTTGCAGCTTTTAATGTGCTAATGTGTTCCTGAATCCTTACTTTGATTTTACGGGAAGTTAAGCCAATGTAGTGCAAACCACACACACAGGTTAATCTGTATATCACATTGGTGGTGTTGCAGTTGCTGAATTTATTGAGGTACCATGTCTTACCATTCAGCAGCTGCACACTTTTTGTTTTCTCTGTCAGGTCACACACCGAGCAACCACCACAAGGGTAATGCCCAGATGGAATAGCAGAATCTCTCATATGTTGGACTGGGCAAGTATGAACCAACCTATCTCTCAGGGTGGATGCTCTCATAAACGCAAATCTGGGGGGCGGCATGCTAAATTCACTCGTATTCAGCAGTGACCAATGTTTTCAGATGGTTTGTCGAATTCTAGTCGACAACGGGTCAAAGGTCGTGACCACTGGCAAGCAATCATCTTTCTGTCTCACATTTCTTTCTAATAGTGCATCACGAGGAGCGTTAAGTGCTCTCTTACGAGCTCTTTTTACCACCTTTGTTGGATAGGCCCTTTGTTCAAGTCTAGTAACCAGGTCCGCAGATTGCTCCATGTACACATCCGTTGGTGTGCAGTTCCTGCGATATCGCAGAAACTGTCCCAAGGGGAGAGTGTCCCGTAGTGCCCTCGGATGAAAGGAGCGGTAAGGTAATAATGAGTTCCTGTCAGTTGTGCAAAGTTTATTGTCTGCTGCAGAGATGTCCAAATCTAAATGCACCGCAGTCTGCTTGCTGATTGTCCAAGTAAACTTCAGACACCTATCCAGTTCATTGAGCCATTTCAAAAATTCCAGTAGTTGACCTCTGGCCCAGTCCAAATACAAATTACATCATCAATAAACCTCTTCCAGAGGGAGATGTTCCTCTGGAAGGGGTTAGAGGTATGATAGATGTAATTCTCCTCGAACTGGCCAACATAAATGCAGGCCAGACTAGGCGCAAAAGTTGCCCCCATCGATGTTCCAGACACTTGTAAAAACAGTTGGTTCTCATAGCCAAAGTAATTTCTAGTAAGGGCCAGCTCCACACACTGTAACACAAAAGATTGTGGTGTGTCTTCTTTTTTTGTTTATCAATCACCCTTGGCTTAAATTTGAAGCCCAGTGAGGTGAAGATTGGCCCCGAGGCCTGATGAAATTGCCGCAATGGAATTTTGGCAATGAAACATGTTGGCCTATCCTAAAGTGGTCTGAAACATCCTGTTCGTTTTTAATCTTGAGTGGGCTCACCGCATTAAATAAAAGTAGGATCATGTGCATGTGAGTCTTGACTAATTTTTAGTTTGGAGAAACGTGGTTATTCTTTCTCGCATCACAGGGTCTAGTTTGACACAAGCACTTCCTGTGCAATTCTTTACATACCTTTCCTTTTTTTCTTCACCTTTTATTATATATTAGACACTGGATTTATCTTTTCATGGTCAAGAAAGTCAACAATGATGAGAAACGTGAGCAAACTGGTGAGTACCTACCAGCAGCTCCCTTGGTGATGCTTACGTGAGGTACTTTCTGACCTGTCACACACTTTTTCTTTCTTTTGTACACACTACCAAATTAGGGGTACAAATGGGGTGGACTGATAAATAATACAAACATTTTTTGGACATTCAGGATTGGACGCGACCGGCATTTGTTAAAAGCCAGCGTTAGGGCGGAGATAATAGTATCCTGCCTCCAGGATCCAAGAAAGCTGTTGTATGTCCAAAACAGTCAGGTCTATTCAGTATATTGCTTGCTTTCGAGTGGAGGGCGACCTGATTGTAGTATTCCCTCTTATGCTCCTTATTGTGGATGCTGTATGAATCAGCACCTGCATGTGCAGCAGCAATATGGTCGCCAGTACCTTGCTGATGATCTTAAAGTCCATTTTGAGCATGTAGAAGGGTCTAAAGGCAGCTGCTGTGGCTCCCGGGATGTTGGATTTAGACAGTGGAACAACCATCGCTTCTCTAGACGAGGCCAGAAGAAGCCCCGCAGTGAATGCTTCAGCATATACTGACTCCAGCCTCAGGGCTAATATTTCGGCATAGGCTGCATAAAACTTGGCGGGTAAGCGTCCAGAGCCGGTGTTTTGCCTGTCGCCATGTCTTTGATGGTGCACTGAATTTTCTGAGTCATGATCGGACCACCTAGGACTTCAATCTCACCAGTTGGGAGGCACCAGAGCACCAGTTGGTCCAGGAAAACACAGCAGGTCTCCTGCAGGGCAGGGTCCACTGTGCGGTATAATGCTACATAATAGGCTCAGAATGCTGAGTTAATGTCAGTGGGGAATAGCTCACTGTTCCCTCTGAGGACTGTGGGCTGGTATTGGGAGTGCCTCTGCCCTCTGGCCGTATGAGCCAGGCTAGCAGTCTCCCCGTTCTGCCCTCTTCTTCGTGTGCCCGGTTAAAATACTGCTTATAATTGGCATCGCAGTCGTTCCAGGGTAACGTTATGTTGTTCCCTGGTTTCCAACATTGAGCAGCAGCACTGAGTTTAGGTGCTAAAGAAAGCCGCAACACCTCTATTGAAGGTTATAGGCTGGAACATGTTGACCTTCCTGTGACACTCAAGTGGGTTTAATCTTGCCCTGCAGTGCCCTGTTTTTAAACCTGGCCCACCTTACTCTCAAACATCCCTGAGTCCCTATCTTAGCCATGCTGCGTTCATCAGACATCTTCTAGTTCCCAGTGTGTCATCCTGTCCCTCATGCCCTCAGCTGGGTGGTGGAGTGAGCTAAAGAATGATGATGGATTAAACCCAGATCAGTTGACTGGGGGTGAGTGTTTGATTGGTTCAAACGTTCCGTCCATCATCCCCTTTTGTATCGCTTTGTTCGCCCTAAGTTGGCGGGGTATGCCCAGACGTGGGTCCCTTGCTCACTTTGCCACTGGATTCAAGCAAGCCTGGCTGATGACGGCTGGAATGCCAGAAACCGGTCCTAGGATGCTTGTTTCCGGTCCAGGGAAGACATGGCTTGGCAGTTCGGGCTGGACTGTTCCCATGAGGCACAGGGTCAGACTGATTTGCATATGGCCATGTCTGAACTGGGGTGGTGGAGTGAGCTAAAGAATGATGATGGATTAAACCCAGATCAGTTGACTGGGGGTGAGTGTTTGATTGGCTCAAACGCTCCGTCCATCATCCCCTTTTGTATCGCTTTGTTCGCCCTAAGTTGGCGGGGTATGCCCAGACGTGGGTCCCTTGCTCACTTTGCCACTGGATTCAAGCAAGCCTGGCTGATGACGGCTGGAATGCCAGAAACCAGTCCTAGGATGCTTGTTTCCGGTCCAGGGAAGACATGGCTTGGCAGTTCGGGCTGGACTGTTCCCATGAGGCACAGGGTCAGACTGATTTGCATATGGCCATGTCTGAACTGGGGTGGTGGAGTGAGCTAAAGAATGATGATGGATTAAACCCAGATCAGTTGACTGGGGGTGAGTGTTTGATTGGCTCAAACGTTCCGTCCATCATCCCCTTTTGTATCGCTTTGTTCGCCCTAAGTTGGCGGGGGTATGCCCAGACGTGGATCCCTTGCTCACTTTGCCACTGGATTCAAGCAAGCCTGGCTGATGACGGCTGGAATGCCAGAAACCGGTCCTAGGATGCTTGTTTCCGGTCCAGGGAAGACATGGCTTGGCAGTTCGGGCTGGACTGTTCCCATGAGGCACAGGGTCAGACTGATTTGCATATGGCCATGTCTGAACTGGGGTGGTGGAGTGAGCTAAAGAATGATGATGGATTAAACCCAGATCAGTTGACTGGGGGTGAGTGTTTGATTGGCTCAAACGTTCCGTCCATCATCCCCTTTTGTATCGCTTTGTTCGCCCTAAGTTGGCGGGGGTATGCCCAGACGTGGGTCCCTTGCTCACTTTGCCACTGGATTCAAGCAAGCCTGGCTGATGACGGCTGGAATGCCAGAAACCGGTCCTAGGATGCTTGTTTCCGGTCCAGGGAAGACATGGCTTGGCAGTTCGGGCTGGACTGTTCCCATGAGGCACAGGGTCAGACTGATTTGCATATGGCCATGTCTGAACTGGGGTGGTGGAGTGAGCTAAAGAATGATGATGGATTAAACCCAGATCAGTTGACTGGGGGTGAGTGTTTGATTGGCTCAAACGTTCCGTCCATCATCCCCTTTTGTATCGCTCAGCTGGCCTGTGGGCAGGCGCCCCAGGCATTGAAGAGGTAAAGCGGTCTAGGGTCTTGCCTACCACACAATTGAAGTCCCCCCGCCAAGGAGCAGTGCCCCTCGGTCATATGGCCCAGTTGAGCAGAGAGTAGTTTGAAGAAGGAGACATAGTCCTGGTTGGGTGCATACATGCTTCCCAGCACCACATGTCTGCCGCTCATCTGCCCCTCCACTAAGGCATAATGCCCGTCCTTATCTACCCTGACTGTCGTGGCCTCAAAGAGAACACCCGGCCTTACTCAGACCAGTACCCTCGTAAGTTGTGTTCTCTGGGAGCATGGTGATGTGCACTCCCTGCCACTTAAGGTCAATATGGATTTTGTGGCACTTTGACGCTGTCCCCATCCCACAGATATTCCATGTCATTAGTGTGACATTATGTTGTGTGCCAGCCATGGGAGGTAGAGTAATATGGATAATCTAGTGTCCCCCCCGCACCCTTCCCAACCCCCCTCTCACTTTATCCAGTCCTGAGACAACAACCAAACCACAAATTCCCCAACACCCCTATCCCAGGACATCCCAGCAACAGCTGACCACTCAAATATTAACATCCAAAAGTGCAAGTAGCATGCTTTTCTGCTATTCAAATTCCTAGTGAAGAGAGGTGTGGGGTAGGCTTAGAATGAGAGTAGTCTTGCAGTCCCTGTGTTACATCTGCCCCTTTGAGTCCATCTCCTCACCTGTGTGTGTCCGGAGACAGGTTATATCGAAGGGCAGCACCCCCAGGTAAGAAGCAGGCACCAGCAACTCCAGGTTTGCCGCTTCACCAGGCTCCCGTGTCTGAGACCGGGAGCTATGAATGAAATGAGGGTGCAAGAGCCCCCACTGCTTAATGAGGGTTACTACAGCAATTGGCTTTCCCTTCCAGGTCAAGGTGTACCCAGAGAAGCATGTACTCTGTAGAAATTTGTCGTGGTCTTGGGGGTTATCTTTGGGTGGTGGTCTTCCTCAGGACCATGGCCGTCTGAGTCTGTGTCCCTGTGGTTGCTTCCAATGCAGTGCTTCCCTCGGAATCAGAAGATTTGGTCCCGGTGATTTCCGACATGGCCAGCAGAACTGCTGCCCTGTCCATGTCTGCTTGCTTCTTGGATGGTTTCCTCAGGATTCCATGCCTGGAGGTCCCTCAAGAATAGCGTCGGGTCAGGGTTGGCAGCACCTCGCCGTGGCCGCAGTTGGCGGCTCCGATCGCCCACGCTCCATGTGGTACATTTCTAGCCATCTCCAGGCGTCGTCCGGTTCTAGACAAAGGTGCGTTTGGCCCTCCAGCATGATTTTTTGTTTTGCTGAGTAGACGAGCGAGTAGCCGAGCCCCTCCTTGCGCAAGGCTCTCTTAACCTTAAAGAAGGAGGCCTGCTTAGCCTGTACAGCTGCGGTAAAGTTAGGGAACTTGGATACCTGGCCCTTGCCCACTCTGAATGGGCCTAAATCTCTTGCACGTTGTAGCAGGACGTCCCTATCTCTATATTGCAACAGCCTCGCCACCACTATCCTGGGTGGGGGCCCCGGGGTGGGCAGCCAGGCTGGGACATGGCTCGCTCATTCAAGCGTGAAGAAGTGGGAGGGCTGGGCTAGGGCCACCTCCGCGCGCATCCAGTTTTCCAACTATGCCTCCATGTCGCCTGTCTCCAAACCCTCAAGGTGGTTCACTATGCGCACATCTCCCTCCAGAGAGCCAAGCTGGGGGCTGTGTATGTATTGCTGTGGCCCCTGGGCTTTGGCTTTCGATTTGCGCATTACTGCTCCCAGGTATCAGGAGGGTGTTCACACCTGGATCATATCAGTGTGGGGTTAGGGCCACTTCTTCAAGGACCCCATGCTTGGCCCCCCACTATGTTCTGTCTGTGTCGCCCTGCTGGTGCCCATGGTGCTGCACAAGCCCTCTGTGGGATGCACCTCAGGCGCAAGTGTCTGAGTATTGACCTCTTTACCCCAGGCCAGGTCCAAGGCCCTTGTTGTGCCCCAAACCAGGAGCCACAGTCTATTCGTGCGGTTGCAACATTTTGCCCCTTCTGCGTTGTCCTGCAGGGGCGGGGAAGGTGGCCGCCTCCACTCACTCTCCTTGCGCTCAGTGACTTTTTGCCAGGAAAGGTGAGAACCCCCTTTCCCTGCGGTAGGCCTCTGGGTTGCCACCCGATCCAAGCTCTGCTCCCACTCCTCACTCCGTTAAGGGAAGGGTCCTCACTGCCTAAAGAGGACCTGCACCCTACTCCTGGCCTCAGTAACTTCTTGGCCGGGGTCCCGCGGGCCTTCACGTGCTTCTTCTCTCAGCTGCTCATTCCCCTCGTTACCTCTAGGGGAGCAGACGCTGCCTGAGTGTCCAGGCCCCCTCCTCAGCTCAGTGCCATCTGCTCCATGCGGGGCCCCAACACTGCTCTCATGCCGCCCACCAGGCTTTCACTACCCAGCCATCTCGTTGTTGCCCTGCGCTCCCTGCTCTGTCATCGCTCAGACCTGGCCGGCAGCCTGTCACTGCCTCGAACTAAATGCCCCGTTGAGTGTGGGGGGGTGCCTCCCCCTGTTCTGCAGCCCTGAAGTAGCGCCTCCAAGGCAGGGGCCCTTTCATTGCCTTTTTCCCCGGGGGGGTGTCAAAGAGAGGATACATATGGGCTGATGCAGAGCTCGGGAGTTAAGCATCCGCCATCTTGGCTCGGTCAGCCATGCCCCATGACCTGCTCCCTACTTGAGGACCTCACCTGTCGGCCAGCACTCCATTCTGGTACTCTGGAACTACCTTTCAAAATACTCTTAAAACAGTTTTTTTTCCATAAGTGCCCTTAGGGTGTGGTACTTTATCCGTAGGAAATTAGGAGAGCCAAGTCCTATGGAGTATTTAAGAGTTATAGAACCTCCGAAAAAAGCTTCATTTCCAAATATAAATGGCCCATGTTTGGGTCAAACATTGTCCTAAACAAAATTCTTCCCCAAGTGTGCAGCCTCAAATATATCACTACATTTTTATTAATTCTTCCATATATGTTTAATCCGTTTAATCAGTTTTTTACTTATTTTTATATTTTATGATGGCATATGTTTTTCAACCCATGTAACATGGCTCTGTGACTACTGATTCTTTCATTATCTCCGCATGTCATCCAACACACAACTCCAGGTCTGCCTTTCTATACAAATGTTCCAGTTTCTTGTTTTGTATTACATTCTTTTTTCAACCTATGATTGTGCCTCAGAGGAAATCCCTAACATTCTTTTACTTTCCTTTACTTGGAATTTAGTATGTTTATGTTCGTGAGCGGCAAGATTTGAATATTGATGGAAGGAAAATATGGGTCATACTGGCCAAAAGTATCTCCCTCCCTGATATCACAGAGAAGTCTGGTATCATCAGGGTAACTGGTTATAAACAAAGCCTGGCAATCGAGAGTGATGGAAAGGATGGCTGCAAAGGTAAGCCACAATTTCACATGCTCATAGGTTGCACATTGATTGAATTCCTTTTCTTTTCAGAAGATCTGTGCAAGAGTCTGTGATGGCACCAGTTGCTTTGATACAGTAATTTTTCCCAGCAGCTATTGGGAGACTGACTGCAGCAAATATTGTCCCCTTTTAATATAGTTGGCCCATCTCTAAAGAAGGTAACATATTTCTGTACCCATATAGTCATCAGATCTTGGATCAGATTTAGTATATGTGATTCACATTCTGCTGTTGCCACAGTTTCATCCTGCATAAAACAGCTTTCCTAAATATAGATTGTTACCCAAAACTTGGTTGCTACTGCCAGTGCTCCTGAATGTGGCTTAAAATGTTTCAGTTAATTTTAAAACATTTCAAAGAGGAAAGAGGCCCAAAGACTATAATAACTACATCATAATGAAGAAATGCCTTCCTAAGTGTGGAATCCTACCCTCAAAATTGTATCTCCTCAGTTATAGCTCATAGTTAAAACACTAAAACAACAAGAAATAAAAAAAAAATGCCTAAACTACTTTTGTTAAAAAAAAAACATGTAACGAGTAAAAGAGTGGGTTACACAACGGATTTAAAAAAAAAAAAAAAACAGTCTGAAAATGTCAACAATCCATAGGCAAATCAAACTAAAGTGCTTGCTCTTTATCCTTCCAATATGTTCAAACAGTGAGAATTAGTTCCTGTTTTGTGGATCTAGTTTATGACCAAGCACATCAGAGTCCCTTAACCCTTGCATAAAAGCATAGTAGCAGCCAGCTTTCCGCATGTGCTTCTTTCAATCTCTCCAAATCTCTCCCATTACAAACTTCCTTCTTGCCTCCAAGGATTTGAGGAAATATTCATCTTCTCCCATCATATGCCATGGGGTAGCCCTGCTTTTATGAAGATGGACTATCTGTTAAAATATGTTTACCATTGTGACTTATGTGCACCAAGAGGTGTGGCATGTGTGTGTTTGGAGACAGGTTTCCCTCCCTTTATTCATCCTTTTTTCAGTTCTCCTTTGAAGGTGGTGACGCATGGGAGCAAAACAGTTCACGGTTAAGTCTGTCATTCCACAAATGAAATCATCTCTTCCTCACATTTTCTACCCTACAAATGTTTTTTCATGAAGAAACATTTATGTAAGGTTTAACTACATTTCTATTGTATTTTATTGGTAAAGCCTCAATAAGAAGTTTGAATGCTATCTTTTCTACTAGTTTGTCATTTCATCACATTTTATCATTAAACTCTTCACTTATTCACATTACCAATAATGTTGACCTGAGGTCAGTAAAAAATGAAAAGTAATCCTGCATCCTAAAGCATTTCTAACTTGACAGATCTTGCTATGGAAGCATAGTGCTCCCATTTGCCATTTTAAAATGCGGCTTCTCGTTTTAGGCCTACACTTTATTTACACACGTTAATTGAACACATTTTCAATTATTAAAAACACCCCATCAACCTCCCCCTTTGGTGGTTGAAAACCTTCACATCATTAACAGATTTATCTCATAATTCCCTCTCGCTTTCTGTTGAACCTTTTCTTTTTCGTTTCAAGCTCTCTCTCTTTTAATGTGTTATATGCTTTGTTAATGTTTTCACTTAGTTCTAAATCCTTTCTTAATTGCCGATTTCTTTTCTATTTTTTCTCTTTTGTAGCAGCCTTATATACTCCTAGCAAAGTCCAAAAACAAACCACTATTATTAAAACAGGAACTAAAATAGCTTTGAAGATCCCTCCTCCTGCGTTTGCAATCTGATTGCCTATTGTATAAAGTCCCTTTGTGGAGCTTTTCACTATACTATTGTTTTATAAGGGTTCCAGGTCAAGTTTATGTTTGAAATGTTCTTTGCATACTCTTTGATTTTCCCACTCTCGTCAGGTATGTAAATGCAACACTGTTCTGACTTAAGAATCTTACAGACTCTGCCTCTCTCTGCAAGTACAAAGTCTAAAGCATATCTATTCTGCAAAATCATGATCTAACCACTACTCGTTCTGTGTTTGTGACTAATATAGCTTCAGATGTACTGGTTGCAATCCTGCCACTACTGTTGAAAGCTTTCTGTTTTTTTCATCATTCAGTATCACTCCCACAGCAGGGATAATAGCTCCAAGTATGTCTCCCTCCAATTGTTTCCCCTCATTTGTACTTCTAGTGTATCTGTGTTCAGGTGTCATTATTAAGGCCTTTAAGCTATTTACATGATACATATTAGGAAATAATAAGCCAAATTTGCAAATACCCTCCTAGTCAGCTGGTTATTTGAAATATGCTTCTTGTCCAGAGATAAAATAAAATCCTGGTATTGCTGTTTCGTTACCTTTCAAAATTTGCCATGTCCCTCATGATAATTCAAATGTATGTTCACTATTACTTTTCCCTATATGTCTCTTTCTTTTCTGAAATCGTCTACTAAAACACATACTGCCCTCTTTTGTCTTTTATTCAGTCTTAACTTTGAGTATGTCATTTTCTTTCTAAAATCATCTTCCTTATTACATGCATCCTTTAAAACAACTTCATTTAGATTCTTACTACATGCAATGTGTGCTCTTCTCTCTTCTAAAATCATGATAAATGTCTTCTTTAAAGATCTCATTAAGCATGTTAAATTATTTTTGTAAGCCTTGACAGTGTAAATAGGAAGGTAAGACCTGAAATAATGCCAGGTTGTCCCCATTTCTTTTGCTTGTGGGTTTAAATTCATGGTCTTCTATAAAGGTACTTTTGAAAGAATCATGTCAAAAGTTGAATAATAGTATTCAAATTGTTGCTGTCTATAAACTAAACTAAGCAATATGCTGGTCCTCAAAATTGCATAAGACAAAGGAATATAATGGTATCTCACCTCCTCCTCAGCCAAGAAAGGTAAGTGTGCACACAAATAACAATCCTTAGCATTCATTGCATGAGTATATTCTTGTACTAATCTAGAATAAACGTTAGTTGAATATTCTTCTAGATAATTTACAAATGAGGTTTTCAACTCATCCTCATCTATAACATGTGACAGTGTCATGTTAATGGATGAAATTACAGATTTATCTTTTCAGGTGTAAAATGTATAACCAATAATAATGCTACAGCAACCAACATCATTGCTAAACAATGTATTTCCTACAATAAGCTTGCACCTAGTTCTGGTTAGAATACACAGTGTATATTTTAAGTCAGATCTCTTTAAACGATAAGTATAGCATCAAGTTAGTGTCTTTCTTTTATTTCACAAGCAGTTGTTGTTCTTCTTTTTCTTCGCAACTCAGTTAATTTCTTGTAACTCTATTTGTTATGTTAAAGAAATTTGTATAGCATGTGGCGACCCGAAGGCATCACAGTGCTGATTGAGAAACACAGACTGTAGACTTAAACTTCCTGGGGTTACTTCGCAAACAGAAAGGTTTTAACCGTTTTCTGAAGGCCAGTTCATTATCAATTGTTTGCAGGAATATCGTCTTTGTAAAGTCTTCCTTAACCCTACTTCGTGTTCTTCTAAAATGTTATCCCTACTCTTCTTCTGCAGTCTTTGGGCCTAAGTAATCTTCTTAATTCTTCTTAGCAACCTTGTCAGTCTTTACTTTTGATCAATGTGCACAGTTCATTCAATACAGTCAGGCAATTCTTTGTTCTAGTCAAGCAAATCTGAAATTGGGACATTCAGCACTTGGCTCACATAATAAGTCCATTCGGGTGCAGAATATCTTCAACTAGGTACTTTTGTTCTTTTAGATTTCCTCGGAACTTATACCACTTGACGCTGTTTCTTCAGTGATTGTGGGTGCTATTGATCCAATTGACACTTGATTGCAGCTTCTTTCTTTCATAGACTCTTGGCCATTCAGCATTGAGAGTTCTTTCTGGTCTCAATAGAGTGCTGGTGCCTTCACCTGGATCTTCCTGTTGCTCTAGAAGTATCTCAACTGTCACTTTTGTTGCATTATTTACTTCTCCTTCTTCCTCCTGAGCTCCAATGCTACTCTGTGAGATATCAGGAAACAAATTTCTTTCTCCTGTCTTCAGTTCTCACCCCTTCTTTCTTACTGCTGTGCCCAATACAGTCTTGCGCTTACTAATGTTCTCGTTTCTGGCTCATAGAACACTATTTCCTTGTACAGGTCTCATCTTCTGGTTATGTGCGGTGTGCACCCAATTTGGCACTCCGGCCCCCCTGGCAACAGTATTTGTGATTAAAATCACCTTGTATAGGGGCCTTTCCACCTTGGCTCCAGACAGGACTTACTCACATGATTCTGTATGAGTACCCAGTTCCCTGGGTTCAAATCGTGGCACTGCTCTTGATGCAAATTTGCAGTGACAGCTTCAGCCTGTTGACAAACAGAACGCATCACATCAGCCAATCCTCTGCAGTAGTTGACTACCATATCAACTGTTATGTTCACAAGTGCATTTGCGGGTACCGCAGGCAATCTCATTGCTCTTCCCATCAACACCTTATGTGTGGATAAACCCGTCTTCCTGTCGGGTGTACTTCGAAGAATCATCAGCACCAAGGGCAAAGTATCAGGCCATTTCAGTGAAGTGGATGCACAGACGTTTGCCAATCAAGACTCAATCGTTCCATTCAGCTGCTCTACTATTCCAGAAGCTTGCGACTGATAGCTACAATGCAACTTCTGTTTGACTTGATCTCATTGTAAAAGTGAGTTGCTCAATCTGACTCAGGAGAAACCAACATTCTGTACCGTGGGTCTAATTCTCTTAACAGCAATTTAGCTACAGTGAGACTGTCCTTCCACCGTATTGGGTAGGCTTTCGTCCATCGGAAGAAAATGCAAACTATAACTAGTTTGCATATCAGCCCATTACAAACAGGCATCTCGATAAAATCCATTTGCATCCTGTTGAAAGGACTGCCCGATCTCCCTATGTGACTCAGTGTAACTGGTGTTTGTTTCCCTATATTAATCTGTTGGCATGTTACACAACAGTGACATAGTTTCTCTGTGAGCATTCTAAATCTGGGGTTAAACTAGTTCTGCCAAAATGTCCTGACCATCACGTCCCTGTCTAAATGAGTAAGACCATGAAAGTGACGTGCCATGTGTGGTAATAAACAGTCTGGTAACACTAGGCTCACATCTGCTGAAATCCAAATGTCATTTGCATTTTTCCCACATCCTGCTCTGATACAACTCAACTTTTGAGTTCTTCCCATATATCAGCTACAGACATCAACATTTACCTGTGAATGTTTTATTAAATGTGCAGGCCACTATGGCACACTCACTTGCTACTTCGTCAGCTTATCAATTGCAGACTGTGACATAGCTATTGTCACTTCGGTGAGCTGCACATTTAACTACAGCAATTTCTGTGGGGAGTTGTAATGCATCCAGCATATTTTTCACATAGTCACCATTATATACTGGTGAACCAGATGATGTCACGAATCCTCTTTGTGATCAAAGCTGTCCAAAATCATGGACAACACCAAAGCCATACTGACTATCTGTAAATATAGTCACTCTCATTTGGGCTTTTAAATGGCATGTTCTGGTAAGGGAAATCAATTCTGCAACTTGGGCTGAGTTTATACTCGGAAGTCAGGAAGCTTCAACAATTTCTTGGATTATGCAGACAGCATAGTCTGCTCTCAGGAAACCATTTTTTTTCCTCAAAGATGAGGCATCCACAATTAACACATAGTCGGGTCTTTTTAAAGTCTCATCTTTTATGTTGGGTCTTGTCGTGCTGCATAATTCCGTGACATTTAGACCGTCATATTCAAACTCGTCCGAGTTTTCAGGTAGTGGCATTTAAGTACTGGGTTTCAAAATCTGACATCTTTTCAAATGAATGTGATCTGAGACCAGAATTTGTTGTTCATATCTGGTTATCCTCGAATTGGTCATGTACTGGATTTTAGTTCTTGTAAGCAAGATCTTCACTGAGTGGGGCACCATTACAATTAAAGGATGCCCCATTAATATGTTTTCCCATCTCTCCAGCCTGAGACTCACAGCAGCTACCGATTTCCAACAACCAGGAAGCCCAGCAGCTACGGAATCAAGTGTAATAGATAAGTAGGCCACGGACCTTCTCGATGCACCATGCATCTATGAAAGCACTGCAAGAGCGCAGCCCTCCCTCTCACTGCAAAACAAAGTAAATTGCTTGGTATAATCTGGCATTCCCTCTGCCGGGGCACAACAGAGACTTTCTCTCAGCTCTAGGAAAGCTTTCATGCATTCGTTGTCCCTTGGAAGCGGATCGGGCACATCTGTCAGTCAGCCTTAGCAAAGGCTTTGCCACCAGGGAAAAGTTGGGTATCCACTGTCTACCATTCCCAAAAATATTCTGACCTCTTTCTGCGTTTTAGGAGGATCCATTTTTAAAATTGTCTCCACTCTCTCTTGTGACACTTTTCTCATTCCTTTTTCAATGTTATGTCCCAGATATTGGACTTCTTTTTGACAGTATTGTAATTTACTCAGGAACACTTTATGTCCATTTTCAGCAAGATGATTCAAAAGAGCAACTGTATCTTGTTTACCGGCTTCTTTTGTATCTGACACCACAAGTAGATCGCACACAAAGGGCAACTGGAAGTGTTCTGTGGGATAACCACTCATTGACCATTTGTCAGAAAGGGTCCCATAGATAACCTCTTGAATATCCAAATATATTGGAGTAGACGCCTCACTCACTTATTGTGACATGCTTCATCATCCGTGCCTATCCACACCCTGGTAGGATGATGCCACCAGGGCGAACTCAACCGAAGATAAATTGGGAGTTCTTAAATTAAATCTAAATGGATAAGCAGGGATCCAGGTGAAACCTTTGCTGTTAAAAATACCTACAAGTATACCCAAAGGTTTCCTTTATTCATCGGGTACCTGGGGTATAGATAAAAATGTGTTCTGAGGTTTCTTATTGAATATAATCATTCAATTAAACCTCCTGTATTTATGCCAACATGTTTCGGCCCACTCTCAGAGCCCAATCGGGTCTGTGGCCTTTGTCGGGGCTGAATGAATCTGTCCCTGCCTTTTAATGCATGCACATCATGCACAGTAGTGAGGCCTAAGGCTCTCACTGGTCTTGTTATTTGTTCTTTTGAAAATTTTCTGAAAGCAAAAAATATATATGCATTTGTGTGACAGAGTATAAACTTGAAGCATCATGCTTGGAGACATTGTGAGATACTGGCTTTCTGGTTGTTTACTGGTATTCAGATTTTGTGCATGAAATGTGTTTCTGTTTACTTTGGGCATCTAATCAAAGTAAATGTTTGTGTTACCCACATTCTGTTGAACCATAGGGGCTTGTGGGACTGGCATTCTTGGGATCTGTGTCTGCATGTTCACTTTCATTGGCTGGACAGGAGTGTTTTGCATTTGGACTGGATTTCCTCCCTGTGTTTGATTAACAAAATTAATTCTATCTAGATTAAGCCTACACTTGCGTTTCCAATGCTCGTTTTGTTTTTACCAAGATGACATGCAGTCATTTTCTTTAACGCTGCAATATCTACATCTGTACCTGGATTAATTGGAATTCCTCGACCTCTTCCCTGAACACCAACCATACCTCCTGTACACCTTGGGGTCAAATGCCCTGTATCTCACTTTTAAAGCTGACATTCTGCATTGCACCACCTATTCCTGCAAAAGACTGAACTTGGAAAACTTTCTGTGCAAACTTCGTTTATGCCAACATGAATTTCTCTTTAATTTTTCTCTGCTTCATCTCTTGTTCATCGCTACAGTACTTCACATACTTCCGGATCTCATCAAACGACTTAGTTTGCCATCAAATCACATTCTGTTGTATGTGCTGACTTCTCTGCGGTCTCAACCCAATCACGAACCTCGAAAATAAAGAATCCCATATCAGTAAGTTCAAGATGAGTCTCACCTGTATGCTGCTAAAATGCCTTTAGCAATCTTTCATAATTATCAAGCACTGACTCTTTCACCTCCTGCTGAATTCTGTTCAATCTCACATAAATCTTTTGGCGGCACATTGCCCTTCAAGAAAGTAATCATTTCATGACTTCAGATTGGACAGCCCGAGCGAGTTGAGCCGAGGAGCGGAGGAGCGGCCGTGTGGCTGTTATCCAGCGAATATCTGCAAATCCCGATAATCCTGCAAAACATCGGCCGAAAATACCTCACCAGCGGGAGGCAACTCCGGGAGCTTCTGTAAGCCGCAGCTGTAGCGTGGTGGAAACGGCAGCGGGGGGTAAGCGTGAGAGCAGAGAGCGCGGCCGCCATTAGCAGCGACCGCTGAGTGTGTGCCCGGTGAGTCCGCGGAAGGGTGTGGCTTGCGGCTCGCCAGAGTGCCCTGCCCGCTTGCTCCCCCCCCTTACTCTCATCAGCCTACTCAGCGCCTACTCCGCGCCACTCAGTTTAGAGCTGAGGTTGAGCCACGGACGGAGATCTAAATAGACCTGTACTGAACATTGTTGATGCCCCTCCGCTTCAAGCCCAAGCTGTGAGACATGGTGACACATGGACACGGAGAGACACTGAGTTTTTGTGAGCCAGCCAGCGCAGCGCAGAAAACTGCAACTAAAAAGGAAAAAAAAAAAAACTCCACGCGACAAGGTCCTCTAGCCCTTTGATAGCAATTAATTAAGCGGGCAGGACTCGTGGAGACTCGTGGGGAGCGCCCTTGAGGTCCTTAGGCGCTAGATTAGCCGCTAGACCAGGCGCCTCCACCCCCCGCACTCCCATCAGATCAAGAGCCCTCCCTTGCACCCAGAGATAACCAACCAACTGAGGTCTGAAGCTTGAAGCCTGAAGCTCGTGGCAGGAGCTGAAGCAAACGGGAAGAGGGACAAGGAGGTGCGTGGCAACGGCTTAACCAAACTACACCTCAATATAGCCAAAATTTATATACAGATTAGGCACCATTCAGGCAAACAGACAATTCCGTGTACAGTGCAAACCAAAGGGAAAAAGGCGTTTAAAGCTGCTTTATGTAGGAACTCAAGAATTGAATGATAAGTGAACCGTGAGTGAAGTGCGAGCCCTGAGCGAGCCCTGTGCAGGGCAGCCTGCGGACAGAAGGGCCGCTATGAGATCCGAGAGGACAAGATCCGAAATCAAACCAAAGAAAAATACTTGCCAGATACAAGGAAGAATAGCAAAAGAGCCCCTGCTTCAACCACGGAAGAGACTCAATTGGAAACAAACTTGGAACAATCAATAATATCGTCCCCAACGCCAAAAAATAAACCAGCAGCCAGGAAGATAAAAATCACAGATTTCCTAATTTCTCCAGGGTTCCGAACTCCGGACCCTACCACAAGCATTTCATCTCCAGCCCCACCTACTTCTAACATGTCTCTAGCGCAAACCAGTAACTTGCCAGAGGTCAGCTTTAGCTCCCCAAACATCCAGAAAACAGCTGGCAAACAAGTAACAGTGAAAGCACAAATAAAGATAATGCAAGTGAAGCACCACAAACAAACGCAAATGAAGCAGCCCCAGAAGCAGCCCTAGAAGTACTACCAAATCAGCACACTGGGAGCCCCTCACTACCTCCCCCTTCATCCTGGGGGCCTCAACAGGAGAATGTCTAGTACCTGCCTTGTCTAGGGATAGCCTGGTTAATACCTTTGCCGCTACTGAAGATGACAACGCTCTAGGGGATCTGTTAGAGGTTCTGCCAGAAGTCGTATTGGAAACACAGGAATTCTTAAGTTCTTTTGAGTTAACACAGGAAGCCCAGAAGGAAGAAATAACACAAAAATAACTACAGGGCTCCTCCACGATTATAACACTTTACTTTCTCCAATAAAGACTCGACCAGGGCCAGGTTTCATCACTCAATCAAGCACCGGTCCGGTGCAGGACGCCATGGAGGACAACATGAACAATTTAAGCGATTGCATCCATCCAAGTCAGCGCATGAATGCTCACCAGACAGAACATTTTTCACCCTTTGCAGCTCCGTTATGGTCCCCCTTTATCAACACTATGGAGACCATCTCTACTGCATTATTCCAACACTCAGAAAAACTAGAGCTGCAAGTTGATCTCCTGCAAGCCTTGGCGTTTCATGTTTCCGGCATCGAGAAAAAACTTCAAGACCTAAATTCCATAATTGAGCGAGTGCAAAAAGACCTCCATATAACGTATCATGAATGCCAATGCTCCAGCACCATGAATCAACTGAAGTCCATCCCGGAGATTCGGACAGACATTCTGGTAGAAGTAAAAAAAAACAAAGAATATTGTTATATCATCCAGTGCTCTCAACAAATCAGGCCCAAGCAAACCGAATCCTATCACTTCCCCGGGTATTTTGGACAGTGTGAACGAAATTGACCGTACCATGAGAGACTCAGATGACATCCAGTCAGAAACTTCGAATAACACATCCACGCAAATCAATCAACAACGTGGTGGTCCGTTGCCCGATGTATCAGCCTCAAATCCGCAGCAACGAAATCCCAGTGACCCATTAACAAAAAGGGAACGCAAGCGACTGAGAAAATCAAGGAACAACAAACAGAAGAGGCCGCAAGCCATTGCACAGAATCCTCAAAATCAGGCACAAGAGTTACTTGGAACGCCGTCCGCTATACCCGGTCAGCATGCGAAATTGCATAAGGTAGACCTTGGAAATGGGGTTTTGGGAATTAAGACTAACGCACACTCCCCTAACAACATGTCTTATCTCAAACCACAAACCGATCACTGTGGAAAGCACACACTCCCCTCAGTTCCAACAACATCTAAGATAAGCAGTCATAAAGCCATCTCGTTACCATTTCTCTCAATCCCAAATCATAAAGAACATGGCATTCCATCGCACGCTCCACGGTTAGAACAGCCAAGCATATCCCAATATTTCCCAAAACAATTAAACGTACACAGCAGAAAAAGTTTGGTTGAAACGCAGCCACCAGCTAAAACGTCACATTACTCGGTAAATCAGACAGATCCGTCTCCCACACTCGGAGAGCAAGCTGAAAGCCAGACAATAACAACAGGCTGGACAAAAACAACTCTGTTTCAAAACCCAATAGAAGGGAAACCCTTTATAGGAGAACACAAATTTAGTGGAAATTCTGCCAGGTTACACCACCACAGTGTCGACATGCCCTTAAGCAACGATGGACATACATTTCCAGAGGGTTTATTAACGTTGGAATTGATTCCTCACTATAATTCAATAGGACACCATGATATTCTCAACCGCAGTGCAATACTAAAGCTTGCAAGATCCATCGAAACATTAAAACATCTTAACACAAATCACATTGAAAGTGTAAAATTCAAACCAGACACAAATGCAAAAGGGAGAGAAATGACGGTAGTAACCTAGAGTGATTCAAAAATCACAATGGAATTTTGGTGCCACAGAGAACTCTTCGCAAAATGGGGAATTGAAATAAAAACAATCAAAACAGAACGGTATCCAGGTCCGCTATGCCCAACGGCAGAAGCCAGAATAACAACTGTCAATGGTTTACTCCTTGGGGCCGCAGGGCCCACCGACAGTGCTCTGGAGAGCCGGTCCAATCTACGAATTACTCATCACGTAGCATCTGGAACAGCTAGTCAAAATAGACAAGTTTTCATTTCAAAAGCCTGGGGCACTCCGACCACAAAAAGTGAGGCATGAGTAAGCGATTTAAAACTGTGCTCTTGGAACATCAACGGTTTCGGTTGTTAGATAGAGGAGGCCGATCTTCTAACTTTTCTCCAAAAATTTGACATCTTACTATTCCAGGAGACCTGGGCCATGGCACCTATATCGATCAATGGCTTTAAAGAATACCACCAATACGCCATCAAGGGAAAAGCATCAGGCAGAGCATCTGGTGGTCTATCAATCTACCTGACCACCAACATAAGGTGGAAATCTGAGTCGATCGAGTTAGGACAAACCTGGATCCAATGTATTAAAATCTCATTATCGCAAAATCTTCTCAACGATCCGTTGCGTAAATATGAGAAAGATTCATTACTAATATGTAACGTGTACATCCATCCTGGAACAAAGGAAAATCTGAGAAAATCGAGACCTTAATAGTCTTACTCAAATCATTGCAATTCACCTTCCCGCAAGCAGGCATTGTGCTGTCAGGGGACTTCAATATGTGCTTATTACTACCGGGCCTATTCCAAAGCAAACAACAAAACAAATTTAAAGGGAAAAATATTCCTTTGGTAATCACAAATCATCACAAACTTGATCGATACGGCAAAATCTGTGCCTCATCATTAGCCAAAATAGGGATGCTAACTCTAAATGGATGTCTACCACAAAAACAACTGGCTGCCCCAACCAGAATATCGAGGCATGGAAACTCCGTTCTAGACTACACTATAGTGGATACAGAGTTACTACAAACGACTTCCAGCTGCCAAATCATTCACAGATTAGAGAGTGATCATAGTCTGCAGGCAATTAATTTCTGCATTCACACTGTGAGAGCGGCTGAAAGCAATGACCTGCTGGAAGTCCCTAGCCCGTACAACCTAAAAAGGCTGGCGTGGAGCAGCAAAATGCTGGTTTATTAATGAATTACATAAAAAACCTCACAGTAAACAACCAAGCAGAAAACACGCAACGGTAATGGAAAAAATGGGAAAACATGATAATGATGCTTATTTCCGAATTTTCATCACATAATAAGCAACACGGAAATAGATCTGAGAAAGCAATACCAGAGTTTGCCAGTTTGTTAGCAGGGAAAAAAGGACACTTCACAGGGAAATAAGAAGACATCGTGGCAACGCATTAACAACGAGTGAAGGTGTAAATCTTCAAATCAATCAGTTAAGGCGGAAATACAAACAGGAAGTATGGACTGCAAAGAAATCACATCAAACTTTCGTCACCACAATGCAAACATCCTTGAGGCAGATTGGATAGCCCATTTAAGCCAAACCAACAATTATTTAGCTATGGATAAACATCAGTTTGCCCAGTACCATTCGAAAAGCAACCATGCAGAAATGTTCCCCGAGGGTAATTGGATTGGTATTGCCCAAGTTGAAATAGTCCTAACCAAACTTGGATCCAGTGGAGCCCCGGGCCCAAATGGCTTGCCAAACGAGCTTTTTAAATCTGATACATGTTTCTGGGCTGAATTTCTGACACCGCTGTTCAATCACGCTTTCCAATCAAACAGCATACCAGCATCATGGAGAGGCAGTGTTCTGCACCCGATATTTAAAGCTGGCATCAGATCCGGCAAACTACAGATTAATTGCTCTTATCGACGTAGAAGCCAAACTATATGCGTCAAACCTCCTTATCGACCTCGAAGAATGGGTCTCTTCCAGCAAGATCCTTCCGATTTAACAAACAGGTTTCAGACCCGGCACAAGCACAATGTGTAACCTCCTGGCCCTGAATCTCCTTGCCGAAAAAGCGCCGCAAAAGTCCATCAAACTGTACACGTGTTTCGTCGACCTGTTGCGGCGTTCGACATGGTACCCAGAGATCTCCTATGGCAAAAGATGGAAAAATGGGGCATCCCGTCTCAGCTACTAAGGGCCATAATCAATTTGTACTCATCCACTTGGGTCCAGATAAAATTAGGAAACGGAAAAAGAACCACAGCAAGGATACCAATGCACAGAGGCCTAAAACAAGGGTGTGTGCCAGCCCCCAGCCTATTTAACATATTTACAGCAGATCTAGATAAAAGGCTTACAGAAGTTCAAAGTGAACCTCCAAAGCTAGCACACTGCCAAGTCAGAAGTTTGCAGTATGCAGATGACATCGTCCTATGTAGCCAGACCCCAGTAGGCCTACAGCGCCTAATTACGAAGCTGTTGGAATATACAGAGGAGCTCGGCCTATCTTTAAATTATAACAAAACCAAGGTCATCTGTTTCTCTGCAAACAACGGGCCGCATGGAAAAAAATATAAGTGGTATGCAGCAGGGAATAGCATAGAGCAGAGTGGATCTTACAAATATTTGGGAGTGGTGGTAGATTCCAGATTTACACTTAAAGATCATCTAATCAAAAGACGAGCACAGGCCTCCAAATTACGCTTCGCATTAAACACCCTAAGACAGAAACTAATGTGCCCATCAAACTCCCGTTTACTAAAAGTTATTGCTGCTAAGTTTCTTCCAGCCCTTACTTACGGCTCCGAATTATTTAAGGGCCAAGATGCAAATTTTCTGAATCTCCAACAATCCGGCCTCTTCAAACAAATTTTTCGGATTCCTCAATTTACATCTGAGGCACAAGTTCACCTGGAATTTGGGCTATTCAATCAACTCCCGGAAAGGCGAGCAGCAATACTAAAATTGTGCTGGAAACTGAGAGCAGCCCAAGAAGAATCCTTGCAGGGGCTTTGCTGGACGGAACTGAAGAACCAGCCAAAAGGAAAGAAAGACTGGCCAACTGCCCTTGACCAAGCTTTACTCGCTCTCAACTTACACGAAGCCTGGGACACAAACTAAAGCTTCCCTGCATTTAAAAAAGTAGCAAACAATGCTGCAAAACGAAAAGCTTGGCTATTGGACAAAGCTGCCCTGGCAAAGAAAAAACACGGCTGGATGGTTTTATCTTCATATGAGATCCGGTCACCACAGCCGTATTTGGTCCAACACATAACGCCAACCGTACATCATTCTCTACTCTTGATTCGACTGGGAGCTTTTTGGTCAAAAGATCAGGTTCCAACATAGAACCGAACATGGCCGTCCACTCTGTGCAGACTCTGCGAACAGGTGGAAGAGACACTCTTACACCTTCTGTGTATCTGCCCAGCTGTGAACAACTGGAGACGGCATTTTCTACTTCCTGCTTCCTGCTCTCTTCGGGTCAGATCATGCCGACCAGCCGTAATGGCATTACTAAACAGCCAGTCGCTACAGATTTCATGTAGGGCAGCTAAATTCCTGCAACAAGTCAGCAAATTATTACAAATACCAAATAAATAGTGTTTAATATTCTATTTAATAATTCATTACACCACTGCTATATTAAATCTGCTTATTTTGCACACATTTTTCAATTATGTGGCTGCTACAAAGATGTACATCAGTCATCTGGCACCAACTCGTACATGGTACATTTTTATCTTCATGTCTTGACGCACTTTGTGCCAAACTGTTTAAGATCGCGTTACCTCCTAAGTGCTCGCTACATTGATTTGCACATTTGCATCTTTACACACAAACCACTCGGCAGCAACAAATAAAAAAAAAAGAAAAAAAGTTTTTTTTTTTAAAAAGGGCACTGAGATTATGTAAATGACAGTGTAATTGAGGACGGTTGTTATCTGGTATTAACTTGCACAGAGTTCAATTTCCTTTCTGGTTTTAGATGTACATTCCCAGATTGGTGCTAAGAGCTGTCTCCAATCATTAGTACGGACTCAGAGCCTCCACACAATCACTGTGAAGCAGCCAGCGGACTTCTCCACATTTTGACTCAAATGTGCTGGCTTGGCACTAGATACACCATGTTCAAAGTTTTATGTAAGAAGTTTAAATGACCTTTTTAACTTTTAACAAATTTAAAATGTAAATAGGAATGTTGTCACACTTGATGATTTTATGCTAAAATTGTAATGGTTTTAACTAACTACACAATAAATTCTTATATACATTTCATTATATTTATCCATCACAACAGGTGATGGTACTTTCATATGAGATTCTCTCTCTGGCTCTGCATCTGGCCAATGTACAGCAATTTTGCTTTGAGCCCACCAATCATTTGGGACAACAATGTTCAAAAAAGTGTTCAAATCAATACACAGCACCTTTGAAATCTCTACACAACTTTTAACCTGTGTATACAATTGCATTCGACTTTCTCTCAATTTGGGAAAATTGTTCATAAATGATGCAATGTCTCCTCTGCTGTAAGGCACATGAACATACCCTCCACCTGGTATTTCACTTAATGGGTAAGCAGAAGATTCCTTCTCATCCGGAGGACCCGGAGGTGACTTCCACCTAGACTCGTTTTCTTTTCATGTTTCTTTGCCCATTTATTTTCAAATTTTTCAAATGCACTCCATTTGCAAATACTCTTCACCAATTCAACAATGTGCAATCGCATTCCTTAAGAACGCATTGTCTCAATTGATTCATCATCCAACTGTACCCTAAAACTTTTCTGCAAAGGGACGCTTTTTAAAAGATCAACTTCGTATTTATTTCCCTCAATATTGATTTATGTTATAAAGATCCAAACATCCTCTAATTCTATTTTTAATTTCGGGACATTTAATAGACTCCTCTCCTCTGCATTCTGACTGACTTCCGAACCTTCTGCACATTCCGTATTGGTTCTGGCTGTGGCAGCATCCTCAAACCATGGGGGAAAAATCACACCCTCAAACAAATTTATCTCACCCTCTGTTGTTTGTTTTGTAAAGACTAATCTCTGTCCTTCTTTTAGAGGTTGAATAGTCTGTGGGGTGACCATACAACAATCTGTGAATTCTGTGAAGTTGGGATAATCCTCCAACAGCTCCTGCAATTGCTGTATTTGGGATAATATTTATCAGGGCATTTGACATGCACATCCCTAATCGGCTGTGCTGTAATGACCCTAGGAACAGGTGCTGGTGCAGTTACTATCAAAGCAGTTACAACTGTAGGCATTTACTCTCTGAACAGTCCCTACTTCAGCTGGTACGTTATTTGTTATGACTGGCTGTGCAGCAGGCTGTCTCATAACAGGCTGTTTCAGTACAGGTTGAGTTACAATAGGCTGGGTCATTGGCAATGGTCTATCAAATTGATATGCATTTGTATCAACTGGGGCTGTAGCCACAGTCACATCACTAGTTGGCGATCTTTTAGTATCAGTCACATGACCTACGTAAGGTGGTGGACATGTAGCCAATAAATTGTCTAAAATGTAATCTCCTGAATCTGTATCAGAATCAGATTTTGTTTCCTCTGTTGTTTTTATTCCCTTTGGCTTTAACCTTTTTGGATTTCTCATGTTTTTCTGGTTTTTTACTTGTAATGTACTGTAATAGCTGGATACTTTTCTCCATCTTTGCTGCCTTACATTGTATCAGTGTCTGCAAAATGTTTCACAGCTGACTTTTTTCATTTTTGGTATTTCTCTCTCTATTTTGCACCATTTTCTCCCGAGGCCTTAAGGCTTCAATTTGTGTAGGTCTAGGAGGAGGCTCCATATCACAAAGTTTCTCTCTTAATTTATCAATAATTCTCAAATTAAAGGTACCCCAGCTAGGACAACTCAATGGACCCTCTTTCTCTGTGATCTTGCACCATTGGCGAAGCTATACACGTGTGTAACCCTTCTTCAATCATCTTGAAGTAAGAAGGAGTACCCTCAGAAGGTGCCTCTTTGCCTTCCCGAACAGCAATAGTCACACCACCTCTTAATATACCTTTAATTGCTTTGAAGAATTTCATGATTTCAAACTCCATTCAACAAATGGTAAAAAACTTAAACCTTCAATGTTTTGATTCTGTTCCGTATACGCCAAATTCAGTAAGCCCTTCTCCCATTCTCAGTGTGACTCTGTAAACCAACCAACCAATAGCAACGTGGCTCTCCACACAGCTTAACCAACCTCAGTGCGGCGTTTCACATTTACCGGCCAACACCAGTGCAAATAAATGTGACGTCACAACATGCTCCATGTAATGCTTCACCCTCCATTACAATTTCTTCACACACACACAAAGCGACTGTCTGCTTCTTTTAAAGAAAATTAATTTAGAATGATCAACCGCAATATTTAGGTTTTTACACCCTCCGACTTTTCTCAAGCAAAAAGGAAGTTTGACGGACTCCAATAAAATATCGACCTGCGGGAAATCACCTAATCAATTCAGTGTCATCTTTTGCGCATCAGGTTCCACTAACACTGATCAGTTTTAGTACAATCACAACAATGTGTTATGGTTCCTATCTCAATTGTGTAGTCGACGACGAATCACAACCTGCATTTCAAATCATTAACAGACAAAAATACCAAAATCAACTCTTTATTTAATTCTCAATCTTGGATCTTAAAGTACTTCATAGTCCGATAACCTCTATCTTTTTCGAAAAAGGCACATGAATATCAACAAATCTAAAGCTCATTAATTCAATTCAACATATCAATGCTTTTTAAAATTACAAATCACAATTGCTAACAAAAATTGCGATTCATGACCCTATAAATACTCACACCTCCAATTCTGCTCCTGCAACTGTCTTGGGAAAAGCGCACTCCGTCAGTCTTCAAACTTGGGCTTTGGGAATAAGGGCATTAGGCTTTTATCTACATTGGGTACTTATTAAATTTTGCAGCTCCTCTTCCTCACTATGTAAACCATCCTCTGCTACCTACTTTGGTGGAATATGGGACCTTACTAAGTATTTGGTTTACGAATTTGTGTCTCATCATACCTGGAAATAAATTCTGTGCACTTACTGGACCCTAAGGCTACGGATCTTTGCCATAGGTAAGAATTAATCATAAGCTGCAAATCAACATTCAAATTTCATATCACAATTAAATATCAATTATTGGGAGTCAATGATGAGATTTTTGGTATGATTTCAAAGGGTTTTATTAATCTCTTTTAGTAGATATTTCTTTATTAGTCATCAATAAGTCATCAACTCATCAGTAGTACAATATAGAACAATTGCATAATTGTGTTCCATATAAGTAGAGTATCTATTCTAAATATTAAGAAGAAAAAATATCTTGAACCCATAAAGAGTTTGAAATAGAGAGTGGAAAGCATAAAGTTTTCAGCAATTTAAGTAGTACTTCCCATGAAGAGAAGATCCGATTTTCAGTGGAATCTCGGAATTATATAGAGCATAAATCTGGCAAGTTACATGAATAAAGGTCTGCTCAGAGCACAGGGTTCCAGAACACAGAGTCTGAGAAATTCTCCTGAGTGTAGAGAATTTGAAATCTGCAGCTTTCTCTCCCTGTTTTAGGAGCACGCACTATTATAACATTTTGATATCTAAACTAATACAATTATTGCAGTAGCCCGGCTTCTTCGGCCAATTGAATCGCGATGTATTCATGGGAACGGAAATCTTCTGCCGTCTACGCTGTCTTGAAACAAAGACTTACAAATATTAAGTGTTACATGTACGTTACTAACAACATTGTGCAAGTTGTGGTTTGGTTCCCACTCACCTCTCTTCTAAAAAACAAAATACTACACTGTTAGGTCTGTTATTCCACAAATGAAATCCACCCTTTCTCAAATATTCTACCTTACAAATCTTTTCATGAAGAAATATTTAAGTAAGATTTAACTACATTTCTATTGTATTTTATGGGTAATATCTATGAGAAGGTAGAAAGCTATCTTTTCTACTAGTTTATATTGTGTCAACACATTTTAACATTAAACTCTTCATTTATTCACATTACCAAGAATGTTGACTTTAGGTCAGTAAAAAATGAAAAGTAAAACTGACTCCTAAAGCCTATCTAACTTGACATGCCTTGCTAGGGCAGCTTAGGGCTCTCATTAGCCATTTTAAAATGTGGCTTTTCGTTTTAGGCCCACACGCTATTTCTACATGTTCCTTTCACAAATTTGCATTTATTAGAAATGCCCTATCAAAAGCAGACAGTTGGCCACCTGCACCACAAAGAAGGTAAGGCCTGAAAAGGGTAATATGGTATGATCTATAGTAATCAGTTAGATTAATTGCTAGATTTCAATAAGTGCCAAAAGAGAGCCAGGAATCTGAACAGGGATAACCTGCTGGAACAAACCGAGAACACGAAGGAAAATTACATCCTCACATGTGTGACCACCTAGCGCACAGTGTCCAACAGCATTAAGAAAGCCATCTACAAACATTGCCACATTATAATGTCTGGATCTTTAAAATGGCTGAAGCCTAGATTTGCCCACAAAAGGAGTAAAACCATCCGAGATCTCTTGGTACATACACGACCCCCTAAAAAGAGTGAAAGAAAGAAAAAACAAATTTGATGCTCACAACTTGTGGCCTACCACCTGTAGCAGGACATTACCCATGCGGGTCATGTGTAGTGTCCCAATTGACAAAAGTAACAAAAACCCTCACATTGAGCGAGAACTCTAAAACGACATACAAATTGCAACACCACACACGCCATAACATGATCGCATGTCCATGCAAATTAAGATACATAGACATGACTTGCTGAAAAGTCAAAACACGGATTGGAGAACATTGTAGCAATATCAGATGCAAGAAAGCCACCACAAGGATGAGTAACCACTTTCTTACTTCTCAGCATAAAGCCAACAAACTTGAATGGGTGATTTTGGAAACACTGGATGAGACAGACGGAGATACCGAATGCATTCTCTTTCAAAAAGAACAAAGATGTGTCCACTGTCTTAGAACCTTTGATATAGGACTAAATGAGTCCCCTGGTTAGTGTTCGGTCAGTAATATGTATTATTATGATTTTTATACATGTAAGAGCCATCGTGACAAGTGGCAATAGCCTGTGAGTTTGGAGACATCAGCCCTACAGCTTCTACTACCGGTAAAGTATGACCATATGCTGACAACAGCGACTTTCGCTCTTGGGTCCACAAGCAAATACTCACACGCATAACATTGTATCATAAACCTGAGACACATAAATTAATCCTATAGTATTCGGCAGAGCATGTTCACAAATCTCGGCTCTTGAAGACAAGTTTTAAATTACATATTTGATTTCCATCACTATGAAACAAGATTCCTACAGTTCACCACCATCAACAATGGGTGGCCGTATGTTGACACCGGATACATTAGCTCTATTCCTTTTCTGGTCTTGGCTCTACAAATTAACATACATGTATGTCACATGCCTAAATATAAGGAACATGAGTTAACCCTATAGCCCTTTTTAAACGTGCTCATGAATCTCTTCTTTTATGTACACAAAAAGGCCCTATATTTGAACTGATTTGCCCCATGAGATTTGAGAATAGGGCACCTGATAAGGTTACGAAAGTCCTATTTTATTTATAACATGCAAGCAAATATTTTGAATTTATCTCCTCATTATATCTACAACATAAAGGCAGCAGAGACTTGCCAGGACCTTACCAGCACGTGTGCATTTGACACCGCTCACTCGTAGCAGGAGTCTTTCTTCTTTCCTTTATTGAAACTACCTTTTTTTTTTTTTTAAACTCCCAGAAATTATTCACATAATGGCAACTCCAGCAACAGTTTCTTCTTAACAAAAAAATCTCTGAGAGTTCATTTTTATAAACAGAAATGTTCCTCACTTGTAACTTTCACTTCAGACAATGATTTACGGTCCTTTTCAGTAGTTGATCAGAAAACATTTTTTTTCCATCCACACCGAGCTTGCAGCAACCTAATCTCAACCACCTGTTCTCAATTATTCCAATTAAGGATACAGAGCAAGCTATGAAAACTGTGTGTCTCCAGACCACATTCAACATTTGGTTGGGGAGATGCATGCAGGAGCACTGCGCAGGACGGTTTAAAGCCAAGTAAGTGCAATTGACAGAGAGTACAGAATTCACCCCTTTATGGTTTAGTTTTTAATTTAAAAGTGCAAATGGATATGTTGCCTTACTTATTTCACTGTCCCTTCAGGCTTAAACCTCTGTCCTACATTTCTCCACAACATGATGCAAAAATGAAATGCATATTTAAGGTAACAGTACATTTGCTATTTTGATTTTTTTTTAAATAGCCCCTCCCCGGTTCTGGGTTTCTCAAACAGCCTAGTATTATAATTTTTCTAAATTACTAAGAGACATTTTTGTTACCTAGTTCTGCCAGCATGTTTGACAATATTGAATGCAGGGATGATTGATCTATACACTATCATTATTATTTAACAGCGAGAGCGCTATGCTTTACCTCACAGTCCTTAATACACATTTGCCAAGAATGAGAGCAGGGCAGTGTCCCTGTTCCCCTGGCTGTATCCTTCTTTCACTAATGCATATCTATAGGAAGATAACCACTCCGTCACCAGCGACATCGCTGCCTACGGTTTTTTCAGTGTCACACTGGGTCAATTGGGAAATTGGCAATGTTAGTTTTATCATGCATTTTATTTTATTTTGTTTCCCTCACAGGTATAGGCCTACAGACCGTACCTATAACCATGTTCCATCTGGAGCAAAGTGTGCTCACTGACAAAGACGGGTGAGTGCTTCCACTCACTAATAGCACACTATCCGGGAAGCCCTGAAGTATAAGGCCTCCATATATATTTCTTCTATCCTGATGAAGGCCATAGACCCATGGTGGAGGTTTTGATGTCACTTGTAGAACGGGACACTCAAGTGACAAGACCTGATGATGACACTATCCTCCGAAGCACAATAAACGGAGATTTCATACACCACAGTTTGAACTTGTGGTTGAGGGTCTCCGAGACAAAAAGTTCTGAGACTCTGGTATTGAGACTTATGTGGTTCATTCTCCCCCCTTTCTGATAGATAACCAGGACATGTGTTGGACCAGATATTTCCAACTGAATTTTTGATAGTGGGCACTCCTAGCCCACAAATCTGGTCCGCTGAGTTTTAGATTACATTTTATTGAGCTAGGGCTGGGAAAGCTCCTACAAAGGTAGTGATACCTCTCTGTGCCTTAAGAGCCTTTCATAATATCCAATCAGAAGTTTTCTTAGAACATTGGAGGCAAGAACGCGTCTCTGACAGGTGACGTGATTCTGGACACTCGTATCCTGAACACTTGGATTGAATATTCATCTAGGGAGCTGGAACCTGAAATCAATTGAGCCCCATGCAGAGTCAATTCTTCATGTCCTTGGTATACTGACACCATTAAAGAAGGCGAGAAACAGTGCAAGGCCCTAGAAAGACAATAGAGAAAATCTTATAGTCCGATCCCCAAAGCCCAGTATAAATCTGCTTTCAAAAAGTACTATAGGGAGGTCCAGTTAGCAAAGAAAGCCTATTTGGGAGACAGATTGACCTTGGAATAAATCACAATACATTTTAAAAACTGTACTAAGTTTTATGTCACTGGAAGCAGGCTCTAGAGGTCATGAATCATCAGCTGAATGGTTAGAGCAGCTGGCACAATTCTTCCATTACAAGATTAAGAACATGCAAGACAGCCTCCTTTCTAGCAAATGGCCAGAGGATGTCTGTCGAGATAGTTTACATGCAAGTTACCCCCTGAATTCCATAGGGTCTACTTCCAAATTCGATCCTATTTCTCTGGAAGATTGTTTGACAGCTATTCAAAGTCTCAAGTCGGGTTTGCTGACGAACCCTTGCCCCCATAATGTATTACTACTAGGCACCAGAGCGATTAAACCTTTAGCCAATATACTCTTGAATGAATCACTGTCATCAGCGGTGGTACCCCAGGCTCTAAGCAGGATCAGATCCTGCCTCTGTTGAAAAAAGCACAGGCAGACCCAGCTTAACTATCTAATTACAGACCCATTTCCTTGCTCCCATCTGTATCAAACGTTTTGGAAAAACATGTCAACTCTCTGCTCTCCCAATGCCTGGAAACCAACAATTTATTACAACCTAGTCAGGATGGCTTCTGCCCATGTTTCAGTACTGAGACGGCGCTAGTGGAGGTGGTAGATTACATCAGGAGTATTTTAGACTTTGGGGGACGGCATTGCTGATAATGTTAGATCTTTCAGCGGCCTTCGATACAGTTCCCCACGCCGCTCTACTGGCCTGTTTCAAAGACATTGGAATTGGGGGTACAGCCTTCGATTGGCTGTCATCATTCCTTGAAGGATGTGGGCAACATGTCTGGATCACTTCTTTCTTGAAAGAACCGCGTGGTGGCAAGTTGGAGTACCACAGGGCTCAGTGTTGATCCCTACTTTATTTAACATCTACCTTACTCCTCTGGCGGAGGCCTTGGGAGCAAATATAATTTCATATGTTGATGACACCCAGCTACTGTTTTCAAGCGACTGTAAGCCTGGGTTTCCTGGTAAAAATATTAGATCCTGCCTGTCAGCGGTCTTCCAGTGGCTTACTTTTCATCAGCTCAAAAGCAATACAGAAAAAATAGAGCTGTTATTTTTTTAAACTAAGGCCCAGGAACCATGTCAATCCTTCTGGCCAGCAGATATTCCCTTTCCAGGGCACCAAGCGATCTCTGTGAAGAACTTGGGTAATAAAATCAATGAAGGCCTCACATTCTTATCGCAGGTGAACACAGTAGTAGGATCCTGCTTCGATCTACTACGTTTCTTAAGAAAGTTTCTTAATTTTTTGTCTTTCTCAGACAGGAAACGGGTAATACAAGCGCTGGTGTCATCTAGGCTGGATTATGCCAATGCCTTGTATCTATCTGACTACCTTAGTAACAAACTGCAGATGGTCCAAAATGCGGCAGCACATACTCTCGGTTTGCCCCTGAGAGTATACGTGTTGCCACATTTAAAGACACTACATTGCTCCCTATAAAAAAGAGAATCTTATTTAAGACTCTCGTCCTGGTTCGTTAAGCCCTTAATCGGACAGAAACCGAATATCTCAGGGCATGCATCAATTTTATGCTCCCGCCAGATGCTTTCAGTCAGCTAAAGCCTTCGTAGCAAAATGCCTAAGACTAGGCGCACTACGACTGGATCCTTTTCCTTCTTAGGTCAGTCAGCTTGTAACAAACTTCCCTCTGAGATTCGTAGCATTAGAGACCTGTCTCAATTAAGGAAAAGACTGAAGACTTGGTTGTTCAACCAGGCCTAAATTGACTAGGTCTTCTAGGTGGGGGCAGAGGTGCAGGGCGCCAGGACACTCCTTGGAGTAACAGTGCGCTTTAAAAAGGCCCGTTCATTCATTCATACTGAGGCAAAGTTGTATACTACAGATAAACATTAACCCCAGATGATCAAGACTAAGGTCCTCTAGTGGCCCAGTGGGGGATTCAATAAGTATTGCTTCTCTTCAAGTTTGATACACTAGAATAAAATAGATTAATTGTTGCCTCTTACAGGCTTAATCCTTTTAAATGGGCCATAGCATGCAGATTATGTGTTTTCTTGTTGGATGTGCCAAAATCTGCCTGGGGAAAATTGTACGGGATGCGGTAATAACTGAGAAACTGTTTGCTTGGGTCAGAAAAGAATGGGACACTCATAATGAGGTTCTGCAGACATTTTTTTATGTTTTGATTATTTTACTATTCAGACTGCCTTCAACAGGAGTTCTTCAGTTTTGAATGATAATTAACCTTGCTCTGGCTTTGACATATTACATAATTATCAGTCATATATCATTTGAATGTAGTAACTGGATGGCTTATCTCTGCCATCATTTTTCAAACTGGACTGGGATAATCCATTGGGAAGCTAACGTCCTCGAATGCAAATTTGAAATAAGTATCACTGCCTGGCTCCTTTTAGTTTTGCATACAGTTGATCAACACATACAGAAGTGCCCCAAATACAATTTAAACTGGTGACTCTATTAACTTGCTATTGTTATGCAATGTAGTGCAATAATTTTAGAAACATTTATTATAAGGTTAATTTTTCGCAGGCAAAAATGAAACCGTATCGTCACTGCAAGAGGAGTTGGCCTAACGGCTAGGGCGGTCGACCTTGAATCTGGGGAACTGGGTTCGAGTCTCTGCAATGACGCTGAACATCCTGTGATTCTGGGCAAATCACTTAATCTCCCCGTGCCTAACAAAAATGAATGTGTCCTCATGTAATACAACTGGTGCTATGTAAAGCGCTCTGATACCCGATTCGGGTCAAGTTTGCGCTATATAAAACTCTGTAAAAAAAAAAAAAAAAAATAGAAAAAAGAGCAACAGTATTTTCTAATTGTACTAGTCTAGCTACTTTCACCGTTGTAAGGGAAACTCCAGTGGCCTGTAAGTCTCCCCTAGACCTTCATATGAGTGGAGACTAAAGGCCTAATTTAGAGTTTTATTGTTACTACAACGAGGGGAAAAATGATCTCAAAACATAATTGATCGTCAGATTCCCCCCAACATGGCATCTTTGTTAAGCTGTAGGAAATCCTCGGGCTGATTGTCTTCCGGGTTAATCACTTCACTCACATTTTTTTATTTTTTTATTATTATTAATTTTGCAATCATGTATACAAACATTGCAAGCCGTAGTCAAAACACAGATCCATTGACTTAATTCATAACAAGGCATGCTATGTAGCAGTGATAGACCAGAGCATATCGATTGTTTCCCCCATACTGCGGGCCAAGTCTAAGGAAAAAGCAACAAAAACCCAAAGACATCGCCTTACTGTGTGCATCCACAAGAACAGCAAACCGCATAACCTGAGTACAGATAGCCAACGCACATTATTGCCAGGCAGTGCAACGAGCGTGTACTGATTCAGTGCTTTGCTCAGGTGGACTGAAGGCATGAGTGATTTCTCGACTTGCAGAAGACTTCTATTCATGTTAGGGTTTCAGTACCTGGCGCACTAGCGCAGACAGCTATGTGCCTGTTACGCCTTGGGAGATGTTTGTCAATGTCACAATTCTTCCCCTGGCCCATGTCATGAATGGTGCCCAAATGTCTTTTGGCCGAGATGCTAGTGGCATTAGGTCCCAGAAGGCAGCCAGCTGTTCCTGACAGTAGGTGAAGTCATGTATCCAGGTGTCTATTTGAGGGACCGTATTTGCTCCCCAGTGAATTGCTAATCTACGTTTGGCGAGCAGTAGCATCATGGCTATAAGCCAGCACATACCAGGGGGGGCCTCCCCGACATGACCCAATATAGCATGTATGGTCTTGTATACTCATGTATGGTCTCGTATACTCTCTTCCAGTTCCGGGATATAGGTGGGCAGCACCATGCTAGGTGTAGGAATGTTGTTTGTGCTTGTCTGCATCTCCAGCAGTCTGCATTGGGTCTCGGTCCCATTTTATGCATCTGTAGAGGTGTACGGTACAGTCTGTAGAGAAATTTAAAATGTACGAGTCTTAGCTTATAATTTGGTGAGAGATGTTTGAGCTGGGAGCAGCAATAGCCCCATTGGTCATCTGTGAGGGGTGGGTCTAGTTCTGTGCGCCATTGCTCCAGCTCGCGAGCTGTAGTGAGTGGTGCCGTAGCTTGTGTAGGGTTGTAAAGCCTTGTGATTAGCTTCTGAGGCGATGAGATTGTTAATATGTTTTCTAATGCTGTCGGAGTGGCTGGTGTCTCTGGAAACGAGCCTTTGTAATTTTTTGCAAATAGCCCTAAGTTGATAGTATAAGAGCAATTCCAGAATGAGTGTTTGGGCATCACCCGTGCCGCTGGGCCGCACTAAAAATGAACCATCTGGGTATAAATCACAGAAAGTGTTTAGGCCCATGCGGTGAGCACGTTGGATAGCTCCTTTCTCCTTTCGAGGGGAATGAGTGGGTGGTGTGCTAGTGGTATAAAGGGCGCATATAGTGACGGGATCTTTGCACGTTTCCTTAGTCCCTCCCACGCCCATCTCAGTGACGCTACAGTGTTTACCTCTTCATTTGTTCTCTGATATGGTTGGTATAGGGCAACCTGTAGAGGGGTGGGCTCGGCCACGTCCTTCTCCACTGCCACATGAGGATGAAATGGAATCGGGTGCACCCAATAATGGAGGTACTGAGCTTGTGTGCATAGTGCATATAGTTCGAAATCTGGCGCACCCAACCCGCCCTGCGAAAGTGGTAGTGTCAAGAGTTCCCAGTTTGCGCGCAACTGTTTCCCGGCCCACACAAGGGTAGTCATCAGAGAGCGAAGCTTCTTGAAGAATGTTTGTGTGAGAGGCAGCGGTATGTTTGCGAATAAGTATAGGTGTTTGAGCAGAATTATCATTTTGGTTTTGGCTTTTATACCCGCCAGAGACAATGGTAGCGCGGACCAGGTGGCTATCTTACTCTCCAGCCATTCCATCAGCCGGCCATAATTCATACGCCATATTTCCTGTATATCAACGGGTAAACATGCCTACAAGGGATTCTTTTCTCTACCTATTCCCATGTTTTTAAGCAATTGTCAGTGATGAGCTCTACACAGTAGCTTACATCAAGTTATTTCAAAAGCTAATTTACTTATTTCAACATAAAGAGATCTGCCAAAAAATATTTTAAACGGGTGTATGCTTTTGAAACACAAATTTATGTTGAAACAATATTAAAGGGTGCAAAAATTGTTACATATATGAACATACACCAACTCACAGTGACTGAGATTTGGAATTTATTTGTTACTATAGTCATCTCATTATCACTGATGTGGTTACCTATTCCAAATAATATGTACAAAAGGAAATTGTGACTGATTGTACAGAAAACAAATCCTTAAGTGGAAAAATTCACAAAGAAAATAGGTGTAATTGTCGACGTTTCGGTCTAGGTAGTGAAGGCATCTGTTAGACCATCTTCAGGATGGTAAATTCATATGTTGAATGACCCTAAGAAGACTACATTGGTGACTTAGAATGGTTGGTGTAGTCTAGTCCGTTAAAATCGTGTGTTCGAGTTCGAAATATCAGCTATTGAATAGCTGGCGATGATACAGAAAGGTATAATTTCCAAAGACGGGCACTGCTCCGTATAGTAATCTGCTGTCTCCTCAATCAGCATCCTATTTTCTGTATGTCTCTACTGAGCCATATCCCCAGATATTTCACCGATCCGTTTGCCCTAGTCACTGGGAAGTCCAGTTCCGTCCTGAGTGGGGCAGCAGTCATGGGGAATAGCGTCATCTTGGCCCAATTCACATTTACTCCAGACATGCCTCCAAATTGGAGGACCTCCCTTAGAACCGGGTTTAAGTTCTCATCTGGTGCTCGGATATATAGGGTAATGCTGTCTGTGTACATTGATATTATTAAGCCTCTATCTGTAAACCCTAACCCCCTTGTTGTGTGATACTGACGCACCCTGGCTGCTAGTGGCTCCATGGGCACCGCAAAAAGCAGCGGCGGGAGGGGGCACCCCTGCCTAGTCCCATGTGTTATTGGGAATGCATCAGACAACAGACCGTTCGCTTTGAGTCTCGCAGTGTGCTCGGTGTAGAGCAGTCGGATCAGCTTGATAAAGTTAGAACTGATCCCATCCTGGGTAATATAGTGAACAGGTCTGGCCATTCAAGTGAATCGAACGCTTTCGTTGCGTCTAGAAAGGCTGCAAGGTCCGGTAATTGGGGATCTATTTGGTGCAGAACAGAGAAAAAAGTGCGCAGATAATGCGCTGTGGATCTGCCAGGGATAAACCCCGACTAGTCAGGCCTGGCAATTAGTGGTAGGAGCGGCTGCATCCTGGTGGCGAGCAACTTAGCAAGAATTTTGGCGTCAATATTAATAAGCAAGAGCGGGCCATAAATGGGCTTGTTTGTCTGGTTTCAGGAGTGAGATTATCACTGCTTCTCTCATTGTCGGCGGCAGGGAGCCTCGATCTAAGGAAGCCTGATAAACTGCTAAGAGGTGGGTGGCAAGCTCGACCGCATAGGTCTTATAAAAAGAAGTTGTCAGTCAGTTCAGTCCCAGGGCCTTCTCTCCAGGCATGCTATTTATGGCCTGGACGATATCCTCTGTAGTATAGGGTTCGTCTAGATAGGCCCGGTGAGCATCACTGAGCCAAACTAGCTCAATGGAGTCCAGATAGTTCTGCAGCTCTGGGTGAGGGCTTTCCTGTGTGGCCGTGTAAAGGGAGGAGTAGAAGTCGGCTAGTCATTTAAGTGTGGCCGTCTGTCCTCTGTGTAACGTAGAGTCGTTGTCTTGCAGCTCAGTTATATAGGCCGAGGTAGTTGTTTGCCTGAGTGTATTTGCCAAAGCCCTACCTGGATGATCACCTTCCCCGTACCGCCGGGCCCTAGCTTCCTTCCCCAGGAAGCGCGTTTCCCTAACCGCCTCTTCTCCGAATTCAGAGATTTTCCATGTAAGGGTGGCTAGATGAGCCGTCTCACCTGTTTGGTAATTTATGAGTTCAGTGTCTCGTATGTTCCTTTCCAATCCCTCCAGTGTCTGTCTGATAGATTTTAGAACCCCAGATTGCTTAGCTATACAGGCTCCCCTTATCACCGCCTGAAAGGCTTCCCACAGCGTTGATGGGGATTCTACCGAACCTTCGTTAATGGAAAAAAATTGAATGAGTTTCCTCCGTATCTCCTCTCTGAAAGCTGTGTCCTTCAGGGCATGCGGGGGAGATGCCAGGTGAACGCACGGGGCATAGTCTGTGGTACATTCCATCTGAGCAATGCCGGGGCATGATCGGAAAGCATGTGCGGCATGTGTCGAGTATCAGTAGTCCAGGTCGCAACATTGCCCGAAACCAGCCAAAAATCTAGCCTGGACCAGGCGTTCTGGTGCGATGAGATACAGGTGCCCTCTCTAATGTCCGGATGCCAATGGCACCATATATCTATCCGTTATCTTGTGTAATGGAGAGAATTTGTTGGTTGGCTCTAGGGTGCAGCTGGCGTGCGGAGCTCACACGGTCCAAGGTGTCGTGCATAATGATATTGAAATCACCCCCCCATATCTCTGTGTCGCAGCCGAGCAAAATGATTTTGGACCACATGGAGGCAAAGACGTTTGGGTCATCTATGTTAGGGCCATAGATTGCGACCAATGTCACCAGGGTTGTTATCAGCGTGCCTCTTAGAATAACATAACGACCCTCTGGATCTATTAGTGTTCGAGAGGTTGTCCATCCGGAACCCCGCCTGATCAATATCGCCACCCCTCTAGCGTAGTTGAATATGATGCTGAATGTACCTCACCCCAATATCTGTTGTGTAGTTTCGGGTCCGCCCCGCTTCTTAGGAGTGTTTACTACAGGAAACAAATGTTGATTTTGTGCCTGATTAGATCTGAATGCACTAGTTTAGCCTTTCTGTAATCGTTCAGACCTCTAATGTTCCAAGTGAGGAACTTTACCTCCGCCATATATCCGTTGCTGCATTATGTAGGTATGTGCGAGGTGTCTTGCCGTACTCAATGAGTCTGCCAGCCGATCCACTACACGCACAACAGCAATGACGTGAATTATGCTCCAAACTGTATGTGTTGCATATGCTCTCATATATGTGGTCTACTGCATCAAACTGTGGTGAACTTGACTCCCTCCTTCCCCCAACTCTAGTAACTCCCCATCCCCACCCTCCACCCACACCAACCCCCCAACTCGGTTGTGGTACCCTTTCCTCCCCCCTCCCTTTGTTAATCCCGTTCAAACAAACATTATGAACCATGGGAGTTCTCCCAGTGGGGGCCTGGGTCGCCGGCATACAGCCCTACCATATGGCAGGGTGGCCGGGTCGTATTTATTAGTTCGAGGAATCTCTTAACATGTGGACTTTTATGTGATGTAGCTGTATATATAATCTGTTTCCTAATGATTATCATGCTTGTGTTCATGTAGTATACTGACTAAATATAACTACTTGTAGTACTTAGTAACTCTTGAAGCAGCCAGCATTCTTTAGTGTCCTTAATCATTATTGCAGAGACCCTGTTCGGATCCGGCTTGCTGAGAAGAGCGTGGGGACTGCTTTTTTGCTCTTATGTGTTTGGCGAGTTTTAATGCCGCGTTAGCGTCCGTAAAAAAGTGAGATTCCCCGTCGTGCGTTATTTTGAACTTTGCTCGGTAAAGCATGGCGTACTGAATCGCAGCCTGCTGTAGAATACATTTGGCCGGCTGGAACTCTTTGTGGGCAGCTTGTACCAGCAGCGTAAAGTCTGGAAGATAGGAGAGGTTGTTGCCCTGGTGAGAGATGGGGCCTTGGTCTCTGGCCACCTTTAGCACTGCGTCGCGGTCACAGTAGTTTAATAAACCTGCTATTATCGGCCTTGGCGCTGCTCCCACAGGTAGTCTAGGCCCCAGTGAGCGATGAGCGTGCTCAACAATCAGCATGGGGGATAAGACCGGCCCAAACAGATCCCGCAGCAGAGTCTCAATGTAAGGTTCCATTTTGTATATGGCGGTAGTTTCGGGCAAACCAGCAATTCTTAGATTATTGCGCCTGGAGCGCGCCTCCAAATCCGCATTTTCTGCTTTTATTACTGCTAGGACTTTTTCCATTTTGAGGATGTGCTCCTTGGACTCGACTTGGTAGTCGTACGCATCCGAGGCGCGATTCTCCAGTGCGTCCATGCGAGTCTCATCGGAGTCGACCTGCCTTTTAACCTTATCAAGTCTAGAGTGAGTACGTCTATTTTATTGTCAATAGTTATGCTAGAGCGGACATCCAGCATCATGGCCCGCAGGTCCTTATCTTGTTTTTCCCCGCAGTCTCTGATATTCAACTCTGTTTCAAGTTCAGAGCAAGTCCGTGGTTCGAGTGAGACGTTTGTTTTCGAATTGTAGTTTTGACTGCTTGTGGTCGTTTTTCCCCATGTTGGCTTGAGGTGGAAAGACCCGAGGGCCAGTGTGGTCAGTTGCCCCTTACTTAAGAGTGTGTGGGAGGTGACAACCGCCAGAAATCCCCAGAGTCAGTTGGAGCTGCTTATCGGGTACACAGGGAGTGGGGGGAGAAACGTCTGCCCCCGTGTTCAGGTCTTCTTATGTGCAGGCAAGCTTCGCGGTGCTAGACGCAGATCAAAACCCCTCTTTGGCCACTTCACGTGTTGAACATTTTAGTGGAGGGCGATCGAGCAGCAGGCAGCCCCCACAGGGGCAAACAGCTAGATAACTTACCAGCCCCCGGCGATGCCCGCTATTGCCAGCACACGAGGGAGCCAGACGGCCCTTACCGCAGCCTCGCCACCCGCCGGGCTCACACTGTGCTACCCCCAAGCCCCGCTCCTCGCCAGCCAGCCCCCGGGCGCACTCCCGCATGAGCGTGGCGCAGCACAGTACCTCCACAGACCGTGGAAGGGCCAGCGGACCGCCAACGAGGCCGATAGCCCCACAGGCACAACAGTGTACTCACACGGTCCATGTGCTGGATCAGCCGCTCCGACTTCGCTGCGCTGCACCGGGGGGAGGATCAGTCTGGACCCGTCTTCGATTTTTCCAGGCTCCAATTGCAGCAATGGAATCTGCTCACCGCAGGTGGCTTTCCCCTGAAGACAGCAGCTCCGCCCCACCAGGCCAGGGTCCCTCTCAGCCTCTGCAGGATCTCTGGCTTTCGCACCAATACAGGCCACAGCCATGCCTCGGGTGCGGCTCGATAGCGCCCGGACCGCATCTCTGGGGGTCTTCAGTGTGCACCGCTACTCGCCCTCCGGTATCGTTGGAGTTCGCAGAAGGCTGCGATGTCAGCAGGGCAGGCCGCAATGCTGCTGCGGCCTACCACGCAAGGTCAGTCATCGCAATTTCTGCATGCCAGCCTCTTTATTTTCTTTCGGCAGTCCCCAATTCACAATCTCGTTCCGTTGTGGGTGCTAGTCAGCAGTCTCTTTGTTTCCGATTGCCCCGCAGGATACAAGATTATTTAGGATTTTGGGCCCGGCCGGCAGAGCCCCTTCAGCAAGCGACCATCTTGCAGCTCGGCGAAGCCACTCCCCCACTTCACTCACTTCAGAAAGGATTCTGTTGCCTGCCTGCTCTAAATCAGACTTTAAAATACTTTATTAAACATTTGCTGAGGACCAGATTGTGCTTCTCAAACTTAACTGAGTGACAATTAACCCTAAGTTGTGACATAGGACAGATTCTTTAATGTTTCACTTTTTCCACCTGTGATGGAGCCATTTATTCATTTTAATTTCAGTTTTTCCAAGCACCCTATTCCTATAAGATTGGTGCTACTAGTTGTGTTCCTATAGAATAAGAGAATTCTCGACTGCAGAGGGTAGCTAGAGAGATCTAGACCCTGAAATTCAACTAGGTTGTCATTGTATTTTGTTGTATATTAGTATATGCTTGTAAAAAGTGACCACAATGTGTTTGAGGCATGTGAGCTGTAGATCACATGCTTTGCATACTCCTGCCATCTAGTGTTGGGTCCGGATGTTTGCAAGTTGTTTTTCTTCGAAGAAGTCTTTCAAGTCACGAGGTAGGTGACTCCTCTTTTCGGTGATAGTGCTCATGGGCATCGACTCCATTGTTAGATAGTTTTTTTCGCCATCGGGTTTGGATGTGTATTGCTGCACTCCGTTTTGAAGCCGTTCTTCGGGTTCCCCTCGGTGCGGAATCCACTCTACCAGCGTCGGTATTGTTTTGAACGCGTATCCCACTTCTCCGCGTATCGTATCTGTCGGAAAAAAACTCTTTTTCGATCGAAGATCTTCGGGAAGGCCGTCCGGCCTAACTGCGTCGGTCCACTTCGCCGTCGATGGAGCGGACTCCATTCAAATTTTGCCCTCGGTGCCACGCCAAGTATCCACGCACCCACTCGCATGAAGTGTGCAACTTGTGCTTGTCTCCGGAGCACAATGAACAGGACTTCGACACGTGCAGATCGTTCCGATCGAAGAAAACGCTCCATGATCGTCGGGCTCGACGTCACGAGATGGAGAGTCAAAACATCGAATACACGCCGGACGAAGGATCCGAGCATGAATTCAACACACAAGGGGCCGAGGAAGAACAAGAGGAACGTGTCTCCATTCCAGAATCGGACTCCGAGTTGGAAGAAGACTTGTCACAAGGTCAATGTACCCTGAGTACCGAAAACCCCCTTACCCCAAACTCCAACTAAGCCAAAACAAAAGACTTCGGTCCCACCCCCGCCTTCGGGCCACAGTCGGCACTGACAAGATGTTTCCGATGCCCCACCTTCCGGCTCGGCACCGAAACACATCTCTAAGCCTTCCGACTCGGGATCGAGTCGGCTGAAATCTGGCACCGAGCCGAAACCTTCAGGCTCGAAGCCGAAAACCGCTTCGGAGCCGAAATCGTTGACACTAAAAAACAAAGCCTCCTTCGGCACCGAAACCTTCAGCGCCGAAAAGTGATTCTACCCCGGCACCAAAATCCTCGACGCCGAAACCTAAAACTGTTCCTCCGAAGCTGCATGATCCGATTTTCGACGCCCCAACTCCCAATTCGGACCCAAAACAAAAGGAACTTTATATAAATCCAGAAACAGGACGTGTTCTTACCAAGTCACCTCAGAAACGCAAACCTTAGTCAGAGGACGCACCTTTCTTTATTCCTTTCAAGAGCAAGAATGTGGGTACTAACCCTTCCCCTCCTCCTCTTTTACCATGTTCCCCAACACCAACCTCTCCACCTTTGCGTCATTTACTGTTTACACCAACTAACTCTCCACCACCTGACGATGATGATGATGATGATGGAGATGGGGGGGGGGGGACAATATTTTACCAATAGACCCCTAGAAGGGTTATCACACAGATTCACCTACAGATAATGACCCAGATCTTTACCCTGCAAAGTCTTCCCCTCCTGACGACAATGTAGGATATCTAGAATTACTTGTTAGAGCTGCAGAATATCATGATTACAGTTACACAAGGAATCTTTAGAGGAAGATTTCCTTTTTGAAACGCTCAGTACCACACAAAGGGCTAGTCACACTCTACCTATTCTTAAAGGCCTGATGAGACATGCCGACGACATCTTTAAAGATCCAGTGCGGGCTCGCATTCTCACCCCCAGGATTGATAAACAATACTGCTCCCTCAGATCCAGTCTTTATTAAAGGACAGTTACCACAAGATTCTTTGGTGGTCTCTAATGGCCGTAAATGGGCCAATTCACAGACTACAGGTGATGCCCCCCCTCCAGACAAGGAGTCAAAACAATTAGACGCCTCTGGTAAATGAGTAGCCGCCCATGCAGCAAATCATTGGTGCATTGCCAACACCCAGGCCCTCCTAGCCAGATATGATAGGGCACACTGGGACCAAATGGAGCAGTTGCTACAATACCTCCCAGATGAGCACAAAGCAAAAGCCCAGGATTTAGTCCAGGAAGGGAAGCTCATATCCAATTCATCAATAAGATGCGCTTTAGCTGCTACAGACATCCCAGCTAGAGAGATCAACACTAAGAAGTTTACTAAGAAGACATGCATGGTTGAGGATTTCTGGTTGCAAACAAGAAGTACAACAGTCTATTTTAAATACTCCTTTTGACAAGGAACATCTCTTCGGGCCCGAAGTAGATAAGTCATTAGAAAAAATGAAAAGAGACACGGAGGTAGCCAAGTCTATGGGAGCTTTGCAGTCTTCCTCTAATCGGGCTCCTTTTGTCACTCCTACTGTGGAGGGTCGAAAACCATGTCCTCAGACAATACTGCCACCTCTTACAAAGGCAACAGTCAATATTCCTCTATAAGGGGTTTCTTTAGAGGAGGGTATAGAGGTAACAACAACAAAGGTCGAGGCAAGGGATCCGCACCGCGTAATTCCCCCTCCCCCAACAAGCAGTGACTTGCCTACACTTCCCACCGATCATTTAACACCTGTCGGGGGACGTCTTCTACAATTCCTCCCCATTTGGCAATCTATCACCACAGACAAATGGGTGTTAGGAATTATCCAACATGGTTATTGCCTGGAGCTTACCAACAATCCTCCAAACATACCACCACATTCTCACAAAATGTCACCAGAACATTTTCATCTATTTCAGCAAGAAGTCCAGTTTCTCCTCTCCAAAGGAGCCATAGAACCTGTGCTGTTACAACATAAGGGGACAGGCGTGTACTTCCTGTACTTTCTCATCCCCAAAAAGGACGGCTCCTTGAGACCTATTCTAGATCTCAGAGAACTAAACCTTTACATATTGTCAGAGCATTTCCACATGGTAACACTTCAAAAAGTGCTCCTGCTTCTACAGCAGGGCGATTTTATGTCTACTCTAGACTTAAAAGACACATATTTCCACATTCCTTCATTCCGCTCATCGCAAGTACCTCAGATTCATCATAGCAGGTCATCATTACCAATTCAAAGTACTACCGTTTGGAGTCACCACTGCTCCCAGGGTATTTACCAAATGTCTGGCAGTAGTCGCAGCACATCTGAGAAGACAACAGATCCATGTCTTCCAAAACCTGGACGACAGGCTCATCAAAGCCTGTACTTACCAAATGTGTCTCCAAAACACTCAAACCACTATTCACTTACTTCACCAACTAGGGTTTACAGTGAATGCGCTGAAGTCTCATCTTCAGCCTTCCAAAACACAAACTTATCTGGGATCCACGATAGACGCTTACAAAGCTCTAGCCTCTCCCAATACAGCCAGGATTCACAGTATTCAGTCCCTTCTCACTCAATTTCAGCCCAATCAATCATTGCCAGCAAGAGTCTTCATGAAACTGCTAGGCATGATGGCGTCTTGCATTATAATTGTTCCCCACGCAAGACTTCACATGCGTCCCCTTCAAGAATGCTTAGCAAGTCAGTGGAACCAGTCACAGGGTCAGTTAACCGATCTAGTGTGGGTGGATGGCCGCACCCATCACTCTCTGCAGTGGTGAAACCCACAAAATGTGTCCTTTTCTCGACCCTGCTCCACAGACAGTGCTAACAGTAGACGCATCGCTCACTGGTTGGGGCGCTCCCCTACAGAGTCGCACAATCCAAGGATTATGGACTCTAAAGTACAGGAGCCTTAATATCAATCACCTAGAGCTACTAGCAGTGTTTCTAGCGCTCAAAGCCTTTCAAACTCATCTTATAGGCAAAACTGTCGTAGTCCGCACAGACAACATGACAGCTATGTACTACATACAAAAACAGGGGTGGACACACTCTCTCCAACTGTCACGCCTAGCACAAGCCATTTGGAAATGGGCCATACATCACAAAATGTATCTCCTAGCAGAACACCTTCCAGGAGTAAACAATCAAATTGCAGACCTTCTCAGCAGACAGAGACAGCAAATCCACGAGAGGGGGAACTTCATCCCCAAATTCTTCTTCCCTACTTTCATTTCATTTGCTTTATTTCGATAACTTGTATCATAAAAGCGTTGGATAACATTTGTACAAAAAGTTAAGGTAGTACAGGAAATCAATTGCTACATAGATGGTTGATAAGAACATATTCGAGCAGTACATCTGAAGCATATTATTGTATCACAGAGTATGAAATGATTGTCGGCGGAACTGTACAATACAAAACCTAGAAATTCATTAGTAAAATCATTGCTAGTTAAAATGTATGAAGTTAAAACGAGTAAAAACTTGGCAAGACGGCCCATGGACTTGTTTAAAGTGCCGGTGCATAGAATAAATTGTAAATATAAGGTTATCGTGGGTGGAAGTTATTTCTCCGTATGACCTAGTGTGTAAAATTAAGGCGCCTCTCGTAAGGCTTTTTGCTTAACTATCCACGCATTGCTTAAAAACTTGACCACGCCACAAACAAAGAGCTCTTGGGTCAGATTTCAGAATGCGCAGAGCCTCCCGATGGTCGCGGGTGCCCATGTGTCTACAGATTGGTTTCAGCCACTTTGACCTCGTGATGTTATAGGCCGGGCAGGCAAACATAACATGGGTAACGCACTCCAGCGGGTCTCTACAGCAGGGGCAGCCTTCTGTTGTCTGATGTGGTAGACGCCATTTTGTTGTAAATGCGTGGACTGGAAGTGTGCCAAGCCTAAAGTGGATATACAGTGCCCTGTCTCGTGGAACTTGAATTATATCCAGATAAGGCTCAAGTATTCTGGTCTGCTTGTTGTTGAAAAATTCTTCCGTTAGCCTCCCCACATTAGGCTTGTTGGGTTCCTGGCTGTCTACCCAGTCCCAGAATTCACGTTTAAGCTCTGTCTTATTTGGGGGGGTTTGACTATCCCACGATTCCTTGAGGCCTAGTGATGACATGGTTTTCCTGACATTTGCTATCCATTTAACTCTGTGATCCACATCTCTGCTCATCACCTCAGTTAGTGCTGTGGCGTAGTTTGCGAGTTCTGGAGTATGCCTTACGCGGGCCCAGAAGAGCAAGGGGCGCAGTTTGGCAATATCTCTGAACGATCGCCTGCCCATATCGTACATTAAAGGTGTTAGTGGGACGTTGCAGGGGAGCATCACCAAATCCCTCCTGGAACTTATGCTCGGATTTACAGATGTCGTCTACATTATCGAACCCCCACAACTCTGCTCCGTACAAGGCTGAACTAACTGCCTTAGCATTGTAAACCGTGAGGGCCGGGGCAACTGGCCTGCTATATGAAGAGCGGTGTTCTTTGTCTAATGCCCCGACCACACGTTTATGGCTCATAAGCATCTTTGCTATATGGGGCCTCCATAACATTTTGTCTGAGAGTCGGACGCCAAGATAGTCGAAGGTGCTGACTCTCTCCAGTAGGGTACCATTAAGCATAAGGTTGTTTCTAAAAGATTTGTGGGGGTTAAATGTCATAAGCTTTGTCATAGAGGTATTGATGACCAGCCCCCGAGAGTCACAGAAGGATTGATACCGATTGTTAGAAGGTGGTTCTGACACTCTGGGCCGCACAAATTTTTCGCTTTTTGAGCACCTATTTGTTGAGCTTTTACTGGGGGAGAGCCTCATAAGTTGAGACTCACCCACAGTGAACTCCTGGTGAAAGAGACTGCATGTGGATTTTACTGGTGTCCCCTTAGCTTGACTAGGCCGCTGCGCAGCAGCTGGAGTAAGGGGCATGGGGCTGGTTACATGCAGACACATGTGTACGTGCATGTGCACACGTGTAGGGGCTAAACAGGGGAGATTCCTGGCGTGCGCAGCCAAGGAGCAGGTGCAGATAGATTGGTGTGGCAGGAATTATGCAGAATTGGGTGGTGACATGGAATAGGCTTTATACACTGGGAAGAAACATGCCAGGGAAAGTCAGTGTGTTTTTCACTTCATTATTCCCCTATGGGGAAGTGGAGCCCATGGGCTAATGTCACTTTACTAAGGCCTACAGATTCCAGACACGCACTAAAGTCCACTGTAACAGGTGTGAGAAGAAGTATTCTGCAGAGTCCAAAGTCATTTTTGTACTGCTTTTGGGTCATCCAGAAATGTTATAGTTCTCTGAGTCGGCTCATAACCAGGGCCTGACTGGGGGCTGACCCCAGCAGCCTGGATTAATGACCTTTCTTCCCAGAGCGAAGACCTTCCTTCCAAGGAGAGAAGATGGGTGGAGCTACAGGTTCATCCATCAGTAGCTGACACCTGGTGCCAGGCACCAGGCCGCTCTGGAGAGAAGGCAGCGAGGGGGGAAGGGGCTTTCAGAGACCATGTGGCAGGAGACTCTGGACGACGCCATCTGGAACCAACCCATAGGCCTGGGCAGGAAGGAGGGAGCAGGAGCAGAGAAGTCATGTGTCGCTGTGTAATAGGGCAAACAGAGACTTCCTGCCAGCCCCCTCCCCAACTTCTTAAAAGAACTTGCACAGGAAGAGGAGCTCTCTCTGGGGTGTGGTCTGCTGAGGCAGAAGGTGCTGGAGCCTGGCGCAATGGGCAGTTGGAAGGAGGAACCCCCTGACTGTCCCAGGATCCTGAACCGCGCCAGGAGAAGACCAGGATCAGTGCGCAGAAGCAGGGGCCTCTGCGCAAGGAGAAGAGAGGCCCAGGAGGAGAGCCAGGCGAAAGGCTGGTGCAGGGAGCCAGTGAAGACAGCTCCCTGCTGAATCCCCCCTCTGAGAGGCCCAGAGGGTGAAGGAGAGTGCTCCCAGTGGCTGGGGTGCGCCACCACGAGCAAGAAGAGGCCAGAATCGCGAAGATCGGACCCCAGGGGGCCGAGATACGCCCCCAGAAGGTAGGCGACCTTTGACCTCTGGAAGGACCGACGACGAAGCGCGTGGGGCTCCGCCGCCGGTCCATGATGTGCCCCCAGGGTGGGTCAGATCCCGGGGGCTGCCCCCAACAAGAAGTAAAAGGAGGGGGCGCCGCCGCGCTCCCAGGGAGAAGTATTTGGGGTCCCGGGATCCCAACTCCGGGCCCTGAAGTAAAGTCGGGGTGCGCCGTCATGCACCCCATGAAGGTACCCCCGCGGGGTGCCAGGAGCCCACCCTGGCCTCCGCTGAACATGAAGCCGGGGAGCGCCGTCGCCCCCCCTGCGAAGAGGTCTCTAGGTGCCCGGGACCCCATCCCCGGGCCCCGAAGCAAAGCCGGGGAGCGCCGTCGCGCTCCCAGTGAAGAGGTCTCTAGGGGCCCGGGACCCCATCCCCGGGCCCCGAAGCTAAGCTGGGGAGCTCCGTCGCGCTCCCCGTGAAGAGGTCCCTAGGGGCCCGGGACCCCATCTCCAGGCCCCGAAGCAGAGGAAGGCCTGCGCGTTTGCCCGCCGGAGCCGGCAGACCAGAACTGCAGCGCCGGCTCCCGCGGCAGCACGCGAGGGTGCTGGCCGAGAGGGGAGCCGGCGGAGGCAGCCTGGGGTGGGCTCCCCGGGCTGCCCTCCAACGTAAAGGCAGGCGGGGGTCCCGGGTGGGACCGGGACCCCGAGAGGACACTGCGAGGAGCCTGGGTGGGACCGGGCTCCCGCCAAAGACCGAGTGTGGTGCAAGGGGCCTGGGGGGACCGGGCCCTCAAAAATCTGCATAAGTGGCCGGGGGTGGGCTCCCCAAGCCGTCTCACTCACCTTGGGGTCCGGGTGGGACCGGACCCTCCAACGGCAGGAGGAGCGGCGGGAGGCCACCGAAGTTGGCATCGGGGGAGCCGCTAATATAATATGCACTGCCAGAGGAGAGGAAGCGCCCCATAATGCCTTGCAGGCCCGGACCGGCCTGCAAGGCGAAAATAGCGTTTTTCTCGGTCTGTGGTGGCCCCAGGAGGATGGGGTCACCGCCAAATGCCTGAACAGGTGCAGGGGGAGCTGCAGGAGCAACGCAGTCTCCCCCAGCACCATGAGGACGAAGTCCCCCCTAAGTCTCCTGGGAATCTGGAAGAAATAACCCTTCAAGGGCTCAACCAGCCTTTTAACTCTTTTCTGGGCTGGAACTTCTCTTCTACAGCTGGAGGAGGGTTGAGAAGGGCACCACGGTATGAGGGACTGAGCTGGGATGTCTGGAAAAGGGCATCCCCTGGAGGTGAAGAGGTGTAATTGCACCAGAAATGCATTTACTAACGTTATTTCTTTTAGAGGGACTGAAAGTCACATGTGTAATGTGAGGTACCTGTGTAAGGTGATGTCATAAGCAAAGTGGGGTTACGTTGCCAGACATTCCTGCTAGGGTGTCTGGCTGTATATGCAGTGATCCTGTGATTTCATCTGTGATGCCTTTAGGGTCTGTAATTGCAACGCATTCTTATGTCCAACAAATGTGATGAGTACTGTCATTTAAAGTGATGCTTAAACATGTGTTCTTGCTGCTGCGCTTAGGTGAAGAACCAAGACTTTTAGCTCTTAAGATATAGAGGTGTATACTTCATGGTCAGTAGGAAATGCTCAGTCAGGGTTGTGTGTCACCAGGGCAGGTGTACCCATTTTTAATGCTGGTTGAGGTAATGGGGGGTTCGCCACTGGGATGGTGCCAGTGCGCAGGGCCCTCGCTCCAGGTTATGTTCAACTAACTGCGTTAGGGGGCAAGATGATGTGCATACATGGGAGTGGTGGTACTAGACCCCACCCACCCCCCGCGGGAGGGGTGGAGATGGTATGCAATGTCACAAAGTAATTCCAACAGCTTATGTATATTTGTAAATTGGTGCATAGTATTGAGTAGTGTGTGTGTTTAATAAATGTACTCTTACTTTTATAAAGCAAAGTACAGACTGGACAATCAATTATTGAGTGTTATTGCTGCGCACCTGTAATGGCGATTACTAGCCCACACCACCTCCCTTGAGTAAGCCTCAGACTGCTCTGCAACGCTACCCTCTGAGAGTCAGGCGCTACAATTGGGTGTTTGGTTCCCAGTGAAGGACAAATGTAGTCATGTTATTTGTGCAGGCCTCACAGATACTGCCTCGTTGCCCAACACCGATTCATAAATTTTTGTAACCCGGCTGGGGTCTTTGACACCAACAAGGTGTCTTCGGCAAACAGGAGAGTCGGTACCTTTTCACCCGCCAGGGCTGGAGCATCGGCTGGATCTTCTTGTAAATAGCTCACCACCCCGTTCACATATAAAGAGAACAGGGTGGGAGCCAAAACACAGCCCTGGCGGACTCCCCTCCCAACGGGGATCTGTTCCGTCAACTGACCTTGGGTCCCCCATCTCACCTGTGCATAATTGCCCTCGTGGAGCCGGACCAGCAAATTGAGGATTAGAGGGGGAATGCCCATATCTCTAAGGATCTGCCACAACCTGTTCCTGGGTACCAGGTCAAAGGCAGTCTTTAGGTCGATAAATACGAGATAAAGACTGCCCTTGCCAATCGTCACGACTTTCCAGTATATAAGGAGGAGCCTGAACACCTGATCGATCGTTCCAGTGTTGGCCCTAAAGCCGGCCTGGTATTGAGAAAGGACATCTTCCTCCTCTATCCAAGATTGAATTCTCTGTAACAGCACCCTGCCAAACACCTTTTACTTTGCGTCGATCAGGCTGATCGGTCAGTAATTTGCGGGGTCCTCTCTGGCACCCTTTTTATATATTGGGACCACCTCAGCACCCTTCCAAGATTCTGGCACTGGGCAACCGTCGGCTATAGCATTGATCAGGAGCCGAATATACTGTGACCAGTTTGTGGGGTCAGCAAGAAATAGGTCTCCAGGCAGACCATCTGGTCCGGGAGCTTTGGCAGGGGCTATCTTCTTTATCGCTGTTTCGATTTCAATCAGGGAAAAGGGTTCACCAACATTCTCTGCTGGAGGAATGTCTAGGGGGTCGCGTGACCCCTCCACACATACATCCTCTGTGGCGGAATACAAATTTCCAAAGTGGTCTTACTACTCTTGGCTTGTGATATGGTTGGGAAGTGTACCTAAGTCCCTATTATTGCCCCTACTCACTAGGGTCCAGAATCGGTTAGTGCCTTTTGCAAGACTGGCATCCTTCAGATCCTACCAGTGTGATTCGTCCCACATGATTTTTGCTTTGTGCAAAGCGGCTCTGTAATCTTTTCTTGCTGTCTTGACCAGGGGGCAATTCTTGCTTCTAATTGCTGAAGCTAAAGCCTGCCTTTTAAGCCTGCATTCTTTCGTGTACCATGGGTGCAGACTTTTTAGAGGCGCGGGTGGTTTGCTACGCTTACTGGGTGCTTGAAAGTAGGAACTCAACTGTTCCATTGTACGCAAATGAATAGTAGGGACTGCTGCCCGGCCACCTGGATCTGCAGCTGCAGCCTGAAGCTCAGAGGTGTTCGTAGTCAGGGCTAATCGAATGCCCGCTATTTTAGAATCTTGCAAAGAGACCTTATGCCACTTTAAGAACCTTTTGCAATCAGAGGGAACGACCTCGGTGATAGAGACTGGAATCCGAGTGGTCTGAGAAGGGTGCGTTACATCCCACGGGATCTTCATGTTCACACAGAGGGGGTTATGGACACTATCAGTGGTGATACCTACGACCATATCGATCATTTTCCCCCAGAGCCTTACGTCTATCAGAATGTAGTCAACACGTGAGGGGCAGCTAACTCTGTTAAAAGTGTTTACCCCCTGAGTGTCCGAGGGAGTTCTGCCATTGGCTGCTCTCAGGCCGAACTCCATAGTGAGTGCATTTAATTGGAGTGCTAGCTGAGTCCATCACTTAATATACCCCCATCTTTTAACTGGGGGTATATTAAGTGAGGGGACCGCCCATTTTCTGTCATCTTCCTCAACCCCCAGCATGTCCTCTGTGCTCAAAGGCTCAAATGTGCAATTAAAGTCTCCTGCAACTACAATTCTAGCGTGGGGTGAGCAACTGGCTAGGGCTTGCTCCAGTGTTGTAACGATGGGCGATGGATTACCCCCCCCCTTGGTCCCTCTAATATAGACATTAAAGAAGTCTAGAGTACCCCCTCCCCTTGGTCCCTTGATAGTGAGCCTCAAAATGTCAGGGCTCATCACTGGCTGCAAGATGGAACGGCAGCCCAAGGCAATGCTCACCCAGATGATCAATCCTCCTGAGGGGCGCCCTCTCCCCATGGTGGTAGCTGGTAAACAGAAGCAAGCATAACCTGGCTTTATATAGAGGGACAAGACTCTAGGTCTCCTGAAAGATACAGATATCGAATCCCTCTGAGTTTGTTCCAGTGGGGAAGTAGTAGCTTGTTATTTAGCCCTGCCACATTCCAAGATATAATCTTCAGCTGATGGCAGTTTGGAGCCAGGGCGGAGCTAGCATTTCTGCTAAGGGTAAATTGACTGGGCGGCATGGGGGGGTGAGATGGTGCGATGGAATCTGAGAATGTGCAAAGATCTACCTCCTGAATTCTCTGGGCATTATCAGCTGGGTTACTTGAGCCCTTCTTCCCTCGATTCCCTATTGATAATTCGTGATCAATGCAAGAGAATAAAATGTCGTAGGAACCACACTCGATGTTTCGGGGGATTATATTTTGTTCATGGTATGATTGGGATTCTTTTTGTAGTCAATCAATGGCTTCCAGGGATACCCCTCCCCTTGGGTTAACAGGTGTCCTGCCCTCTATAATGGTTGGGAACCGCCTAAACTGTATGAGTGAAGTACCGGGTGGACAGGTACGATACTCAAGTGCGAGGAGATTCTCAGCCAATTCTGCGTTAGACATAGTGAGTTCAATGCAGTTGAGCAGGGGACGAGCATCTCCATGCCGCAGTGATATCCTCTCTTATCACTGAGCGGCAGCCCCTGACATGGCGGATCCAATGTATGGCCTTGTTTGTTAGGGAATCTTCTCCTTCAGGGCCATTTATTGGGCCAAGCCTGGAGACATTAACCATAAAGATTTTTGGGGCATGCGGCAGGGATGGGGTACACGGATGGAGTCTCTGCTTGTGGGTTTTTCCAGAGATATGCGGTGTCGACAATAAACTGGGGGATCCGGCATGAGCTATGGGAGCCCGGGAGGGAGCTAGGGTGAGCAAGTTAGTGATTGGGTTGTGTGGATGTGCAATTTTAGAAGCTGGGGGGATATGGTTAGAAGATGGTAAAGGAGGTAGAGGAAAACCGCAGTCCGATATACTCCTATCGTTACTAAACCACCTGCTAGCCATGTTTGGTTGTTGGTCATGAGAAGGCAAGAGGTTCACATGCTATTGGTCAGGTAGGGCCCTAGGAAATAGGGATTTGACCAGGGTAGAGAGTTCTTCTATCATGTGTCTCAAGGTGGCTATCTCAGACCTAAGGCTACCAATAAGTTGGGGAGTGTCTTGCGGTTCCAAGGACTGCTCGTTGTTGGTCTCTTTTTGCGTTATGCGAGAACTGGGCCGGCACATCTGGACATGTATCAGGCGTATCCGACAGTGGTGCAAATCTATTTGTGCAAGGGATAGGGGGGCCAGGTAGACGTTCGTCAGGGCAAGTGGGAGATTTTAAGAGGTGAAGATCCCTGACTTGTACTGCTGACTGCACCCCTGACGTGGTATTGCTGTGGACGGGAGTTCCCTTTCTAGTCTGTTTATGGAACATTATGGGAATAGTAGTTGGGCAGGGACGACTGTTAGCATTAGAGGGGGCATTCGAGTGGGGCTGGCCGTCGTTGCGGGACGCTGTTGGTTCTGTTACTAAGATGCCCTCGCATTTACTAATCAAGGTGTCGATCCTGTCCAGCACACAATGATTGGCTGCGTGTTTGCGTGATTTCCTTACCTTTTTCCCCTTGCCTGTCCCGCTACTTAAACTGTTTTCTATCCCTATTCCCTCCATAGCTTTCCTTTTGCCCATATTTTGACCTGTGTTAGTATTGAGCGATTACAACTGTTTGCAAGTAATAGACCTCGGGTGGCTTTTATCCAGACAGCAATCAGATGTATAGTCCAAATTTTGTAGTTGCTATAGATGCTATGAAGGGTTGATCAGTCGTACAATCAGGACAAAAAGTTTGGGCAACTTGGTTCTTTTAAGTGCTTTTTACTGTACACCAATCCTCTCAGGCATAATATGAAGTAGTACAGTACCTTAGTTGCTAGCAGACAATGACAAGCAGTGACGCAGTCCAGAAGTCAGATTAAACGGGTGGCCCTGCCCTGCCTCTTCCTGGCAAGGACGGGCCCGCCCTTGGCCCGGACTTGGTCCGGGCGCGGCCCGGACATGCCCGCGCCAGATTTTAAAGCGCCTTTGGGCGCTTGCTAATGATGCACGCGGCTCCGGCCACGAGGAATCCTGGAGCTTGTGGTGCCCCCGGGGAAGGAACAGATGCAGGCAGCAGGAGGGCTGAAAGCGGGACCCACGCTGCGGGAGCCGGCGCCGGATTTCAAAGCGCCTCCAGGCGCTTGCTAATGATGCACGCTGCTCCGGCCGCGAGGAATCCTGGAGCTTGTGGTGCCCCTGGGCAAGGAACAGATGGCAGGCAGCAGGAGGGCTGAAAGCGGGACACGCGCTGCGGGTGCCCGTGCCAGATTTTAAAGCGCCTCCAGGCGCTTGCTAATGATGCATGCGGCTCCGGCCGTGAGGAATCCTGGAGCTTGTGGTGCCCCCGGGCAAGGAACAGATGGCAGGCAGCAGGAGGGCTAAAAGCGGGAATGGGGTTTTTCTCACATAGACCTGTTCGCCAGAGCTCAAAACGCAAAATGCCCAAGCTTCGCCTCCAAGTTCCCACACCCGCTCTCCAAAGGCCATGCCCTATGGATGAACTGGTCAGGGATTTTTGCCTACACTTTTCTGCCTCTCCCACTGATTCTGCTGGTAGTTTGGAGGCACAGGCAAACATTCCTCACACTGATTCTTATAGTTCCCACATGGGCACATCAACCCTGCTTCACCACCCTGCTGGAGCTGTCAGTAGTTCCACACTGAAAGCTGCATCTCAACTCCAGTCTCCTCACTCAGAGCCATGAAGAAATCAGGCATCCAAATCCCAAGGAACTCAGCCTGGCGATTTAGCTCCTTAAGTCATAGTTTGGTTATTTACAATTACCACCAGACTGTATGAATATCCTAAAGGAGGCTAGGAGACCTACTGCTAGGGCATGTTATGCAGCAAAGTGGAAACGTTTTGTTATATATTGTAACAATAACAATATCAATCCCCTTGATGTTTCAGTACAAAAGATCATCTGTTATCTCTTACACTTACAGCAATCTGGATTAGCTTATACATCCATTCGATTGCATTTAGCAGCAGTAGCTGCATACTTACAAAACAGACAACACATCTCTATTCAGAGTACCAGCGATAAAGACTTTATGGAAGGACTAAAAAGAGTAATACCACCAAGAGCTTCACCTACACCAGCATGGAACTTGAACATAGTCCTTACAAGGCTAATGGGACCACCTTTTGAACCAATGAACAAGTGTCAACTTCAGTTTCTCTCATCAAAGGTTGCTTTTTTTTATTGCAATCACTTTCGTACGGAGAGTTGGTGAACTCCAGGTGCTAACTATACAAGAGCCTTTCTTTCAACTTCAACTTCACAAAGACAAGGTGGTTCTTCAAACCAATCCCAAATTTCTTCCAAAAGTGGTTTCTGCTTCTCACATCAATCAATCGGTTGAGTTACCTGTGTTCTTTCCTCAACCTGATTGTGTAGCAGAACGAGCTTGATGTTAGAAGAGCTCTACTAAATTATGTAGAAAGAACAAAATATTTTCGTAGGACAAAGCAGCTCTTTGTTGCTTTTTCTCCACCACACAACGGCAATCCCATTTCTAAATCAGGTATTGCAAGATGGATTGCTAAATGTATCCAAACATGTTATACAAAAGCAAAATGAACATTGCCAATACCCCCTAGAGCGCATTGCACCGGCAAAATAGGGGCTACTATGGCCTTCTTAGGGCATATTCCCTTAGCTGACATCTGTAAGGCAGCAACATGGTCTACACCGCACACATTCACCAAACACTATTGTGTAGATGTGTTAGCGAGGCAACAAGCTAATGTAGGCCAGGCAGTACTTAAAACACTTTTTCAAACAACTGCAACAGCTACAGGTTAGCCACCGCTTTGGGAGAATACTGCTGTATAGTCTATGCAAAGCATGTGATCTACAGCTCACATGCCTCAAACGGAAAATGTTACTTACCCAGTAAGCATCTGTTCTTGGCATGTAGAGCTGTAGATTCACATGTGCCCACCCGCCTCCCCGGGTACCTATACCTGTTGCAGTTCTTTCTTATCTTACATACATATGCATGGACATCTCTATTCTACCATTACTAACTCCATTCTCACCCTCTGTGGGAAAACAATCTAACAATGGAGTCGATGCCCATGCGCACTATCACCGAAAGGAGGAGTCACCTACGTTGTGACTGGAAAGGCTTCTTCGAAGAAAAACAACTTGCAAACATCCGGACCCAACACTAGATGGCAGGAGTATGCAAAGCATGTGAATCTACAGCTCTACATGCCAAGAACAGATGCTTACCGGGTAAGTAACATTTTCCATTCACTTTCAATATCTATATGCTGTGTTTTAAAACCGATTTAAAATATCCTTAAATTAAACTAAATGATTTCTTTCTAGTGTACATGTACTACTTTGACAACCCAGGCGGAATGATTCCTTCTTGGTTAATTAACTGGACGGCCAAGGTAAGAAAGAACAAAATAATGAACTTAATAATTATTATATTTTTTATCTCACAGTTTTTGTTAGTCAATTGTGGTATGTTCTTGTTAAACTAATTATGGTAGTACTAAGCTTTTTTGAATCTAGGGCTTGAAAAACTGCATTTAGTAATGTACTAAACCCATTTTTAGTAGTCTGTATCTTTCTACTAATTCCTAAAATGAGTTTAGAAATTGATAAGGAATCACTATTTGGAAGGGGCCTGTTGTGGGCATCTCTTCTAAATTGTGAATCCTATCCATGTGTGGTTTAGGGCCAAAATAGCAATCATAAACAATTAAAAAGTTACTCATCCCCAAGTTGGGGTGGTAACGCATTCTCTGCAACCTCTAAAACAAACAAAATAGTAATCTTTACTTTTTAACGCCTTCGCTGCGAGCGGAATTCCAGCCAGGTGCTGGACATTCCAATCGCGGGCGTGGTCGTGACGAGCTCAGCTCGTCATGCGCACAGCCCGCCCGTGCAGCATGACGAGCTGAGCTCGTCATGAGCAGGGAAGGGGTTAAATGCAGTCCAGTTTCCTTTGAGGAAAACATGCTGCATTAAAAAAAATCTTTACACTATTGAAATGCGATCAGTCATGTTGACCTGCTGACCCCAGAAGGCCACCATCCCAGTGATGGCATCATAACATAACGAATATTTGTACAGCCCACTTCACCCAGAAGGGTAACTCTGCGCTGAATAACAGATTTGTTTTGTTACCCAATTCAGAGGTACTCATTTTATCGATCTCCGAAGCTTGAAAGGCTAAGTGGACCCGCTGGGATTTGAACCTGTGACCATGAGGTCAAACACAGTTCCCTACAGTGGATGCATGAGTCCACTAAGCCAGCAGACCTGGCTTTTTTTCCAATCATAGTGAGTCGCAATTTGCTACCTGCTTCATTAATATTCATAAAGTAGGTCAGATTCTGACCCATTACTATTCAGATCAGTAAGAACTGATCTAATAGCACAAAGATTGACTCTCTAAAATATAAACTGTTGGAAGGTGGGTTAATGGTAGTGGTAAATATCCATCTAACACTGGCAATAAGACCACTAACACAGTGGGCTCAGTGCAGGTCTCAAATTATTCCCATGCTCAACATTGGGTAGCTTGGCTGCGAGCAGGTAGGATTAACTTAGGAGACAGGTATGTAAAGTATTTAAAAACACCAAATCAGTAGATAATTAAGGCACAACACAGTAAAAATACAACACAAATTTAGAAACATAGGAAATATTTTTATCTTTAAAATGACACCAAAATGACAAGAATCCAATGTAGGGAACCGGAGATATGAATTTTGGAAGAATAAACACTTTTTAGCACTTTGAAACCTATATTGTCACTGTGGGACATCTGGTCGTGCTTGACCGGGACAAAATCAGACGGTCAAAATTTTACTTTCGGACTTAGAAACTTTCGCAGTTGAGCCGGTCACCTTATGGAGCTGTTTTTCCAAAGCTGCTCCAAGCTTCTGGTTATTCTTCCTGAAGTTCTTCTTAAGGGTCCAAAACACAATCTAAGGGTCTGGAAATCCCTAGATGGTCCTTGAAAGTTTGGTACCACAATTACCACAATGCACCTGGCCAAAACCCTTAAAAGTCCACTGGACGCATTCCAGGCAGTGGATAATTCTTGGTGGTGATGATGCAGGTGAGCTCTGTTAACCTGTAGCTTGCAGGGAATCCACTCTTTCTTTCTTTAGAAGCAAGGTACATCCAGAGGGCTGTAGTTCTAGATAATGCAGCAGTCAGAATGCAGGGCCTGATGGCGTAAATCAAGTTTTCAGCATGGCAATCCTTCTTCTTCTCTTAGTTTCAAGCAGCAGATCTGAGAGACTCTGCATCTCTCACTTACTTATTTGGTGTTCTCTGGAGTCGAGCAGGAGAGCACTCCTGCACGATGAGGTGCAAGGCAACACCCCAGAGAATGACCTCTTCCTCCAAAGTGTGGCATAATCTTCTCCCAGAAAGCACTATTCCTCAAATTCAACATGGCTGAAATCTCAACAGAGCATGAAAAGCTAACTAAACCAACTCTCAGTACGGCTCATTTTCATATCGCTCCACCTCCTAACATTTGCAGATTCCTTCCTTAAGCCTGCTATCTGGCTGGATCAGAGGGGATGGGGAAATGGACCTGCCTGTCATAGTCCTTTGAAGCTTCATGCTTTACAACCCCTCCCCCTTGCTATGGCATTCCTGTGTAGCAGAGCTCTCTCCCACAGATAGCCTCTCTCCGTGTGAGACACTTATCACTTTATCAAATCAGCCTGGCTAATCCTGTAAACTGACCGATCAGGGAGGACTACAGGATGGCTGAATTTTGGCTTACAGGCAAGAAAGTCTTATAACTTCTTTTTTGTATATTTTAGGATAAATTCAACAACAGCATATTGTTACATTGAACAATACCATTCTCCTAAGTCCTTGAATGATAATTTATTCAATTCCTAGCAATAGGTATACATTCATAAACTATTGCCATGTTATCCTATGGGTCTAGGCATCTACAATGGGGAAATTGCAATGTGCAATCTATCATCAGGGAATATAAAACATATTTTATAAGAGTCCTGCTTATAATTACCAGGCCCCCCACCCCTGGGATACCTAGAAGAGACCTTGGGGGTTCTGAATATGTAAAAATAATGTAGATCCACACTCCATAGTGCTCCTAGCACCAAAGTAGATTTTTGGAGGCACTTTACTACGATGGGGAAAGTGAAATGTGCAAGTTCTCTACTTGATCTCCCACCCCTGGGACACCTAGGGGAGACCCTGGGGGTACCTAATATGCCAAAATCTTGTAGATTATCACTTTTTAAGTGCCCCTACCAACAAAGTCGAGTTTGCAGTGAATTTACTTTTAAAAGCAGTGCTGCAACACAGTGCTGCTTTTAAAATGACCTCAGGTGCTCACAGTGCACACATGCAAATGCAGAAAGGGCCGCTGGCCTCTAAACTGCCATGCCCAATTATATACGAGGAACTTATAGGTAGTTTTAAGTCACCTGCCCTATTATCTACTAGGGACTTTTAGGGTAGGTCATGCCAATTGTAAGTGTACCCCAATATATAGTGTAACCTAATGTGTGTGTGTGTGTGTGTTTTCATTTGTGTTTTCAACATAACACTGGTCCTGGCCCTGGTTAGACAGAGGCCAGGGACAGTTAGAGTCCGTCATCACCAGTACTAGTCAGCAAACAAATGGGGTGCGCAGGGCATTTAGGATGACTTTCCACATATACTAGTCACAAAGTTACTGGTTGCAGCTTGCAACCAGTATTTTACTACCAGATATTCTTACATCTTGTCCCCTGTCTTTGAATAGGTTAAAATCGTGAACCTCAGATTATTTTAATGAACATTTCTGTTACTTTTCCACCCAGCAACCTTTGCTGTTATTCATTTCACCGTTTCATAAATCACATAGCGCCTCGTTGCGTCCCTTTTAATTCCAATGGGACAGGTAACAGTAGTTACTGCAGGAACACCCGGATATTACAGCTAATATAAGGAGCCAAAATATCTAGGTGAAAGTCTGATACATTATGAGGAATTGTCTGTAGAATCAGACCCAGAATTACCAGTTTCCCTACTATTTACTCATTTCTTGTGGGAACGATCCCCTTTTGTGCTTGTGTCAATTATGGACTTAACCACCATTGAGGTGGTAGGGCTACACTTTTGGAAGGCATGGTATTGAGGAGAAGCCTATCAATTGAAACTCATACAGTAGACCTTGGGCTGACAATTGACTCATTAAAATGTTTAACGAAGGTTAATTAAAACTGTCCTCAATTGAGACTGAAATTAATGTATTTCATATTACATAGTAAAAAAAAACCTTAAAAATGAATTAAAATCATATTAAATATTACAACGGACGAATAACTCGAGTAATGACATCAACATTTCCGAAGGTCGTTGCTTAGTATTAAAAAACATTTATCAATACTATTTGATAGATATATTCCTTAGTCTTCTGGAACTTAATGAGATAATGACTTGGTTGGAGCAATTAAAAAGCTGACTGTCAGTTGCATACTTGGCTCGATTCTTCAGATATAGCTCATACTTTGCAGGATCTTTTTAAATATTTTAATTGAGTAAGAAAAAGAAAGACAATTTCTCTTTCCACCCATATTTTTTGGTATATCCCCGTGCCCATACCCACCCCCACCCTACCCATCATTTACAAACCTTCACAAAGATTTCATTGTAGGTTTCTGTTACACATCTCAATTTTTGGTCATACAATAGTGTGGTATATAAATAGAATACATTTAATTAAGAGTATAGCATATCACCAACCACGCTGTGACCTCACTGAGGTCTCTAAGTACATAATTCGAACCCTTAGCTAGCAAAAATTATATCTTCTATTATTCCATCTTTTAGCAACAAAATCAAAGTGTCATAGTGCAATTGGAGCTAATAAACTTAACATCCCTCCTTTCAGCAAATTGTCCTTCAACGAAAGTGCAAGTGCATAATCACGCCCAGATTTTCAGTTCTAGTCACCAGCCGATCTTTTTTAACAGCATATTTCAAAGTGCAAATTTCAAAGTGCAGGCGTGCAATGTATTTAGCAGCAAAAATGTTGGAGAGACTATTGGTTCTGCGTTTAGCTCCATCTTCTAGATATACAGCAGTTTAAAGGATTCACACAGTATAAATATAATTTATCCGTCCAGTTGTTCCATCCAGTTGACAAAATATTGCCAAATTCCTGCCCCTTTCTTTTTGGCCCTGTACCCCTTCCGCCTATATATAGCATTCTCAAGATTATAGGTCTCCAACAAACGAGCTAGCCATTGTTGGAAGGAGGGGGGAGGAGGGTCCAGCCAAGCTGAGGCTATACATAATCTATACACTGCCATTGCTATGCAGACAAGGGCTCCTCCATCCTTTACTTCCAAGTTAGTTATACCCAGCATAATTAGCGGAGGGGTTACAATAACCTGGAGTAGTAGTTTCTTCCTTAAAAATTCATCAATTTCTCTAATATGTGGCCCAAGCTCGTTACATGTGGCAAACATATGAATTAAATCTGCCTTATACAATGCACAGCGCGTTCAGTGCACACCTTTCCCGATCACCCCGTTTGGCAATCTGATACGGAGTGTAATATAACTCAAAACAGGTTTTATAATACTGTGCTTGAAGATTGGCAGGCATCAGAATCGTTAGAGTGTTTGAGAAGGCACTTTGGAAATCTGTGTCTGTAATGCCTAGAGTCCCTTGCCACTTGGTGGAGCATTTTCCCAAGTCATCTTTCATGTATTCATTAAGCAGCTCATACAGTATCCCGATCCAGGGTGGGACAGGCTGTATTGCTTTGTCGACAAATTCACACTTCTCAAATTTCTCAGTCCCACCCCCCTTCCTCTGCAAATAATCTCTAATCTGTAGATCTTTACAAAATTCTCTATTAGTTAATCCAAATTTCGCTCTTAATTCATCGAATGCCGTTATGCCATGTGATGTAAAAAAAAAGCAGCCTATATACATCATTCCTGCTTTTATCCAGTTATTAAAATAAAGATCGTTAAAAATATCAGGCAGGTTCTTATTTTGTAAAAGTGGCATGTAATAATTCAACCTCCCGAGACCTAGTAGGTGCCGTACAGAGGCAATACTTTAAAGGCTGTGAGCAATGTCTTAAAGCGCACCTTTTTGTAATAACCATAATCGAGTTGAGGCCAAATACACCGCCATGCTTCTGGGCCAATCAGTAGTTCGAAGGGGGAGGGGTAATTTGGCTGCCCTCTATTAATGCCCAGCCTCAAGAGTGTTGAATATTGCACTATTGAGGCCGCCCACCAATATAATTTAAGGTTCGGAAGGGCCAAACCGCCAAGTACCTTGGGTAAAGACAAATATTTGATCGATCTTCTAGGTCTAGAGTATGCACAGATGAATTGTGCAAATATGCTTTCAAACTTCTTTAGCCAGAGGTTCGAGAGAAAGAGGGAGATTGCTCTTAAAAAATACAATATTTTAGAAAAAAATACAATTTTAATTAAGTTTCCTCTACCGATCAGTGTTAGATGCAAGTTATCCACCTTTTTTAGTGCTTTTTTGATCTCTGCTGCACATGGCTCTAAATTTTTCTTTAACACCTCGTCCAACTCGGAGGTTATCGTGACCCCTAGATATATTGCTTTTTTAACTATCCTGTAATCCGTAAAAGATACAAATTTGTTAATAACCATCTGTTTTTTCCCTATTCAGGCCATATCCTGACAGTGCACCATGCACCATACCTCTGAGCCTCTTCTTCAATTACCCTTATGGCCTTTTCTGGATGGGAGGTAACTAGAGCTATGTAGTCAGCATAAGCCAACACCTTATCTTCCAGTTCCACCATAAATAACGGGGATCTGCCGCCAGCTCTAACTGTTTCAGGAAAGGAGCAATATATAGCGCAAAAAGGAGCGGTGAGCAGGGACACCCTTGTCGCGTTCCTCTTGTTATTTTAAAAGCTTTCGTCAGTTCCCCGTTTATATAAACTCTAACCTCAGGTTCTTTATACAGGGCTTTAACCGCACCGATAGTTATTCCCTATCCTTTTTCTATGCATAGAGGCCCATAGAAACTGCCAGGAGACCCTATTGAATGCTTTTTCAGCATCTAACAAAATTGCAGCCATAGGGTCTCCTGTCATCTGCCTGGCATCAAACAGCGTGATAATCCTTCTAATGTGTTCCATGGTGCCTCTGCCTGGGATAAAGCCATGTTGTCCCGTAGAAACAAACCTGTGAATAACCTGTGATAGACGAGAAGCTCGGGTTTTTGAATATATTTTCACATCCCCATTCATTAAAGTTATTGGGAGATAGGATCCCAATTCATCAATAGGTTTGTTTTTCTTTGGAAAAACTATGATCTTCGCAGATGCCCATGATATTGGTGGTGTCATATCTTCTGCAATCGGTAGGAACATAGTTGTCATAATTTCCTTCAGCCGATCCTGAAAGACCTTATAAAATTCTGTGGGGATTAAATCCGGTCCGGCCGCTTTCCCTCTTGGTAAACTAGACATTGCTGCAGCAATCTTATCCCAGCTTCGTGGCCGATCAAGTTGGTCCCTCTCTTCTAGTGACAAGGACACTCCTGCTGTATACTCTAAGTACCTTGCTGTTGGCTCTTCACTCTGACTCCCTAGACTTCCCCGATCTTCTGTGTATAAAGCCTGATAAAATTTAAAGAAGGCTGCTTGGATTTCAGTGGCTTCAGAAACTAACCCTATCGGGGGTCCCTCACTGCATTGATATCGCTCCGTGTGAGTTCCTGCCTAGTCCTAACTGCAAGTAAATGGCCAACCCTTTCACTACACTCATGCATTTCTTCTCGGTGAACAGTCGCTCTATCTAAGGCCTTCTGCAGCAGTTTTTCCCCAATTGCTGCCTTGTTAAATGCTACATCTATTTGGGCTGCCTCTACTCCTTTTTTCTGCTGCAGGGCAGTAATCAACTTACCTTCAGCCTGGGCCAACTTTAGTTGAAGAGACCGAAGGCAAGCCTTTTCTTTTTTCCTCTTTGAGTGAGAATTGGATTGTTTCTCCCCCGATGCCTGCCTTTAATGTATCCCAGACTATGCCCAAAGAGGCTGTTCCCAGATTCCTTTGTACGAAATCCGGGATCCACTCCCTCATATGTCCTACATAGGCCTCATCCACCAAAAGCGCTCTTTCAAAAGTCCAGGAAGAGAGCTTTGCCGGAAGGCCCCCATCATCTATCTCTAGTACTAATGGGCTATGATCTAGAAGTTTTCTGGGGAAACATTCAATTGTGCTCTTCTGCCTAACTAGAGGTGATACAAAGAAATAGTCCAGCCTTACATGTTTCTGGTGAGGGGCAGAGTAGTGTGTTAATCCATGTTCTAAGGGTCTCATTTTAGCCCAAGCGTCACTCAGTCCGTGCACCTGGCATAGATTACATATCGCTTGAAACACTTTGGGTTTTCTTCCCGTATATGTTTGCTCCTGTCCCCAACTACAAGCGAGGTTGATATTATAATCCTCACACATAACGATAGGAAGCTGCCAGTGCAACAATTCATTCGGTAGCCACTCTAGTAAAGAAGGATCATCAGCATTACTGCCATAAAGGGAGCATAGAGTGAAGCTGGGGAGTCCTGGAGCTCTACAACTCGCTATGACCCACCGCCCAAATGAGTCCGTCCGGACTAAAGGAAACATTATTTCTTTATTACGGGATTAAAATTGCTACTCCATGTGCGGGTCCCTTGGGTTGTTGCCCCCACTATACTATACCCCAGGTGCTTTAAAAGGTCTTTTTGTTTACCCTCTACATGGGTTTCTTGCAGGCAGACCATATCTGCCTGTAATAATTGCAGCCCTTGGGATACCATCTGCCGCTTTTTCAGCTCATTTAAGCCACATATATTTATTGTTACAATCCTTAATCTGCCCATCTTTGGGTTCTATAGTGCTGCACCACACTTTAAGCCTCATCACCCTACATAAACCTCCCATACCCCACCCAGGTGATGCCAACCCCACAGAAACCAATGCCTGCCTAAATCCCCCCCCTTGAAAGTGCCCCACACTTCCATCCTCCCCACCCACCCCCCAACCCACCAAATACACAGGCAATCAGGCATAGCCTGAGCGATGTGCACCTGACGGACTGCCCCACCATCCCCCTCAATGTAGTGTAAATACATATTCTATACCGACTGCTCATGCTCCTTTATCTCTGTAACAACCGTGCAAAGCACTGCAGGAAGCCACCCACTCATTTAGAGGGTTCTCCCCCTTTTTCTTTTCTACTGATTTCTTCCAGGTAGTCCTGTGCTTGAATCTCTGATGAGAAGCTACAAAACGTTCCTTTGTATTTGATTTTGAGTCTTGCCGGATTCTGAAGAAAGACCTCTGCCCCAACTTTTTGAAAGGGAGAAAACAATTTTCGTAAGCGCCAGCGTCTTTCCACCGTTGCCTGTGCAAAGTCCGGTTTAACAAAAAATGACACCCCATTGCAAGATTTTGGAACGTTGGGGCGGGCTTGATCGTACACCAGTTGCCTCAGCAGGAAGTTCCCCAAAAATACCAATATCGCTCGGGTCTTTCTTGAGGTTGCTTTTTCATCATTAGTGGGACTCGATCAGCGCGTTGGATTTCGCTATCCCAGTCTAATTTCATTTGCTCGGGGAAAGCGTTCTTCAAAAGGTTCACTAGGTAAGTTCTAGGGTTGCTACCTTCAACTCCCTCCGGAACCCCCAAAAGCATAGATTGTTTCTTCGTTGTCTGTTTTCCTGCTCTTCCAGCTTGAGCATTACATCTGACATAGCATCTCCTTGGCCTGTGCTTTGAGCTTTCAGAGATTCAACTTCGACTTCTAAAGTCTCCGTCCGAGTTTTCACAGAAGTCAATCGCTCGGCGATGTCCCCACATTTTTTATTTATTTTACGGATCCCAGCTTGTACTTTTTTAGTAGCGACTCTTGCTCAGCGCCCATCAGTCCTAATGTCCTCTTGCATCTGCTTTATGGCCATAAAGATCGCTGTCAATGTGGGTTCTTTCGATTGTATGTCCATATTTAGATCTTCTTTTGGGCCTTCTTCAGGTCCCTCTTCTTGGGGTACAAGCTGGGTGTCGGAGTAATCCCACTTTAACTGATTACTGGCACTCCGCCTCTGGCTGTCTTTCCTTTTTTTTTTCCGGTGACTTTCTTCCTCTGTGTCAATTGGACCAGGTCGATCGAAGTACTGCTGCCGGACTCTGCGAGGCCTTCGCTGCTGGATAAAGTATTTTCCTGTCTGGAGGGATCTGGAACACCTGTTAACAAGAAGAACTTCTCGCCTATCAAGTCAGGAGATCGTTCTCCTCTACACCGTCGCGCAGTATTAGAGGGTCCGGCACCCGACTGGGTCTCAAGCCTTGCTTTCCCCAAGCCTTCCTTAATTTGGCCAGTTGTACTACAGATTCCTCCATGACCAGCTGACTCTTTTCCTCATTTTCAATTAGAATCTCAGGGCAGGAGGTCAGTAAAGCAGCGAGGGAGAAAGCACCTCCTACAAGCTCACGTGGCTCTATATCAGCTGCCCCTCATACAAAGCCTCATTTGCCCTAGCTTCTGGTTGTACACTGTTATTTTTTTTTTTTTTATGTAAATCAGTTGAAAGACTGGCAAACATGGAGACTACAGTGGGTTGCACCTGGCCCCCCTCTACCTGTATCGCCGGCTTGGCGGTTGTCTTCTTTAAACCTGCTTCACGTATTCCTTTTCCCCCTATGCCGCCACCACTGCATAGCTCTGCCATAGCTTCATTAGTCCCCGGCTGCTAGCTACCCGCCGGTAGTATTGGTCCACTGCTGGTGGTTCCGGCAGCTAGAGCTTTTCCTGTTTTGCCTACTCTCAGTGCCATCAGTGGTTTCCCCCATAGCCGTCGCCTGCCCCAGACCCGGTATTTCAAAACTAAGCAGTGGAAATGAGCACTCCTTGTAAACCACCACAGTGCCGCCTGCAGCAAAGCGTTCAGCAGCCAGTTCGCTGAGTCCGGTCCCAGGCTGAACAGTCGTTCGTCGAGCAGTCGATCCATCAAGAGAGACGGTGGGCGTGGCGGCAGTTAGTCACACGCCATCTTTGCCTTCGCATCTCATTTTTTGCAAGATTTAATGAACATTTGTCTGAGAGATTAGGAGGTTTGTGAGGCTCAACTGATTTCTTAAGATGTCGTTTCTGTAATGCTAGGTCCGAAAGTTTTACCAACTAAGGCACCAATTGCATGCTTTTGACCTTTTTGCTTTATTGATAGCTTTGTTAATGGTCTGTATTCTAGCAAGTCTGAAACAATGGGTTAGTAGATTTTTACGATGAGTCAAGAGGAGGGCACAGGAACACATTAAATGTGATAGTGATTCCGACCTAAATCCACAGTGTGCAGCATTTTGACTTTTCCGGTCTGCTGTTAACTCCACTTTCAGGAGAAGCTGGAAATGAAATCTCAAAAAAAATTCTCATTGTTTCAGGTGGTAATGTAGTTAAGACTGTCGAGTCAGGCTAGTAAACAAAAAAGCATACTTTTTCCCCTTTTTTGCTTTGAGAATTGTTCAATATTGTTCCCATAAGTAAGGAATTTTGATTTTTTTTTAACAGTTTACATTCTAGGCTGTTTCTTAATTTTTTTAACATTCGAATTTTTATAAGTGGTTCAGGCTGTTGAAGCAGGGATACCATGAGTGATTTAACACATCATTCCATATGATAGCTTTAAGTGAACCTTCTCTGGAGGAACGCAAACGCAAATTGAGTAATAGGACACAAATCTGGGAGGCCAAAAACAAATAGAATTGCAGTGCTTAGTAATTTTTCAAGTGATATGTTTAGTTTGTCCCCAAAAATTCACTGTATGTCACAGATGGAATAAAAGTTGTTTTAGGGATATGAAAAAATTAATTTGCAGTTGGACTTGATATGTTATAACAAAGTTGCCTAAGATAAAATTGAAGATGGCGTGCTTTATATTTTGCAGCTTTGAGGTGGCATATAAGATCCGTCATCTTCTTTTGTCACTCACCAATATATTGATATGAGGAAATTTGTTTGGTCTGGTAACCCCAGTGTTCCAGTGATGTTCTTTCTGAATATTCCCGAATTTATCTTAATTTTGTCTACATTCAGCTTGAGATAATTGGCATTGTTATGTTCATGAAGAACAAAGGGGGAGCTTTGGAGACTTATTTGGGTAGAAGCATTAGGACTATATCGTCTGTGTACTGCAGTAATGGTATATGTTGATAACCCAAACTAGGGGGAAATTATCTAATCATTTTTATGGTTGATATTATATTGGGAGAGTACAAGTTAAAAAGTACAGGTGCCAAAACACAACCCAGCTTAAATGCACGACTATTGAGAATTTAGTTTTTTTTTCTTTTTTACTGATTCCTTGACCATCACAAACTTTAACCCTTAGCCATTTGTTGGTATGTAAAAGTTGGATAGCTTTTAAAAGAGTCTTGGGAATATCCCAAGCTGCAAGTTTGGACCATAGTAATCCCCGGTTTACTCAGTCAAATGCTTCACTTTAATCTAGGTAGCAAGCATAGACTGAGGTTCGTTTCACAATCTCTTTTTATGCAAGGATGATGATATTGTCTGTTAATCTTTTCTGAAGCCTGTTTGGTAAATTGATGAAAAATGTGTCTCAAAAGAATTGAGACTGTGGCCTCCTACAAGTATTTAGGGTATGGCTGGCTTGCAGGGTCCGAACTACTCACATTCAATCCCAGTAGGCATCAGCAAGCTCCCTGACTTGGGCATCCATCAAGCTTCAAAGGTCAATAGTGAATCCCGGTCTGCGAGCCCTTTTAAGGGAGATCGCTAACAAGTTACTACCAAACATATTTGGAGTCAAACTGGCCAATTGGCAAGATACAGCCCAAGTAACTTGCTATAGAAAAATCTTCGCCTTACTGAAGTGTACAACGCATGTCCAAATCAGCCTAGATTTCAAACTGACCTCCGAACAGCTGATTATGAATGCAAAATTCCTAATCTACTGCCCAACTGGTACTTTAAAATACATTTTATGGTCAGTGATGAACTGTGCACAATCCTAGTGGCATTGGTACTTGAAAAGTTCTTTGGTCGACCTGGAACCACAGGAATTGTGGGTGAGCAACCTTCCAGTGAACCAGGTATCACAATTACTTGTAAAGCAAGCCAAACTAATTTATGCAGATCGAGCCATGGAATCTCTGAAGGGAAAGGCCCATGGCAGCTGGGCAACCAAGCTAAATGACCTTGGTGCACACTTCCACTTTATGTATCCCAACCAGTAAGCAGGAAAATGAAAGACGAGCTAATGAAGCTAAGATTTCAAGTGATTTTCCTTAAATGTTACTGGTATGGCCGGAAGTAGCGTGATGACAACAGGCAATGTAGACTATGCGACCGGAGAGTAGACTCCTTGGTGCACATAGTATGTAATTGTAAACCACTACTGCCCCACAGAAGATTCTTGCTGTTCCCTATGTTTTGCTCACTAAATTTTCAGACATGTAAAGAAGCTGTGCAATGTTGTCTGAAAAGGGAATGTACTCCGCTAGCTGCATGCTTCTTGAAATTTCTCAAAGCTGTAACTGCAACCTTCCAAGTGGCGGATACGGATCATCCACATCCACCGGATTTGCCAGGCTACTAGTAAGCGTCCATGGCAGGAACGCCCTCGCTGGGCTTTATTGGATCAGCCCAGTACGAAACACAGGATGTCCACGGCACAGATCATCCACAAACAGCTCTTTAAATTGATCTTATTATGGAGTACGTTTTGGCATTTCAAACCAGCAGCACTGGGCACTTTGATTTAACTTCCTTTCATATGAATTTGAAGATCCTTATAGCAACCCCATATCTGCCGCACAATGCATTGTAAACTGTCCCTATGGTGGAGGACCCTGATACTTTAGACGTGCAGCATATATCACTTTAAACTGCTTTTAGGATATGTTGAGCAAGGCACATTAAAGAGGCCACATTATGGGGGATTTTGGCCCTTTACAAATTCGAGATCGCATACAGCTCTTCCTGATCGGCTGCATAAGACACTTTAACTTGGACTTATGGCGGGCACTGGCGATATGGCAAGGCCAAGGTCATGACAAAACCAGCCTGCAATTTTAAAACTGGGCATTAGGGGCTTTTAGCCTCCAGATGTTGCTAAAGTATCAACCTTTATTTGAAGCATCTTCGCTGTGCCGTTTCAAGTACTTTTTATTATTGCTGGGACTGTTAAACCTCCATTATACTCTTGGCGCCAACTGATTCTGTCTTGTGGCACACTGTATACTCTAAAGTAACAATGAGGAGTGCTTTTAAGTTCTTTTATAAATGTAATTTTAAGTGCGTTTCCCCCTTTTTGCACCCATTACAGCTTAGCCAGTATAATGGGGAAAGGCGGGAACTCTGGAAATGTATTGTCATGATTTTAAATAATTCTACAATAAAAACTATTTCTGATTCTGAATTCTGGCTCAAATACCATTCCTTCAGCTCAAAGAGAAGGATATGAGCAAACAATGTTGACTCTGAGTCCAGTAAGCACCTGTTCGATTACTCTTTGGGTCCTCATAACTATTTTTTTTTTATATATTGTGTGGAACAATTAACCTTTCCATGATTCTGGCATTGTTTCTGCTTCAAGTGCAGTTTCATAAAGATCAGTGAGGAAACCGGGCCAAAACTCCGTATCAGCTTTTAAAACTCAAATGGGAATACCTTTCTGGCCAGGTGTGCTAGTTGATTTAGCCAATTTTAGCTTAACGAAAATGTGGTTTCTGAGATATCCGCTTTTCTGGGCGACTTCATAGTCAATTTCTTGCTATCTGCTCATTCATCATAATACACATCAGAAACACTGTATATAATCATACAGCATATGTTTATCTTGGAGAGGTGCTACTTATTCAGGAGGTGATAAGTGCAGGGACAGAGCGAACCATGTAACCAACACAAATCACACATATGGCAGTCCTGCTGTGAGGTGATAAGTCTAGATACCCTGTAATGATTTGCAAGAACTAATTGTCATCCACTGTGGCGAGCCCTAGAACTATTCTGAGTCTTCATATATGACATTTAGCTTTGGGCCCTGCTTAGCCGGATCTCTTGGTTAATCGGGGGCCCATTTCTCCTATTCCTCCTTCACTTTCCTCCGCTGTATAGTACTCAATTAGAGAAAAACTGTTCAAATGTGGAAAGACAATCAGCAAGGATTTGAGTCTACAGATGTTGGAGGCCAAGGGATCCAGGACACTGTATAGTGAAGTTGAGGGTTTAGGAGATGAACTTCAGAATTTGAAAGTTGTTCATAAAAGGTCAGATAAACAAATGAAGAAACAGGAGTTGTCTTTAAAGAAGAACAAGAAGGAGATGAGAGAAACAAAGAGTAAGATTGAAGACTTGGAAAATAACCTAAAATATCTGGGAGTGGCAGAAGGGTGAGAGAATGGGAAAGATATGCTTATATTTATCACGAATGCGATCACAATTACTGTGTTTCTAGATGATTCTATTTTCTGAATAGGTGCTATTTGAGGTCCTGCTCGTATGCCTCCTGTTAGACTCCTCAGCCTTAGTGTGGTCTTCGCCCGAACCTTTTGCCTTCACTCTTACTGTTTTGCTGAATTTGTTTTTGTTGGCCTTAGGCTTTACCACTGCTAGTCCATTCTAACATGTTTGTGCTCTCTCATTTAAACATGATGAAATTGCCTAACACACAATTGCCACATTTAATTTACTAGCAACTCTCTAGTAAAGTGGTACTACAGATACCTCGGGCCTGCAAGAGTGATTTTGCCACATACTTAAGTAGCCTTTTAAAAATTTGTCCGAAGCCTGCCCCTGCAGCTTATGTTGGTGCAGTTTTAAATTCCTATTTTGATATGGCAAAATAAACCTTTTGCCTGGCCTAAACCTTCGTTTATAATACATATGTCAACCCTACTGTCGCATCAATTGAGCTCCTCCTTAAAGAAAAGGAGAATCCTGAAACCTTGGGCTGTTCATGACTGCTTACTGGCTAGTTCACGCGCAGATCTTGCTGACTGCCAACGTGCAACTCTGGTAAACCCAACTCTTCGCGCTAAATGAACTGCCACTGATTTCCTCCAGTGTGAGATCTGCACTTAGCGCTACAGCACCAGCAGCCCACAGTGACTGCTAATGCGAATCTCGAACCACACCCATCCGCGATGTCTAACAGGATCTTTGAGCTCAAGCGACGACCGTTTACGATGCTCGGCCTGCTCTTCGTGGTACAGTGACGAACACCCTGAAGACTCTCCTCGCTCCTCACGCCTTCCTCCACCGTGAACATAACTCTTTGGCTGGACTTTGAGAAGGTAACTTTTTCAGCTGGACTATGTCCGGGTGGCACTCCATCGCAGTCGGCTTAAACTTCTGACTTTCACCCAGTCTCGCACGAACAGATAACAGCGAGTGGCAATTAGTTTTTTTAGGCACTATACTTAACAGAAGTCTTTGAAATTGCATATGTCCTGTTCTACTGATTGGATATTTGTCATTTTGGTGTCAAATGTTTTATTAAATACTACTCTGTTTTTCTAACTTGTTGTGGGATTATCCTTGTGTTGTATTTTCATTTTATTACTGTTTAAGTGCTGCATAAATACTTAACACTGTGCCTCTAAATTAAGCCTGACTGCTTTTGTGCCAGGCAGCCAGATGGTTAAGCACAGGTAAATTTAGTGACTTGTTTTGGTTCACCATGACAAGGATTGTGGCTGTTGCCGGAGTATTGTTTCTTCTTCTCATTCAGCAACCCAATTGCACACACCACGTGATAGGCAGAAACCAAGGAGGACTTTGGTTTTGGCCCGTTTTTAGTCTTTTCAGGCAGAGGAAAATGTTTTTGGGATAGATTGCTCAGTCCAATTATAGTTTTTCAGTAAGATCAGATGTTTCTAGATAGATCGAGGAGGGACTGTTGAGCCCACTACTGCTCACGGCCGGCATTTGTGTGGACGGATGGTTCCCGCATGAAGGTTGCGGTACCAGCGGGCCCCCGCAACAGTTGATTTGGTGGCATTAGGGGTCCACACTTACCTGCATGCCAAGGGGGTTGAGTCCTGTAATGCTTCTGGTGTCCTGGCAGGTAACCCCCAAGTATGTTCCCCTGTGGGCTCCAAATTGGAGTTCTGCTTCTCTGGGAGGTGGAGAGGGGCAGAGCTTATACTCACCAACAGTCAAATGGCCCTCCCAGAGGGAGGACTATCACTTGTCTAAAGGCCTGTAGAAGATTCTTAAAGACTTAGAATCGAGTCCAGGTTTTACATGTTCCACTCTGTAATTCCAAGACTGAGGAACACACTTTTTTGTCTTCCTTTTTTCCTAATTTGTTATGGCAGGGCTCATGTAAATTCCCGGATCATTTCCTTTTTCTGTTGGTACAATATTGATCTACAGCCTTTCCTTCTTTTCCACTGCATCGCAATACAGCAGCTGTATTTTCTGGCAGGTTCTATCCCCCTTCAACGTGTAAATTTGTCTCTGATTTGTTTTTTCCTCCGAAAATTGGATGACTAGTCATTCTGGGTCCATTTGCATCTTCCCTCTTTGTTGGGTCCCAGGATCGTTAATGTCCTGTTTCCAACTTTCTTGCTTTTCCCCCAGTTTTGCAATCATTCCTGTAGACACCTATCTTCCTCACATGGTTCATATTGTGAGAAGGCCCAGTGGCTTCAAGAAGCAATCGTCCTTACCTCAAACAGACCAAAACCTGGACCTGAAACCAGCATCCATGTTGCACCCCTGACACAGCAGAAACAGTGACAGATTGCCCAGTTAATTGAAATATTTAAAGCTGAGAGGGCTACTACACAAGTTATTTTCCCAGGAAAGATACAGGTTACGCAAACAAATAAGGTTCCCATTTTTTTCTCTTTCTCAGAAGCTTCAGAATCTTTGCAGCCCTTATAAGCCTCAGAACACCCAGAAATACCCAACAGATGAATCTGATGTATCTTCCTCCCAGCAGCAACTTAAATAATTTAAGGGAGGACAGAGAGTGAGTTACAGAGGACCAAGGCTGATGTGCAACTTGGGGTGGGTTCGCAAGGGTGGGATGACAATTGTAGGGAGTGGTTATAGTAGATTGAGGGTTCAAGGCATTACACCACGATTTGGAGTGATGCAGGCAGTATATATTAGAAATAATAAAGATATGGTCTTGAAATGTGAATGGCCTAAGAAGTAACATGAAAGGAAACAATATGCTCATTTTTTGGATTTTGTTTCAACATAATCTGTTTGGCAGAGACTAGCCTAAACAACAAGGACATCCATAAATATTTAGACCCATGCTAGTCTGTTTAAAGTTAACTTTTGACACCTTAGTCCACATGGTTATTAAGAGGGTTATTTGTTGGATGTGGAAAAGGCTTTTGAGTGTTTGGATTGAGTATTTGTAAGGGGAACTTTAAGCCATTGTTTGTTGTCAGAGGCCTTTATAAGAGCAGCTTGTGATGTATACACGTGTGTGTGTGTGTGTGTGTGTGTATATATATATATATAGATATATATAGATATATATATATATATATATATAACATCACTCATGACATCTTCTATGACATCATTGATAATATCACTGCAACTTTTACAATGAAATTACTGATGAGAAATCTGTGTATGGCGGGGGATCGAGTTCTAGTTACCTTAGGGCACGAGTTATAGTTACTTGACATAACTATAACTGATGAATGTTTGTTTTGTTTTGTAATTTACAACATTGTGTTGTTACTGAATGTTTCACCTAAATATAACGTTACTTTAATCTTTGACTTTTTTCAGTGAATTTCTAAGGTTTAAAAAAAATCAATAGGTCTTTTTTATCACACCTAACTTTAACGTTACTTTAACCTTTGTTTTTTTCAGTGACCTTTTAGGGTGACGGGGAGATGGCCACCAACTCCTGCAGGCAGCCAACCCTACGCTGCGCACAGCTTTTGGCAGTTCACATCAGGGGGCTGGCAACTGGGCCTGGCCCAAAGCATCTGCAGGCAGCCAACCGCATTACGCGCAAGGCCTTTGGTCATATGTGGCATGGGATTGGCTGCAGGTAGGCCCTGCGTTTAACTCCCCACAGTCAGCCAACCCCACATAGCATTTGGCCTTTGGTCAGGCGTGGCATGGGGTTGGCCTCAGGGCCAGCTTTGCAGCATGGTCCTATGTCCAAATCCCCTCATACAGCCATATTTTGAGGCTGAGGGGGGCCACATGGCCCACCTCCCGACCCCTTAAATGCCCCCAGGGACCCCATTCCCTGGGGCCAAATACAAACATGGGAAGGGAGTGTGCGGCCCCCCTCCTCAAGCCTTCTGGGGCCCTGCGGACCCCATCCTCTGGAGCCTCATTATAAGCAGTTGAGGTGTGCAGCCCTCCTCCCTGAGCCTTATCGGGTCCGAGAACCCCATCCCCCGGGGCCTGCATTATTTTTTAGGTGAGTGCCACTGTGCCCTCCCGGGGCACCCACCAACCACTATGTTGGGGGTCGCATGGGGAGCCCCACGATCCCCACTGCCCCACTCGGCTCTCTGCATAGTGCGGGAGCCGAGAGGGAGCAGCCAACTATGTATGCTCCCTCTGGGCGGGAGCAGTATCTGTTCTGTTTCCATGCCTGCAGGAGTGTGGGCAGGGAAACTGAATAGAAGTCTGCTTCCAGCTGGCAGGAGCATTTTTAAATCTCCAGCCTGGTGGGAGCAGACTTTCACATCTGCAGATTCTCAAGCCAGATGGAAGCAAACATGTTTCCCTGCCCATACTGCTGCGGGTAGGAAAACTACTGTGTCTCGGGGGGGGGGGGGCTCTGGGGCCTAACAAGGCTTGAGGAGAGGGGTGCTTGGCCCTTAATTAATATACTCGGTCCCGGGAGATGGGTTCTCCGGGACCCAAAATGGACACTGGCAGGGTGGCCTTATGCCTCCTCTCCCCATATATTTTATAAAGAGAATGGCGGACCCCCCCACAGATTCCCGCAGGGTATTTCTATTCCTTGTTTGTTTAAACTTCAGGACAGAGGACGAGGTCCCCGAGTCCTGTAATGGCTTCCAGCAGCATTTTTCTCATGTTGCTGGCAGCCAATCAGAGCAGTCACTCCAGCGGGAATTGGTCCAAGGGAAAAAAGCTTCCTGGGCCAATCAGAGCACTCTATTACTTTAACAGTTATGTTCGAGGGACTCTTGCAAGAGTCCTTTGGACCCAACAGTGCAGATATACAATTATTTTTTAAGTTTAATTTCTCTAAAACTACTGAACAGATGTCCACTACATCACAAAAAGCAAAATCTGTGGGCCAGAGACTAGCTTCCTGCCAAATTTGGTGTAATTCAGTTTGTGATGAAAGTGCTGCCTGAAGAAGTCTGAAAAATGCATGAGGAAATTCACTTTTGGGACTCCCTCCTTTTTCTTGGCCTACGATTGACTGATTACCCTGAAACTTTCCTTGCAAAAACTAGTCCAAGAGTAGCACCATTTTGGAATGTTTCGTGGAGATTCTTCAAACGGTGCCAAAGTTATTAGCAACACAATAAATGCTATTCTTATGGAAATGCAATCCTAACAGTAACTATCTAGTGGTGAGAACTCGAACTGCAACTGATCTTGAACCCATGACCACAGAGGGACTCAAAGAGTAGTCTGCTGATTTCTGAGCTGAGCTTCAGGACTCCCCAACAGCTACTGGACCCATCTTCAGTGAGTTCCTGACCCCCAAGAGGTTCCTCTCAGATCCTAGACCCTTGGTGTGGCTTTCGAGCTCTTAAATCAAGTTTTTGGGCTCTTCGCGACCGCAAATGGGCCTGCTCATACCGGGACAACACAACTTGTATGGAAAATCAGTGCGAGTAACCTCTTCGCACAGCAGCATCCACTGCTCATGGGGGACTGCCAGCACGGAGCATCCGCCTCCACGCCTATGACGCCAAGCCTGCTCCTCGTGCCGCGCCGATTACTGCCTGCTGCAAACTCCTTGCTCCTCACAACCCCTTCCAACTCTCTTGGCTCAAAACTTGAGAAGGTAAAACTTCAGCTGGACTAATCTGGGACTGTGTCTGACTTGTGCTCCATCTAGGCTTGAACTAATGACTTTGACCCGGTCCAGCGTGACTAGGCGGCAGCGGTTGGCGCTTTATGCTTTTAGGCACTCCCAGCCTCCCTGGCAAAAAAACAAAACCATGCCTTAACACCCCTCTGGAACAAGATAATAAACATCTCCCTGAAAACTGGAGCGATGTCAAACTGGGTCAAGTCACGCTAGTGGTTAAAAAGCCGGGAGCAGACCCAAACAACCTCAATAACATCAGATCAATTTCCAATCTCCCCTTCCTAGCAAAAACTCTAGAGAGATGTGTTCTTGCACAACTTGACCAGCATATTGATAACAACAATCTCCTGGACCTAACTAATCAGGCTTCAGAAAAGGATGCAGCATGGAAACAGCCATACTAGATGACCCACACCAGTCCCTGGATACAGACCAATGCTGCCTATTCATTCTCCTGGACCTATCGGCAGCCTTCGAAATGGTCGACTACAAGCTTCTCTTAGATTCATCTACACCAATTCTTTTTTGGAGGGGAGTGGTCCTACGCTGGTTTGCATACTTTCTACAAAACCGCGCTCAAAAAATAAAAATAGTCAATCAGACCTCTGATGCAACGGCGATAAACTGGGGAGTCGCCCCTAGGTTCCGTCCTCTCACCCACACTATTCAGTATCCCCATGGAACCTCTCACCACCATCCTCAGCCAATCAAAAATCTCTTTCCATTTATACGTGGATGACACCTAGCCCTACATGGAAATCTTCTCACTACAAGACATCACCGATTAAATGCCACTCTCAAAGAAGTCCAACACTGGCTATCTTGCAACTACCTAAAACTCAATCAAGATAAGACAGAAATTCTACTCATATCAATGACCGAGCAGCCCCACCAGATGCTAGAATGGATAAACTCCATAGATGCTTTCAAAAGCACTCTAGCACTAGCCGACTCCGTCAAATCTTTAGGGATCACTCTGGACTCCAAACTGATCATGAAAGATCATATAAAGAATGGTGCATAGAGTGCCTTCTACAACCAGAAACTTCTGAACAAAATCAAACCCAACCTACATCATAAAGATCTCAAATCTGCTACACAATTCCTGGTGCTGTCTAGATTGGAATACAGGAATGCCACCCTCACGGGCACTGCCAGATCCCACCTAGCGCCCATCAGAACCACTCTCAACACAGCAGACTGAATGGTTACAGGAATCAAAAAATATGACCACATCTCCCCGGCCCTGAAATAACTGAAATGGCTCCCAACAGAAGCTCGCTGCAGCTTCAGAATAGATTGTCTCACCCATAAAGCCCTGCACACTAGAAAATCAACCTACCTTGCCTCTGAACTCAAAAGGGCAGGACACACAAGAAATCTCAGAAGCCCAAACACCCTGCTCCTCATCCCGCCCAAAGCCCACAAACAAAAAACTCTGGCATGCTTCATCTCGAACAATGCCCATAAAATCTTGAACTCCATGCCAATACATATCAAGACCCACCCCTCCTTCTTGTGCTTCAAGAGACAGCTAAAGGATCTCCTCCTCAACCGGCACCTTAACTAGTGGATCATAAATCTCCACCCTCGGCTCTCCCTGGATCCCCCCGTTATTTCTCCTCTCCTCTGCTCAACCATTGACTTGACTCGATTTGACTTGATTGATTTGATTATACTCGCTATTATTATGTGAACACATACTGATGTAAAGCGCTCTGTTACCCTTGGGTCTTGCCAGCGCTATAAAAACTCTTAAATAGGTAAATTAATAAATTGCAGTTCATTCTTTAAAAATTCAGAACTTCGGTTCTACTTCTTGGATTCTTTTTATTTTTGTCTTGTTTTACTCATTAAATTAAGCTCTATTTTTCTAACCTGTAATTGTATCCTTAGTGTGCGGTGTTTTCACTGTTTTACTGTTTGAAGTGTTGCACAAATACTTTACACATTGCTTCTAAGTTAAACCTGACTGTTCTGTGCCAAGCTACCAAGGCGTTGAGCACAGGCTAATTTGGGGTCTGCTTGTGCCTTGCCCTGACAAAGATTGTGGTTGCTGCTTGACCAGGCTCATACCCCAGTCACCCAATAACCCAATTTCTAACAGTAACTTTATAGTTAGTTTTGATAACAAGATTTGGTTTTTTTTAAAAAGAAAAAGTCAATGGCAAAAACAAAGGTTAAAGTAAGGTTATAGTTAGGCAAATATGTCAGTGACAACATTAATGTTTTGAACTCAAAAAGCCACAGAAATTCACCAGTTATAGTTAGCCAAGCTAACTATAACTTGCACACCCACCATGCACTGCTTATGACCTCAGATATTACATTACTCATGAGAAGTTTTATGGGATCATTTATGACATCACTTATGACATCTCAAATGGCATCATTGAGTCATTTTAAAATAAAAAAAAAAGTGAAATTCCCTATTAAAACATATTTCAAGTAAATATAACTTGCTCCTCCGCCATGCTCAGTGTTGTTATCAATCATGTCATTTCAGATGTATTGATGTTATCAAAAATGTGATAAAAAATGTTATAGGTGATGTAATATGTGAAGTCATAAGCAGTGCATCGGGAGGGAGAAACTTTCACCTAACTATAATGCCATTTTAACCTTACTTTTTTTGCAGTGAATTTCTGAGATTTTGTTAGTGCAAAGTATGGTATTATTGCCATACCTAACTATAATGTCACTTTAACCTTTGGTTTTTTTTCAGTGAACTTCTAGGGTTTTTTAATGTGAAGTATTTTATTACCATACATGTTGCCAACTGCCTCCTGCGGCCAGGCCTACGCCCAAACCCCCCCTGTGGGAAGCCTCGAGATCGGTGTTTGCAGCGTGCCCTGCCCGCAACGCCCACCGCGCTCAGCCTTTAACTGATTTTCTGATCCAACTGGAATTGTGGGAGCCAGTGTGACTCATGCACTCCTCTTGAACTTCTGTGGGTGCAGGAAAGTCCCACTGGCCCCCGCATGAGTACCATGGCATTGCAGCAATTCAAAAGCTTTTTTAAAATTTTTATTTGGCTTCAGGTGGTCCCCCCGGTAAGCTCTAGGGGTCATGGTTCCCCTATCTTCACCCCTTTTCCTTATTTCTTTTTTTTTTATCTTGAGGACACCAGGAACAAGTGCCCGTTTCCTGCCATGGTGGCCACAACATTTCTCCTCATTTGCGGCCATCTAATGAACGCGCAAGCTCCCACATGAGAGCCTCTCGCTACCGCAGGAGCGACATGGCCAGTGGAAAAAAAACCCTAGGTCAATGAGATTGCTTTATTATTTGAAGTTGAATGCCCGCGAGACACCAGGAAGAGTCATGCAAGCCTAACCATCTATATAAATATATATATATATATATATATATATATATATATATATATATATATATGTTGTTTTTAGTCTAAATTTATCCAAACTATGGAACGGATTCTCACCAGATCACAAAAAGCACGCTTCCTGGGCAAAATTCCAGCTTTCTGTCAAATTGGTGTAATTCCATTCAGCCTGTGGTGCTGCTCAAATATCACTGTCGAAATTGCATGGGGGAAATTGTGCTTTGGGACAATGCATGGGGGAAATTGTGTTTTATGTCAATGACCTAATAAAATATACAGGTAATAGTTAAGCTGTGCCACTTTCAGCTTCGAGGAGTTTGGATTTATAAGTATACTATATGATAGATGCCACAAGTAGGTATTTACTCATTGCAAGGCTTATTTCTAAGTAGAAAATTATGATCTCTGAAAGCTTTGCCAGAGTTCGGTGCAAATGCCCTTTGTGGCTTAAATTAATGTATAAAAAAATGTGAAAACAAACTTGGGTAAAAGTGTTTTGAGGTGAAAGGCATCTCTGCTGGAGACATCACTGTTGAAAGTTGATAAGAACGAACATGTTGTGTTTGAAGATAGAGATATAATGATCCAGCTCCATTTATTTTTTTATATCATTACTTCTAAGTGTTGTATTATTTGGTGACCTTATATTCCTTTGAGCTACACAGTATAGATTCGGACTGAAATAGGGTATTTTCAAGTTGCTAGTTTTATTAGATACCAGACTAAGTAACATATTTTTTACACCAGCTGACCACATTTATCATCCAATCTTCCCCTACCTTCAAAACATCTATTTTTATTGAGCATGTTTGTTTCTTCCTCGACCTTTCTGGCCTTGTTGGCTACTTACCCTACCAATTTGTTTATTTCTTAAAATGGGACACCTTAAAAATAGTGAATTTTGCTAAAGTGGATGGAAACTATTTATAAAGCCTGAAGAGTATGATATTCCTTTAGTCCTGCTAGACTAAATTATACTAAGTTGACCATACAGGTCACTTGCATATCATTTTTAGGATGCACAAACCCTCACACACCAAAGTGGCATGCTTTATAATTAGGTTGTGCTCCTCGTTGCGTGGGCGCTGCAATACCCAACTGGTCCCACAAACGGGTTATTTCCTAGAGATCTTTTAATCTCTGTCTAGCATTACACCAGACATAAGGATAAGTGCCCTTCTCTGGTGTTGTAAGGAAGGTGTGCAATACATTAGGAAAGTGACAAGGGTAAAATTAGCTATGAGCTGCCAGATATTCTACTTAGTCTCACTGGTTGCCCATGGTAAGCTTAAAAGAATAGTCTGTACCAAGAGTAGTGATGAGCCCTGGATGCTTTAAAGCAGCAACATGTTTTTTGCCTATGTAGTCCAAAATGAGTCTTGTGGTCATTCATCATGACTAAGTGTGTGCCTCAATCAACTGAAAGACTTATAATATTTTGAGACATTGTGGACTTGTACCTTTTTAGGAAATAATGCTCATCTAAGGTCCTCTTAAGTGTGTCTCAAAAATCACTAAAAATGGAGTGTCTTATCTGTGGAGACCATGAAAGTGGGTTGGCTAAATGTGGTACTTCCCTACTCACAACTGACTGTACATAGGGGAACGTCTCCATGGATCTCTATGGGTGCCAGTCCAGCTAGGGAGACAGGTTATTTGAGGAAATTAATGGTAACACCCCATTGTGCTGGATTTTTGAGACACACAAACACTTTTAGATGGGCATTTCTTCCTAAAAGGGTACAACTACATATTGTCTCACCAGGTATGACCCTTTCAGTAGATTAGGAGACACATTTGGGTGCACATTTGGTACTGATGAATTACTGCAAGACTCATGTTTGACAACGTCGGCGGGAAACATGTTGACCTCTCTTGACCATACTCTTTAGACTTTCTTAATTCAGATGGAGGAGGATGAGTGCTGGACCATTTAATTACCTCTCCATTCTGTCCTTCTTAATTCTACTCAGACACTGTTTATAGCCAGTTGATTTGGATTGTGTCAGTTCTACGTTAGATCCTCTTAGGCTGCTCCTACTTGGGAAAGTGCTATTTCTAGTAGGCAATGGCTACTAATTAATAATGTCACTTTTTAGATAATTTTATTTTTCCAATTTTGCTCCATTTGTGTTTGTGATCAATCATGTTCAGTAAAGATATTTCTTTACCATAAGCCCAAGAATTTCTTTTTTTTACAGCCTTTATTGTACCACTTTTCTTAGCCATGAGTTTTTTGATCTATTGCTATTCGGATCACTTAAAGCCTTCTTTCAGGTATAAAGTGACATGATTATCAATGGTTGGAACAGACTGTAGAAAGAACCTAATTTTGTCATGCAGCACGATCTTGAGTCTTTCATGGGCTTTAGCAATTTTCTCTTCCTACTTTCATTGTATGAAGGGCAGAAGTGGAGAATGTGATGCAGCGATTCTTTGAGGATCAGGTGATAAGTGCATTTGTAGCTTGTAAGAGCACCCCATTTTTTTACTCTCAGGTGTGTGCAGTAAGTTGTTTCTTACACACTAAAACAATTGTCAATCCTCTTGGGATTTTATAGATTGCATATAAGGGCTTGACTGTTTTGTCAAAGTAGAATATTCCTAAAGCCTCATATGTGCTTTCTGTATGTAGCCTGATTACATTTATTTTGACTGTTCTCACTGAAGCGGTCATGCACCCTGGCATCTCCCAGATTAGATTCAGTTCTGTATGTGGTTATTCCTCTAACTTTAGCTCTCATAGCCATGTCTAAGTGGATTATAGTATTGTGGCCTAGCTGGTTGGCAGCATTCTCAGCCTTTGTGATCACAACATTTAAATGATCATCCATTGCAGTTCACTTTTGTATGCGGAGATAAAAGTAGGAATTTATCTATGCGATAATTCTCAACTGCTTTCAGCAGAGATTTAATTTACCTCGGAGGTGTGGCTAAAAGCAGTCATATTTTTACAACTGTATGAGATTTATTGCCAGTTATCAAGACTTCCTCCATTATGCCACACATTACCTGATGGATGTCATTGGTATATAAGTTTAGTGTTGGAGCCAGGAGAGAGCCTTGCTGTATGTTTTAGTTGCATTTATTGTTGTTTCACAGTTTGCCATTCAATCCAGATCTGTGCTGTGTAGGTACAACTTCATTATTGTTGACTTCATCACTTGGTTCATTCCCTGTTTTTCCATATTTTAACACAGGATCCTGCGATTTATGGCAGCAAATGCTCTGCTAATGTTTGTAAAGACCAGATTAGTGGCTTTAGTTTTTTTTATATTGGGTGTTTTCAGTCCGATCGAGTAGCTTAAGTAGTTGGACTATAGTGGAAGTGAAGTCAGTGCTTCTCTTTTGTATTCAGTTTTGTAGGTAATACAGTATGCATTAGGCTTTATATTTTGTGAACTATATCAAGTGTTGCTTAAACTAAGACTCTGGCTTAGCTCTACAGGTTTGTTTTTTCACACATGGATGACAAGAGTGACTTAGGTCAATGCACCAGCAATTGAATGTGACAGACGGGTATTGTGGCCCCTTAGGACCTCGCCCAATACTTAGTTAAAGTAGTGTCAGTGATTTTAGGTTACTAACAGCCCCTAAACGGGGATTCAGGGATGCAGTGGTAGTTTGAAAAAGTGCAGTTTAGCTCTTTACAATATGTCACAAATAACTGCACTAAGAAAAAGATACTTTAACAAAAAAGCATTTATTTCAACAGTCTTATCCTGTTGCTTAGTCCATCTAAAATAACCACACAGAATATTATTAAAACAACACAAATGCTTGTTGCGAACAACGAGAAAAAAAATTAACAGTTTTACCATAGCTAAAATGCCATCTAGCAACCTATCACACTAGAACCTACTTCTTTGCTCTTCACTGGGAGAGCATGGAGCAGCGTAACTTGCATCTACAGTTTCTTAGGGAGAATCAATGCACTGCATACCTGGTTATAGCAAAACGCTGTCGTTCTCAGCAGTTGGGAGCCAGTGTTTCCTCGAGGAAAAATGCACAAAAGCTGTAGGTTCTCTCCTCTCGGACTTGGCTTGGTATCAGCCTTCAGCATAGATAGAAATGCGGCAGCATCACAGCAATCTGGCTCAAGTTCTTCTCTGGTAATATCATGCGTGATAATCTACGGCGAATAACCTCTCCTCCCAAGTGATTGATTGGAGAGCCGTCTATACTATATCTTATTTGAGATTGGAATTTCTAACATAACCTATGTGCATCAAGATGCTAGTCTTTGATGCATTCTTATCAACAAATAAGGTAAAAACATGTAAATTCGAACTACACTGTTAATGTTGTTTATTATCTGATCTTGAAATTGAGATAACAAGGCACGTGTCCCAGACTGATGCTGCATCAGGTGTTATTGTGAGGTCATCGACTGCACATAAAGACACGTTGTTAGATTCTTGGAAAGATAAGGACAGAGGGCAGACCTTACTTGCATATTTGGCTGAAACCCTTCAGAAATCCTTCTTTATTGGTTCACTTCCCAGCAGTATGTATGATTTGGATCGTGGGACGTGCCACTTGATTTAGGCTCTGTCTTCTTTAGGGTTTTTTAAAAGATCCATGTCCCCCATTTTTATTTTTGACCTGCAATGTTCCCAAAAAAATATAACTATACTTTTAAAGCAGGTGAGCACTTGTCTAGTAAGGAATTGGACTCGGCTTGCAATCTTTCATGTTGCCATGGCTTGAGGTTTTTGCACTTTACATCACTTAGCAAAATTAACATTAGTCATTGCATAATTATAGAATGTGACTGGGGAAAAACAATTTTGATATTTTTAAAATATTAACTGCCATTAATTAATCCTGGGCCAAACTGATCGTCTGTAAACAGTCAGTATTAGGGTTCTATTTTTGGCCATGCATTAACAGTTTCAGAATTGTTCTTTAAATGTATTTGGACTTTGTGCTGTAAACTCTCAAGATTACTTGCTGTAGTTGCCCACCCCTTCTTTTGTGAGTTACATTCGTGAGATGTTTGCAGAGTCCTTTTGTTTGGAGTTTCTTTGCATATGTTTATCTTGCCCTCATGGGGTCTGCATCTTACTTTCTTTTTTCCAATGTGGGCCTGATTATTTTATGTTTTACCCACATAAATTCTCCAGTATTCCTCAAGTATCTTCCTCAACCTTGCAGCTTTCTCTTGACCATCCTGGCTGGACCCTTAAACCCAAATAACTAAAGATAAGACCTTATAAGAGACTTCACTCTCTTGCTTGCCACTTTACTTCCTTCTCGTCGCTCCCCAGATTTACATACCATTTCGACTACTGAAGAACATGATCCCTCTTCATACTAGTGACTTAGGCAACCCTCCTCCTCAATGTCCAAGGAGCTGTCAAAAAAAACATCCAAGATCCCATTGTGAATTATGCAGGCACATAATTTCCATATCTGAGATTTGGTTCAGTGCCTCTGCTGTGCAGAATGGTATACGTCATCTGCCTGTCAACTGTAACATTCTGACTCTGAAGTAAAATCAGGCATGGAAGCTTGGGTTTCCTGGTACTCAATCTCGCTAAAAGAGACACATGGACCATCATATGATTCTTTCAAATACCTGTTATCCAATATTGTTTCTTGCTTGACGGCAACCCTTATATGTGTAGTGGTCTACCACCCTCCCAAATAGTGCCCCTCTACATTCCCATCTGACCTCCTGGACTTCACTCAAAGCTCTCTCTTTATCTCTAAATGTGCCTCTGTACTTTACAGTGTGAACACCTGACCATGATATGACTACTTATCAAATCCATAAAGCCAGAACATTGTCTCAATTGGTCAAAGTCCCAACTCACTCAAGAGAAAACATCTTTGATCTGCCGCTCTCCACCACTTCTGATATCAATCTTAAAGCCATCCAACAATTATCCTGACCCTACCAATGCATTAAGAAATCCTTAATTGAAAGTGATCGCTGTAATAAACCTAAGCACACCTCTAATTCAGGACATTGCGCTTCCTGGATAAACCTGAGCAAATTACAACCGGAAACCTTTATTCAGTTGCTCCTTAACTCACCTGACCCTCTAATGGAAGCTCACAAGGAAATCCTAGCACATCACAAAATTAGTAAAATAAATTACAATTACAAATATTGCTGGCTTCTTTATCCGCTCTTAAGCAGAATTAATTGGACACAATTGATTAATGGAAATCCTGTATCAATTGAAATGCCAGGATGGAGAGCACTGGGATGCTGATGAATGAATCCGGATCACCATCTGATCACACAACATTCAGAGCACACTCCAAAGTCTATATGTCAGCATGTAAAAGAGTTTAAAAGCAATATTTTCAGCCCTGCATCATCGAGAAGGACATCTCGGCCAAATAAAATTCCAGAATCTACTAAGAGTTGGCCATTGCAAAACCAAAGTGTAATCCACCCGTACCCTCAGAAGATCTCTAACAGTCTATATACTTCTTCATCAGTAATCAGTACTCTGCTCTAGTTTCAAACATCTCATCCATCCAACCCTGCACTCAAGAGTTAAACTACCTTTTGGAAATTCAAATCAGTTTCTGTGGTGGATATAAAAAAATCTTACTGATGTTCAATAAATCATCCCTACTATGGGATGTCTCTAACAGTGGGGGGCATATTTACAAGGAGCTAGCACCGATGCAGCGTCATTTTATTTTACGAAGCAGCAGCACAATCAGTGCTTCACACTGCTCTATATTTACAAACTGACGCATTGGGCCGAATGCGTCAGTTTGTAGAGGCCTGCGTCACATCAACCTGCACCAGGTATAATGTCTCTAGGGTAGTCGTTCCCATGTTAAAAGCCACCTAGAACTGACGCAGTGAAGTTTGCAACTTTTCACTGCGTCGCTCTATGACTTGACTGCATCAAAATACCTACGCCTTCTCAAACCAGGCAAACGGTTTGATGCAGGGCTTTTAACATGGGCCTCGCCTCTATGTTCTGACGCATTGCTGGAGTTGGGTCAGTCTTATAACCAACTCTAACAATGTGTCACTTTAGCACCCAAAGGTTAGTCAGAATTTCTGACAGATCCGTGAATCCTTGTGCCATGGAGCACTGAATTTTTAATACTGTGAATCCATAGCATTGTTAGGGCATTTGCGACAGGCACGGGAAATCTGACGTATCAATGTCAATGCATCAGTTCCTGTAAATATCTCCCTAAAGGTGTAAATATGAGTCTCATCACTATATTACGACTTGTCAGTAGGCTAATCAGCACCACCCTTCAAATGACTCCTTCCCCTTCAGTCTTCAAATATGTTGTCATCACCTTTGTCGGACACTGAACATATTTTAAACTACTTACCTATTTTAAGCCTACTCTGAGTTGCAAAGGCACTTAAAAGAGCTGTAACTCCAAAATTATCTTCACATATGGAACCACTTGGCCTTCTGAGTGTTTCAGAACTACTGAGCACCTTGGATCAGGGCATATCAGGTAGCTTCATTTAATTTTGACAGCCTCAACCTTTAGCTCCTTCTCTACTGATTGGCCCCTGTGGTAGGTATCATCCATAAGGTGCAAACCGAGTTTACCATCTTCCTGCAAAACTGTACCACCATATCAAACTGCCCATTGCTTTCCGGTTTAGCCTGCATCAAGGGTGGGGTACACCAAGGCTCTGCTTTGTCACACTTGCCATTCAGTGTTGACATAGCCTCCTTATCAACATCCTGATTACCCATGTGATCGGTTGTCAGTTGTATGCATAAGACACGCAGTTCCTCTTAAACTAGAAGTCTCTGGAAATGTGTTTAATGTGTTGCATTGCCAAGCACAATTTCACCATCAGCAACTGTCTTTGCCTTAATAGTGGACAACATAAATCTTGTTCATGGGTCTTGTCAATCAAGATTCACTTCCTTCATGATGTCCATACTCATTGGAAACTCTTCCCAACCCGGTACAAAAAGCCTACAACCTTGGTGTGCTTTTCACCACTCATCTGTTGGTCATCCCCATAACAAAATACAAAACCAAAGAAAACTCTCTGCGGTGGGGAACTAGAGTCTTAGGGCCTCGAGGATGGGCCAGCCTGCAACCCTATTCTTTTCACAAAGAGGCCACCCATGTCAACTATGAATACATCACCGGAACACTCAAACCGGGTTGTTTCACATGTCTACACTTTAGTGGGGTTCTGGTACTAGTTCCCCTATACTCCACGCCCAGTTTTTAATACTAAGTGGTACACCACTATGTATAATCCACACCTGGTTACCACATTGATTTCTAACTTGTTTTATGGATCCTTTGCTTAAAAAGTGCCTCACTGATCTCAGGATATAGGCCTGCTCTCCATCAAACTAGGGTTTTGGAGAGCGTGGGATTGTCCAGTGATGAAGCATGACACCTGGCAGATGTGTGAGGACGTCCCATCAACTTCTTTTGTGTGTCAAAGAGTGATTAGACAGACAGGAAGAAACTCATAGATCAAGACTGTGAAACACCCCTATAACAACACTGACTCGAAATTCAGTTTCTGACACTCACACCTGATAGGAAGTGGTCTATCACTCCTTCCCTTCTCTGAGAATGGTGTCCTCACTCTGGCATTAATTAGTGCTATAGACTCTATCCTGTCACCCCTAAAACAATCTCTAAAATCCACAGAGCCCTGAACTCCTCAACACGAATCCTGTTAGGCTTAAAACTCAATGACCACCTCACACTTTATCTGAAGTCTCCAATTGGCTCGCAATAAAGGGGAGGTTGATCTTCAAATATATTTGTATCATCCAAAGATCAGTCCATGGTCGTATACAAGGCTAATCCCAGTTGAATTACTTTCTTCTGATTCTGTGACTGGAAGCTGATCGTCTCCTATTTAGGAGATTTTTATCTCTACTTCTTCAAACAAGCTAATGGTTATCCCAATACATGCGCTAGTATTTTGTGCCCCTATTTGACAGAGGCTTTGCAGGTAAGATGCCTAAAATGACTTTTGCCCACATTTCATTCATTGCATGTTGACTGTCGGATGGTCCACCCACGACTGCGAACCAATTCCCTCTTTATATACCCTTTTCCAAAGTACTCTGAGGCTTCTGCAGGGTAGTGTGGAGTGCTTTAGAAACTCCCAAGAAAAATTGATAGTAATAATCACAGATAGATTATTAGTTAGTGCCAAGCTATGTTTATCCAAATAATGCTCAGGCAGTGTAACGGCAATAGAGGACAGCTTCCCAACAAGGTACTGCGGGCAGAAAATATAAAAGCAAAAAGCACAATCTGAGGTGTTACAGAGCGAGCAGCAGAAGTTTCGAGTGTTTGTATGACTTGTGTCAAGTGTTTTATAGTTTGAAGACTACCATCTGATGTAAAACCCAAGTGCTTTGTAGGCATCCATATGAGCAAAGCACTCTTGCATGGCCAATTACATGTATTTTTGAAAAGAGATAGGTTGTAGACCTTGAGGTATTCTGCCAATGGTGCATCTGATGGTGTTTTTTGAAATACACTGTTGAAATGTTTTATCCTTTGCTGCCCTAATAACGTTATGCTGTATATTCATTTACAGAACGGAGTGCCTTCCTTCCTGACAGACTTGCAAAAGGCCTGCAACAACTATCCTCATAAGAAAACAAAATATTGACCACAGATGGTGGACATCACACTAGCAATAGACATAGCAAATGTTTACTAATTTGTGATTTTATTACGTAAGGAGTGATAACTAGTATCACTTTTAGGATACTTTGCCGACGTTCGCAGACTCATTCAGCCACTGAAAAGGTTTCTTGTTAATCTATTTTGCACTGATTTTCTATACCCAAATTAGCAGCAGCAGATGGTGGTAATGAATGTCCCTGTACATCCGCTGATTATTATTTTTCACAAGAAGCTAGTTGTGAATTACCAAAACTGATTATCAGGACATTTAGATTACCATCTGCACCATTTACAGAATGTTATAAAATTGATGTGGATTCAGACGATGCTGAACTTGGATGATGGAAGATGGACAGAGACTGAATGTCGTAGAATATTTAGTGGTAAAGTAACTTGTCTGGCCAACATGGTCCTAGATTTTTCCTGTCTTCCATTCCATTGACTAAGAAATTGTATAAGTGGTGTAGATGATGTGGTCAAGCAAAATTTGGACCAAAATGGTGCCATATATGATATGATGACAACCTTAATTTTAGTTTCAAACGACAAAGGCAGCTACAAATAAAAATGCTCTATATTGCAAAAACTACTGCTGTGTGGTACCAAATTTCTCTGTAAAATATTAATTTGTTTCTTTTTCTATTGTATTGAAGTGATTGTATTATTTCAATCTGTAAAAAACATTTTCATGCACTGCTCTAACATGTTAAAATTAATGTGTTCTACTTTAATAAGAACCATGAAACAATGACATTGAATCAAATGTATTTGCTCCGTGTTATGTTAGGAACACATTTTTTAAATCTTTCACTTCACAATTCAATCGAATAATTTTTATTTGGATAATTGTTGATTGCTAAATTGTCACATGAGGACAGGAGGTGTCGGACCTTAAAAAATGTGTTTAACTTGTAAACTGAACGCCATTCTCATCAACAATCATGCTTCTTTCATCCTTACATGATGGATTTTGTTTAAATATACAGGTTTAACAGCACAAAAATGATGGATGGAAATGATTGAAACAGTTTGTAATGCAGAAATACTCTGGTCAGGTCCCTTAAGAAAGGCTACAGATCAGTTAGTACCTCTCCCTCAGACAGTACAATATTGAAACAAGCTAAGCCATTTCTCGTTTCTCGGGCTACTTTTAGAAAACGTGTGAAATTGTTTTTCTTTTGATGTTTTCCTCTAAATAGCTTGCCAGCCAGCACTTTAGTGCTTACAGGTTGCGACGCTGTATAAATACCGAAGCTAAACAAATAACAATCCATTGTAGTATTTGCATCCATTACGTTTGTACTTTCCACGTGAGAATGACACCCATGCAAGGGTATAACTTATACCTGTTTGTATTCTGTAGAAAACTTTACTACTCAAACCGGTGTAACTCCGAAGCAAGCGTGCGCGTTTTTTATTCACAATTAAAAGACACTTATCTGTTTTGCTTAGCTTATATTTGTTTCTGTTGCATGTTATGTAAAGTATGCGCATTTACAGTTAGGGAACTGGGAAAAATATAATGTAAACTTTGAGTCTTTTCAGTTACAAATATTTTCTTTGACCTCTTGCTCCATACAGACCCCCACATCATGTATAGAAATCGGCTTTCTCAGGATTATCTGTGTGCGGGTCTGTGGGAGCGACCGTATCCTGGAGCACTGAAGTGAGCGGAAGGCTCTCGCTTCTTTGCAAGTATGAACTGTAACATGCCGTGCAGCAGTCCAACTGGTTTGTGGTATCCGGCAGTAGTAAATAAATGCCGTCCATTAAGGAGGTTAAGGGGGGGTTCTAGCAATATTATACCAATATTGGGCTACAGTGAATTGCTAAATGAGGTGCTATGCGATCGCTGTAAGAAACTGGGTTATTAGTTGAGACGGGTGGACGCCTCACTTAGGTAACAACCTCAATCCTTGTCAGGGTGAATCACAAAAGTCACAAACTTAACCTGTGATGAACCCTCAGGTAGCTTGGCACAAAAGCAGTCAGGCTTAACTTAGAGGCAATGTCTAAAAAGCATTTACGCAGTACACAAACAGCAATTCAGTGAAAGCTCGGCACAAGAAAATCCTAAACCAATTAAAAAATAGAGTACATTTTAGTAAGTTAAATGTTACCAAAATTTAAAAAATCCAATCAGTAGAACTGGAGATATTGAATTTCAAAGTTTTTATTGAAAATAGCAAGTAGTGGAAAGCTCTACGAGCGGTTATCTAGTCACGCTATACCAGTGGAAAGTCACAAGTTCAGGCCGAGCGTGATGGAGTGCGGGTTGCATACATTGACCAGGTTAGTCCTGCTGAAGAGTTACCTTCTCCTGTCCAGTGTGAAGAGTTCCGTTTGTGTGCTAGGAGGCAGCAAGGAGGAGGCTCTCGGCATGAAGAGCAGGTCAAGCATTGAGGATGGTCATCACTGTATCATGAGATCCGGTCGTCGATGGAGCTATACGGTGGTGGATAGTTGCAGATGGATTACTGTTGGCGCGAAGAGCAGGCCTCACTGGAACTTTGCGTTGATGCAAACGGGCTCATTCACGGTCACAAGAAGCCTGAACTTCAGAATGTTCACCTTTTTCTTAAGAAAGAGCTCTGATTAAAGCCAGCAAGGGGTCCAAGAACTGAAGGGGAACCTCTTGGGGATTAGGATTTACTTATTAAATGTAATGAGGTAATCCAGTTTCAGCCTATGGGAGTGATAGGCCTTACAACAGTGAAAAATGACTTTAGGAGTTTTTCACTGTCAGGAAATGTTAAACTTAAGCACACATCCTACTTTTTAAGTTCAAATACTTTGTGTTGTCTTTTAACTTCTGAAGTCTTGGTGTCCACGCCGGTGGATCATGCTGGCATACATTATAAGATATGCAGTGTTATAAAAGGAAAAAAAAAAATCCCTCCCCTGTTCCTCAAGAAGGACACCCTGCCCTCTCCCCACCATCTCCCAGTGCCCATGGTTCGTAGGCCCCTCTTTGAGTCCATTAGGTCAGCGCTCCGCTCCTCGACCAGTGTTATGGGGTCAGGTTTCTGGCTGCTTATTTTGGGATGGGCGAATCGCCGAATAATAGCTGTCCTTTTTGGAGCCATCTAGGATGTTTAGTACTCGCAGCCTCTTAGGGCAAGACAATTCTTTATAGTCTTTGCTAAAATAGGTGATCGATGGACTCCATTGCTTAGTGAATTCCTTCTCTATCCCTTGTGCTACAGAACATATTTTCTCCATACCCAGTTTCTACCATCGACCCTCCAATTATTTTGCCCCGAGGGTGGGCCGCACTGTTCCCATAATCCCTGAATCTTCTGTTTTACTACCAGTAACCAATAGAAGATCAGTCGGCTTCTCGCCCCATAGAGTGGGAATATGTCTGGAGCCATGTGAACCAGCAATATCCCCTTCGGGCAGCGGGTCAGAGACGCATCAGTGATAGCTTCCACTTCCACTTGTGTCAGGACCAACATCCAGAAGTGCCTTAGCGCAGGCCAGTTTTTCTCCCTATTGTTCCTGATCTAGAGTTGTGCCCAGCTCCCAGGCCTGTCGGAAAATTAGTTTCGAGGTCTGTGTGCTCAGTTAACAACTACTGTGGCATTCAAAGTAATGTTGCTCATTGATGCAATTGCACAGGAAGAATTTTAACCAATATGTTGGGATGGGGTTTTTCCCTGTTCAGTAATGTTTGTATAGTTTGTCTTTTGACATTACCTTACATTCTAACTGGTGAAATGTTGTCTGATGCTTTTCCTCTTGGGTGCACTAACCTTCCAGTTGTATTCAGGTAGAGCAGTTTTAATGGCTAATTCTGTGTCTGTTTCCAGAGGGAGGTTGTGCCTTCCTCTCATTTGGAATTACCAATTGTAATATGACTGCATGAGGTAATTCCACATAGGTAAAAACCAGACCAATTTTGTAAATATGTTTTCTCTTTTTTACTCTCTGCAATCCATTTTATGTCATTAATGTATTGTCAATTCATTTTCTTTTTCCTTTTTAGGTCTTGTTGTAGACAGCTTGATATGGTTTACACACTTGTTGTTACAAATTCTTTAAAATTAACATAAAGGGAGTTTGAGTCCACCCAGGTGAGTATTTCTCTCTCACCTTGTGCTACTGGCTGTTTATTGTATACTTCCGTCCTCTGTGGGGTGTTTGCTTTGCAGTGTATGAGGGAACATTTTACATCTAAAAAGTGCCCTCCACTTTCACACATTTTGTTGTATTTAATTCTTATTGTGCATATGCCATACCACTTCTGCCGATACCAATAGAACTAGCAATATCACCAGGGATACCACTACTGTCAGACCTCATTCAAGGGACAGCAGGGCAGATAGGGGCAACTTTTACACTACTGTGATGGTTGTTTGGCATTGGTCTCCGGAGGTCTATCCTAGTATGGCTCTGCAAACTGGCCCAAGTATACCCCTTCCATGCAGTCAAAGGATTCTCAAGGACATAGTGTGTGGGGGCTAGAGCTCAGAACCCCACCAGTCAAACAACAGATAAATATTGTATTGTTCAGACCATCGCTTCTCTTTAGTTAAAAAAAAAAAACAGTACTTTAATCTCACAGTAAAATAAAATACAACACTCCAAGGACGGCTCAGTTAGATTTGCAATCTCACCTACTTACAAGTTCTACTGAAGCTATACACACTGTATTGTGCGCTCTTCCCTCTCTGGGATGCCCCAAATGTATGTGGTATCCTAGACAAAGAACAGCTATAGACAATGAGCAGGCGCAGCTGCGCATCATTACTGATTACCCCAATGCGTATTTCTTAGGACAGTTCAGTAGTGTTTTTAGCCACAGAATTCTTCTTTCTGGTAAAGGTTAGCGTTATTGTGACATGTTTCACCTTTACCTGTATCGTGCACAGTCTCTTGTTTCATTCAAGGTCCGCTTTGTGTTATCTGCTCAGTGGAGTTTTGAATCGATGGAACTGGTGGTGCGGTCAATGACCTTGCACCCTTGGTGTCTTCATCAGCGATGAGAAATTATGGATGCTGGTCTCACTTCTTCTTTGGTCACCAGTCATGAGCAGCGCAATAGGCCGGCTCGGTGCACACTTCGTATCCAGCATTTGCAGCTTCCAAGCCAGTGCAAGCAGACACTTGTCTTTGGCATTTGTGGCCTCTAGGCCAGTGTATGTTGCTTCTCATGTCTGACACTTGTGGTCTCTGGGCTGATACAGACAGGTCCTCACAGATGAACACCCAAGGCAGGCAGTGTCAATGCCAGACAGCATGATGACGTTTTGATATTAGGAAATAATTAGAAGTACTCTAGGAGGATGGATAAACAAAATTTTCAAAAAGAGGTAAACTTATCATTTGCCACCTCACTGGGACTGAAATCACCCTTTATGATTGAATCCTGTGTGATCAGTTGGACAGAGTACAATCCTTATTAGAGGCATTGCGTTGCTACAGTCAAGAAGAACACTGACATCAAGAAACAGTTAACATCACAATGTTTACTTGTGTCACATAACTAACATATTTTACAAACAAACTTATAACACCATACATTAAAGAAAATGTCAAAGGACAACATTTATGTGCAGGTGAATAGTAGGATCGCGATGATGGACAATACAATGTTACTAAAGGTGACAAAAGACGTTTTGATATTAAGCTTATTTATGAATCTCACTACTGTAGGTGCACAGGAGACCCGGGAATACGTCACAATTCAAGTCAACACGTGGTTTTGCTCACTGAAGTCAGTCAGCTGCTTCTGGTTGTTCCAAATGCCAAGACCATTTCAGGCTTCTCCATCTGGAAAGTTTCTCCTCCGGTTGGCACTCTTTTCTTCAGGCAACAAGGCTTCTAGACTGACCATCACCTTCTTTAGCTAGTTGCAGACTTCAGGTGATGTCCCCTCATCTCTGAGGGACTGGTTGTCATGCAGACATAAGTCTTGGTCATACAGCAGTCCTTCAAGTACTCCTGGGAGGACTCCCTTCCTAGGTCAAAAAGGACTTGTAACTGGAACAAAGTGGGGTGGCTTGGGTCCAATGTTTGCAGGCTTTCAATTCGTAATCAGTGCTAGCAATGTTTTTCAGGCACAGCAAGGCTGCATTTTTTTCTTCTGACAAACTTTGTGGGCATCGAATTAAATCCGTAACGATGTTGCCCTCTAGTTGATCTTTGTAATTAGACCTTTGGCATATCTTCTACATCAGGGGTCTTCCAAATATCGGTCACGTTACAGTTGCTAACTCAATTGCAATGTGACTGATATTTGGAAGACACCCGATATCTCGCACTGATTTAAGAATTGAAAGCCTGCGAACACATAAACTGGAGGACAAAACTAATAGTGTTCAGTACATGCTTATGGGGAAATGGTGTCCACAAATCCCACAAACACGCTAGTAAATAATTTTCATCTGTTTAATAACAGACGCAGATGGAACTCACAGCAAAATAGAGTTTTACCTAGTTCTTGGTCCTGAGCAGACCCCAAAATGGCGGGCTTCGAAACGCGTCGATTACCATGCATGAGGGAGTTGTTGGTCTTTTCAACTATATATCGGCAACCCTTTTTGAGAAACTGGGTGTCTTGCTCTGGTTCAACTAATGAGTCGTTACAACCCCTGTATATGCTTGATCCTAGGAGTTTGGACAATTGAGATAAATATTTAACTGATATCGCTTAGAAATGTGTGGACTGGTACATTTCATAAGTGACGAGCAGTATATTTGTAAAAAAAAAATGTTTTAATTAATGCTTTTGTTTGCAGAATTTATGAGTAATGGGTGGGTTAAACAAACTTACGTAATATTGACTGTTGGTCATGTTATCCAATGTTGATGATTTGAAATGCAAAATGAGTAAAAAAAAAAAAAGGTTAAATAATTCATTATGTAAAGAGAATATGGTCATGTTAAGTACATTTCTTGATCACAAATGAATAACTTTTTGTGTTGGTTAACTAATTTCAGATAGTTGTTATTGTATGTTCAAAGCGGTCTAACCTTGCTGATGAAATAGACCTAACCCCTTGGTATATAACTTTTTAAAAGTGGCATTTTCAGAATTGTGCCTTCAAATCTGACTCCACCATTAAAAAGGATTTTAAATTGCATTTTTTTTAGACCAAACATGACATTCTTGCCTGTTCCAAACAAAAGGTATCACTTATTAAATGTAATAAGATAAACCAAATGTTATCTTACGGGAAAGGTAGGCCTCACAATAGTGGAAAACAAATGTAGTAGTTTTCACTACCAAGACATGTCAGACCTTAAAGTACATGTCCACGTTTTTAAATACATTTCACCCTGCCGTATGGGTTCTTTAGGGCCTACCCTATGGGTGACTTGTATGAAATTAAAAAGGGAGTTTTAGGTCTGGCACAATGTTTATTTTGCCAGGTCGAATTGGCAGTTTAAAACTTTACACAGGCTAGAATAACATTCCTGAGACATGTTTTAAAGAGCTACTTAAGTGGGTGGCATAATACGTGCTGCAGGACTACTAGTAGCATTTTGTTTAAAGGCCCTGAGTATATGTTGTACCACTTTACTAGGAACTTAGAAGTAAAGTATATGTGCCAATTGGGAATAGGGCAAGTTGATCATATTTAGAGGAGTGAGCAGAAGCACTTTAGCACTGGTTAGCAGTGGTAAAGTGCGGATAGTCCTAAAGCCCCAAAAACAAAAAACAGAATTTCAGTAAACCGATGGGAGAAAGCAAAACGTTTGGCGAAAGACCACCCTAAAGGCTAACAAGTCTAACACACATTATGCTATTATTCTAGCACAAACTCCAATCAAGATCAAAAGCAAAAATTCAGAAACCAGTCAACGCACAAATCAGGCATTGTCAATTAGGAGATAAACAGGCATAGTTGTGAAGGCAGTTTATTGCAAGTTTGAACTGGAGATATGCGGAGCCAGGCACTACATGGCACACTCTTGGCTGGATGCAACCAGCACACATTTATACAAAATCATTCCCATTGTTATGTATGGAACAAGCTGAATAATCAGTGTGTGCAAACAGTTAACCACAACAAATATAAAAGAGTTGGCGCCCACACACAGAATCTAGATAAGGTAAGTGCATACTCTCAGTAACCTTTGTACTTGTGATCAGGACTATGGATGTTCCTGTCTTGTGAGTTTCCTTTCACTTTTCGGAGAAAACAGGTAAAAATGGTTATCAGGACTTTCCTATTGCATGTCTGCATATATGACTTACAAACCTATAACCCCTTGAACGCGGCTGGAATTCCCCCGCTGTGCGGGCGAATTCCACACGTGCGCAAATCGGACGGCCCCTGGCCGTCCGACGCACACGCCCACCGTGACGCCAGACGGCCAGGGGCCGTCCGACGCATGGAACGGGTTAACATTGGCAAAAGAGAGGAATAGAAAGAAAACATTAAATGGCAGAACACAAAATGAAAGAATAATTATTCAACATATAAACAGCGCATATATGCTTTCTCAAAGCTGTCCTATTGAACATTTGTTCAACATTTTGTTTAGTCACCTCATCTCTTGAACAGATGTTCGGACATTGAGGGCTCTATCATCCTAATTGGAAGCAGAAGCCTTACATTTGCTAAGGTCATTATATGAATCCGAAATGTCAATAGCACAAAGATCCTGAAAATTGTACTCCTGCATCAATAAAGCATTGGTAACATGAATATTCGAAGGACGGGCAGGGCGACATGCAGAAAAACACAGTTGACAAATGTTGAGCAAAGCCTTTATAAGGATACAACGTAATGTAAGTGGTACCGCCAGTAACACAAGGTCTTTAATGAACCATCCTGAGCCCCCTAGAGATAGGCCCAGGTCCAGTTTCTACTTTTCATGCCATCTAAGTTATCAACTATTTCCTGTATACGTGCTGTTATGTTACAGTCTTCATTACGTGTACCCATTATGCACTTATCTTTCACAATAGTGCATAGTCAATCCTCCTGTGCTACAAGGAAGTCTATGGCATATTTGCTCTGTTCTGAATTTGTTTGCATACTTTCTAGGTCCAAGGCGATGCTTTGAAGGGCAGCTGTTGTGGAGCATCCTTCAGTTTGAAACATAATCCATCCACCCAACGATCCTCATCTCATTCTATCATAGGGGTGTCCTGTAAGTCTGTGGAACCCTTATTCTGCTCTGTAGTCAGTATACAGTCATGCATAGTTGCAGCATCATTTTCCTTTTGTACTGTGGGCAAAAGAGTAGCTGGATTGAGGGTGGTACATCTGTGTATAACCCCATGTGGACTGAACAGACATAATTCATAATGTGTTAGTCGTGCATTTGTCAAATATTCCGTCTGTTTTGTTCAACAGTACATCTACAGAATGTGAGACATACAACTGTCTTATGCGACCTAAAATAAGGGGTTCAGCTTGTTGTAGGATAGCTGCTGCTGCAGCTATTGATTTTAAACAATTTGGTAGACCTCTGGCCACTGCATCCAATAACAATGAAAAATAGGCGCCAGAACGTTTCTTATCTTCCTGATATTGGGTCAGAAATCCTAGAGCACAGCCATTTTGTTCATATACAAACAGACGAAAGTCTTTTGAGTAATGTGGTATACCCAAGGGGGGTTCACTGCAAAGAGATTGTTCAATTTATACAAAGCTGTTTTGACATTTATTGGGCCACGGAAGTGGATGACGTGTATCTTTAGTTGTCACTTTCAGCAAGGGTTTTGAAAGGACAAAAAAATTGGGTATCCCACCCTCGCAGCTCCACCATTAAGTGAGGCCTGCCCCTGCCCCTGCACTCTCGAGTGTTGGTGATCGAGGCCCTCCTCCACCCGCAGGTTTCCTGCGCCTCATCCCTGGTGGTCCAGTGGACCTCTGTCTCCTTCCTCTAACTCTGCTCTTTCACTCGTTTTTCTACCCTTTTTTTATCTTTCACCTTTCTGCACTTTTCTGCATCTCTGCTCTTTTGTGCCTTATTTCTGCTCATTTTCCCTTCCTCTCGCTCTGCCCTTTCACTCGTTTTCACTCGTTTTTCTACCCTCTTTTATCTTTCACCTTTCTGCATCTCTGCTCTTTTGTGCCTTATTTCTGCCTATTTTCCCTCTTTTCTTTATCCCTTATTTCCTCCCTTTACCTTTCCCCGCCGCTGCATCCCCCGCGGCCCCTCCCCCCCAGCGCGACCGGCCCAATCCAGCTCCCCTCCCCGCTCCCACCTCCCAGCTGTCCAGCCCTCCCCGACCCCTACTTAATGGCGGCCACTGCGGGGACAGGCGAGCAAGACCACTGACTCATTGTCAGTGAAATTGCTCTCCCACCCTCGCAGCTCCACCATTAAGTGAGGCCTGCCCCTGCACTCTCGAGTGTTGGTGATCGAGGCCCTCCTCCACCCGCAGGTTTCCCTGCGCCTCATCCCTGGTGGTCCAGTGGACCTCTGTCTCCTTCCTCTAACTCTGCTCTTTTACTCGATTTTCTACCCTTTTTTATCTTTCACCTTTCTGCACTTTTCTGCATCTCTGCTCTTTTGTGCCTTATTTCTGCTCATTTTCCCTTCCTCTCGCTCTGCCCTTTCACTTGCTTTCACTCGTTTTCTACCCTCTTATCTTTCACCTTTCTGCACTTTTCTGCATCTCTGCTCTTTGGTGCCTTATTTCTGCTCATTTTCCCTTCCTCTCGCTCTGCCCTTTCACTTGTTTTTCTACCCTCTTTTATCTTTCACCTTTCTGCACTTTTCTGCATCTCTGCTCTTTTGTGCCTTATTTCTGCTCATTTTCCCTTCCTCTCGCTCTGCCCTTTCACTAGTTTTCACTCGTTTTTCTACCCTCTTTTATCTTTCACCTTTCTGCATCTCTGCTCTTTTGTGCCTTATTTCTGCCTATTTTCCCTCTTTTCTTTATCCCTTATTTCCTCCCTTTACCTTTCCCCGCCGCTGCTTCCCCCGCAGCCCCTCCCCCCCCAGCGCGACCGGCCCAATCCAGCTCCCCTCCCCGCTCCCGCCTCCCAGCTGTCCAGCCCTCCCCGACCCCTACTTAATGGCGACACCCGGAAACCAGCGATTGACGACTGGACAGCCCTCACCACCGAAGACACACTGAAGACAATGAAGTCAATCCACTCAGGGGCCCCCACGGACCCCTGCCCCCACCACATCTTCAACAGAGCCGCCGACACCATCGCACCCATGCTCCGCCACACCATCAACCGCTCCCTGGCGACCGCCTCGTTCCCCAACGACTGGAAACACGCCGAGGTCAACCCCCTCCTAAAGAAACCCTCAGCGGACCCCACCGACCTCAAAAACTATAGACCCATCTCCCTGCTCCCGTTCCCAGCGAAAGTCATTGAGAAAGCCATCAACAGCCAACTCGCCACATTCATTGAAGAACACAACATCCTCGACTCCTCCCAATCCGGCTTCAGAAAAAACCACAGTACGGAAACCGCCCTCCTCGCCGCAACAGACGACATCCGCACCCTACTGGACAAAGGAGAAACAGTAGCCCTCATCCTCCTCGACCTATCAGCGGCGTTCGACACAGTCTCCCACCGCACCCTAATACGCAGACTCTATGATGCAGGAATCCAGGACAAGGCCCTCGACTGGATCCGCTCCTTCCTCTCCGGCAGGACGCAGTGGGTCAGACTCCCCCCTTTCCTCTCGGACCCCACACCTACCACCTGCAGAGTCCCCCAGGGCTCCTCCCTCAGCCCGACGCTCTTCAACGTCTACATGGCTCCACTCGCCCCCATCGTCAGAACCTACGGACTCAACATCGTGTCATACGCAGATGACACCCAGCTCATCCTCTCCCTATCCAATGAGCCCAACACCGCCAGACGCAACTTTCGAGAAGGCATGGAAGCCGTTGCCAAATGGATGAAAAACAGCTGCCTACAACTAAACACCAACAAAACAGAAGTACTCATCATGGGCCCAAACCCCGATGCCTGGAGCGACACCTGGTGGCCCCCGCCCTCGGAAACCCGCCAACCCCCACGGACCACGCACGCAACCTGGGAATCATCCTGGACTCCGAGCTCAAAATGGACCGCCAGATCAACTCTGTCTCGTCTTCCTGCTTCCACACCCTCCGCCTCCTTCGTAAAACCTTCAAATGGATCCCCCTCGAACACTGAAAGACCGTCACTCACGCCCTGGTCACCAGCAGACTCAACTACGGCAACGCACTCTACGCCGGAATAAACAAAAACCTCACCCGCAAGCTACAGAACATCCAGAACGCCGCCACAAGACTGGTCCTCAACCTGCCAAAACACTGCCACATCTCCCAGCACCTGCGCACACTCCACTGGCTCCCTGTCGAGGCGAGAATCACCTTCAAGATGCTCACCCACGCACACAAGGCCCTCCACGGCACCGGACCAGCATACCTGAACAGCCGACTCAAATTCCACGCACCCCAAAGGACCCTACGATCAGCCCAGCTCTCCTACGCCGTGGTCCCCCGCACCAGAAAGACCAGATCGGGAGGCCGCTCCTTCTCCTTCCTCGCGGCCAAAGCATGGAACGCCCTTCCGCTCCACCTCAGACAGACAACATCGCTCCCCATCTTCGCAAGAAACCTCAAAACCTGGCTCTTCGACAGACCCCCTCCTTGATGGATGGAACCTGCACCCCCTGCCCCCTAGCGCCTTGAGACCCTTACGGGTGAGTAGTCGCACTTTAACAAACCCCTGATTGATTGATCTGCAGTAGCCTGCTATTCCTAAGAAAGCCTGTACTTCTTGTTGTATATTGGGAGGTGGCAAGTCTAGTATTAATTTGCTACGTTTGGGATCTAATTTCCTTTCCCCCTTCGACAGGAGGTGTCCTAAATAGGTAACCTCCTGGCGAACGACCTGTAATTTGGAGCGATATCCTTTGTGCTCATTGTCTGCCAGAAAATTGGATAATGCAACAGTATCTGTTTGGCACGCCTTCTCACTGGTGCTGGTAATTTAAATATCATCAATGTACTGTATTAAAACGGACTGTGGAGACAATTGTAAGTTGTCAAGTTGCATCTTAAGGGCTTGGGAATAAATAGAAGAACTCTCAGTATAACCCTGTGGGATTCTTTTAAAAGAATATGATCTGTTGTGGAAATAGAAGCCAAACAAATATTGGGAATCTTGATGTAGGGAAATGGAGAACAAAGCATTCTTCAAGTCTATCACTGAAAAATGGGTGGCATCTGGGGGAACACTAGCAAGTACACTAGAAATGTTTGGAACAACTGGGAATTGGGGCTGCACTATTTTGGTAATTTCACGCAGGTCAATGACAAAACACCATTTATCTTTAGAGGACCCCTCCCCCTTCTTTACTACCGGAAGTATAGGACTATTAAATCTGGACAGCTCTTGCCTTAATCACCCCTGCCGTCAGTAAACCGGTTATTATCTGCTGTACTTCTTCTTTAGAGATCCTATATTGTGGTATTCTTGGTTAAACAGCACCCTCTTTGACAGTAATTGTGACAGGAGGGATATTCATGTGCCCCACATCATTAGTGGTTATTGCCCATACATTTTGATTCACTGATTCTGTGAACCAATCAGGGACGGCGATGGGAGAGCTAACAATCAATCTAATGAAAGGCGGGGTCTCACCTGAACAATTCAAATATACTCTTTTAGGGGTGCACTTGATGGTTGCATGCATTTTCTGTAGCAAATCTATTCCTAGCCAATTCAAGTGGCACGTGTCTGTTAATACAAAATAATGTTTATCTCTTATTGGCCCAATAGTTTACGTCAGTGGGGCTGAACTAGGGCTCCTAACAGTTACATCAGTAAATCCCATAGATGTATCTACCTGAGAGGGGTACATGTGGGAGTAATTGCTTTGAAAATGAGGAATTGGTGGCCCCCGTATCTACCAAAAATGTAACCCTTTCTCCTTGTACTATCTATTCAGTGCACTGACCCTTGGAATACACTGGGGTGGCCACCATTTCCCCATCTACACTCGGGCCTCCCTAGTCTACAAAGTTATAGTCTGGAAGAGAAACCGTAACCTTTTGTTTGTGATCAAAATAATTGGCTGAATCAGTGTATTCATCATTGTAAAAGTCTGCATTCTGGTATTGTCGATATGAGCAGAACTGACTGTTATTGTTGTTAACTGGTGGTGCCCCCCTGCCCTGCGAATGCCCTCTTGGTACTGACCTTCCTCTATTATTATTTTGCAAATAGAGGCACTCCGGAACTCAATCATTGAGTGCCTTACAATTATAACTTCCATTATCTACCTGTCCTCCTTCCTGGTGGCTGGAAGGGGCTGAATAAGCCCTGCCACTTTCTCTGTAACCGCCTTGACTGCTCCTGTTCCCTCTGTCCCTTTGTAATTGTTGTAACAACACCTTACTTGCTAGGTCCTTCATTTTCTTGTCCTTGTTTGCCTCTTACTGTAAGTGTTTTTCTTTGTAATACCGTGCTATAGCCAGAATTTCCATTAGGGGTTTAACAGCCCACGTAGGTTTATATGTATGAATTCATTTATGTATATCCTCCCGTAATCCGTCCACTAGATATTGGCTACAGCCTGTTCTGTTCCCAGTTGTGAGGTATCCATGCCACCGAATGCAGCAAAGATAGATTGTAACCTGGAAAAGAATGCGGAGACAGTTTCTTTCTTGTCTTCTATACAACTGTTTAATTTTTGCCAATTTATTTTCTATCTGGGTATTATTTGTTGTAGACGTTGTATTAATCTTTTGGTCAATTCTGCTATCTCCTCTGGCACCTTTCCTGTGTCTTGTAATCTGTCATTCTGCATCTTCTCTAGGTCCGCCAATTTTATTTCTGGGTCTTCACTTTCCTGTCACCTCAATTTTCGCTAGATATCGGGAGACAAAATGCAGGAAACCATTTGTTCTATATCATCTAGTGTCAGCTGGCATATACGCAACACTTTCTCCGTTGGAGTGTACAATTCTTCAGCGTTTTGTCTAATATCAGGATAGTCTTTGGAAAACAATATTAATTCTGCCTTTGCCCATGGTACTTGTACATGATACAAAGGTTTGGCAGCATCAAACCCAGGCACTTCCCTTAGGGGAGTCTGGAACACTTTGGTAGGATATTTATTTTTATTATCCTTTAATTTGGTACGTCTATCCCATGCGTTTGCACAAGAGAAGAACCATGCCCTAGTATTTACAGCATTTCTTTCCCTTGGTCTTTTCTAATAATAAACCCCTTTTTATATATTCCTCCATATTATTATAACTAGAGGGTAACTATTAGGGTGCAGCTTTGTCTAGTCGTTAAAACATTTTATGATATTTCTTGCTGGCTTCCCACAATTCAGAACTCAAACATCACTGGGCTTGGTGCTGCATGGACTGGGATAAAGATGGTGGAAATTCTATTTTCCTTCTGTCACATCCATTACCTTTGTCACAAATGTCTTTATATTTTTTGTTTCTTTATTTGTGAAATTTCTATTCATTTTAAATGCTTGTTCAGTCTCTTCTTCTTCCACTTCTTTCTCTTCCTCACGTACATACGGAGAGGGTTTGACCCATTCTTCCCTTTTCTAACAACTGCTCTATTACCATATCCTTCTTTAACACAGGGACAGATGATGCCACCATGTGTAAAGGAAACATCCCTTGTTTCAAAGCTATGTCCCTTGACATACAGTCACCGCCTTGTTTCCATTTATTTTGTTAATATGCTCTCACTTTGGCTCTCTCTGTTTTTAAGGTATCCTTAATTTCTCTCTGTCTTGCATATTCTTCCAATTTAATTAAGACTTCAAATTTGAACAAACACAGTTTATTCTTCCCCAATTCAGACATTCATGCAAAAAGGTCATATTATCAGTATCAAAGGTCCTGTCTACCGAAAATTGCAACGTTGCATCCCGTTTTGTATATTCATCCCATTTATATAAAAACAACAGTGTCTCCATCCCACATTTAGTCATAATTTTCCATGCAGGTGTACCATCCCTTGGGCAGGGTTGCGCCTCGTTTATTCCTTTAGATCCGTAGTTACCTATTGTGGTACTGTGTCAGTGTCACTACGGAAGAAAATGTCCTGGTATAACAATGACACTACTTATAATGTTCTAGCCAGTGAGACATACATTAATATTTCATTTCATTCTAAAGACATTTGTCATGGCAATCAATCATCATATACCTTGGCCATCATACATCTCACCAGGTATTGACTACTTTGTGTCTCAGGTCCAGGCGGATCCAGCCCAGTCAATCTCATGTCTCGGGATACCGGCTATTACCTCAGACTGAGACCGAGGGTAATGCAATCTCCTCTGCGGGAATGTACTTCAGAGTCAGTTGCCTTTCCAACTGGCCCCTCAACCATGGCTGTGATAATCTGTCAGGATTGACTTGGGGGATCCCGCACGAGCCCCCAATTTGTGAATGTGCAAATCAGGTGCTGTCAATTAGGAGACAATGAACAGGCACAGTTGTGAAAACAGTTTATTGCAATTTTGAACGGGAGATATGTGAAGCCAGACTCTTCATGGCACACTCTTGGCAGGATGCAACCACTGCACAAACATTTATATTAAATCATTCCCATTGCAATACACGGAACAAGCTGAATCATCAGTGTGTGCAAACAGTTAACCACAATAAATCTAACGGTTGGAGCCCACACACATAAGCTAGATAAGATCAGTGCATTCTCTCAGTAACCTTTGAACTTGTGATCAGGACATCAGGTATGGATGTTACTGTCTTGTGAGCGAGTTTCATCTCGCTTCTGCGAACAAACAGGAGTAATGGTTTTCGGTACTTTCGTATTGCACACCTGCTTATATGAACTGATGAACCTTTAAGGTTTGCAAAAGAGAGGAAAAGAAAGCAAATGCATCTATCATAAAATGGCAGAACACACACAAAATGGAACAAAAGTTGTTCAACATATAAGCAGTGCACGTATGCTTTCTCAAACCGCAATATCCACTATTCAACATTTATTAATTGGGCTGATGAGCTAACGAATGCAAAAAAAAAAAACAATTGATGGATGGAATGCCGGACAATGCAAACATTCACCCCCCAGTCACAAGGATCTGGATTAAATCCATCATTCTTTTGCTCACCACACCACCCCAGTTTGGACCCAGCCATATGCAAATCAGTCTTGACCCTGTTCCTTGTGGGAACAGTCCAGCCCGAACTGCCAAGCCAGGTCCTCCCTGGACCGGAAACAATCATCCTGGGACCGGTTTCAGGGCATCACCCTTCATCAGCCAGGCTAGCTTGAATCCAGTGGTGTAGTGAGCACGGGACCCACGTCTGGGCATACCTTTCCCACTTAGGGTGACATATGCAAAAGAACAATTGATGGACGGAATGCCGGACAATGCAAACATTCACCCCCCAGTCACAAGGCTCTAGGTTAAATCCATCATTCTTTTGCTCACCACCCACCCCAGTTTGGACCCAGCCATAAGCAAATCAGTCTTGACCGTGTTCCTTGTGGGAATAGTCCAGCCCGAACTGCCAAGCCAGGTCCTCCCTGGACCAGAAACAAGCATCCTGGGACCGGTTTCAGGGCATCACCCTTCATCAGCCAGGCTTGCTTGAATCCAGTGGTGTAGTGAGCATGGGACCCACGTCTGGGCATACCCTTCCCACTTAGGGCGACATATGCAAAAGAAACAACCGATGGACGGAATGCCAGACAATGCAAGCGTTCACCCCCAGTCACAAGGATCTGGGTTAAATCCATCATTCTTTTGCTCAACACACCACCCCAGTTTGGACCCAGCCATATGCAAATCAGTCCTGACCCTGTTCCTTGTGGGAACAGTCCAGCCCGAACTGCCAAGCCAGGTCCTCCCTGTACCGGACACAAGCATCCTGGGACCGGTTTCAGGGCATCACCCTTCATCAGCCAGGATAGCTTGAATCCAGTGGTGTAGTGAGTACGGGACCCACGTCTGGGCATACCCTTCCCACTTAGGGCGACATATGCAAAAGAAACAATTGATGGACGGAATGTCGGACAATGCAAACATTCACCACCTAAGATGCTTGTTTCCAGTCCAGGGAGGACCTGGCCTGGCAGTTCGGGCTGGACTGTTCCCATGGGGCATAGGGTCAAGACTGATTTGGATACGGCTGGGTACAAACTGGAATGGCTTAGTGAGCAAAAAAACGATGGATTTAGGCCCAGATCTCTGTACTGGGGTGAATGTATGACATTGTTCTGCATTCTGTCCATCAATTGTTCTTTTTGCATTTGTCACCCCGAGTGGGATGGGTATGCCTAGACCTGGGTCCCGTGCTCTCCATGCCACTGGAGTCAAGCTATCCTGGCTGATGAGGGGTGAAACCCTGAAACCGGTTCTAGGATGCTTGTTTCCTGTCCAGGGAGTACCTTGACTGGCAGTTCGGGCTGGACTGTTTCCATTGGGCACAGGGTCAAGACTGATTTGCATATGGCTGGGTACAAACTGGAATGGCATGGCGAGCAAAAAAACAATGGATTTAGGCCCAGGTCTCTGTACTGGGGTGAATGTATGACATTGTTCTGCATTCTGTCCATCAAGTGTTCTTTTTGCCGCTAACCAAAGCATCAGGAAATATAACTCAATCTAATGCTGCTATTTTCAAAAAACCATGGGAGAATGTTCGCTGCCACCTGCCTTGTATTAGGCTTCCCATATGCCTTATCTAATTATGTTGTGAACTTTTTTGGGAAGTTAGCCCATTATGCAGCTTTGTTGAAACACAAACATTTTTGTGCTGGATAAAATTTGGGCAAAACTCCCAGTAGTTTAAACTCTACAAACTATCTCCAAAACTGTCAACTGAACCACACCCCATGGTATAGGACATAGAGATACATCTTGAGCAAACTAACATGAGAAAGCTCGTTTGACAATCCTCCTGTTATTCCAGAAAAATGCGTTGTCAATGCTAAAGGAGGTCTTTGCAATTTTTGTAATCGGTGGAATTCAAAGAACTACTCAAACAGTCAGTGGTCGACTGTATCCCATATGTGACAAGAAGTGGCCTAGAGTTTTATGTAACAGCAATTATCTCCTCGATTGACCAAGCACTTTTAAAATTTGCAATATTAGGGATATTATTCCAACTGGTGTATTTTATCAATTGGGACTTAAATAAAGGCAAGAGCATACTAACAACCTGTATTTGTCATCTTGCTTTAAAGGAAGACGTAGCTGAATTTCTGACTATATGCCCCTCGGTCTATAGGGAGCAAAAGAGGTAAACAGCGTTTAGTTCGCATGCTAAACAACGCATGCCATAACAACGCGGTCGTTACAACGACCGCGTTGTTATTTCGCATACCGTTACAACGCAATTTGGAACAACGAGTTGCATTAGGGGGCAGAAGGTGTTGGATTTAAAATCCAACACCTTCCTAGTGTCCGCACAGACTGGAGTTGGAATAGTAAATTATACTATTCCAACATCCAGGAGCCCCTAAAAGCAAGTCGTTGTTCCAACTTGCGTTGTAACGGTATGCTGAAGTATACTACACGATCGTTGTAACGACCGCGTTGTTATGGCATGCGTTGTAAACGCATGCGAAAAAACGTCCTATATTCAGCAAAAGATATTACTAATCCCTATCTGGAAAACTTTGGTGTAAGGTAGGTGTTATGTTCATATAATATAGGTATCCAATATAAAACAGAAACATTCCTTAATTTGGCACTTAATATCTGATCTGGAAAATAAATGTAGATTGCCTCAAAAACTTAGTTCAATGAATTATAAAGTGCAGAAACTGATAAAAACTGAATATTTATAATTGTGCTTTCCCAAATACAGTAAAGCACTAAAGCCACTATAGTAAGAAAAAGATTGGGAAATGTATTTTTGAAAACCCAGTTAAATGAGAAGGCGTGTATAGGCAATAACCAATTTATATAAGATTCCGTCTCTAAAAGGCTACCGGTATGCAGACACTAGGCCAAGGTAGACAGTGGTCTTTCTCACTTGTCCTGCACCCCTGTGCACGTTTATTCACATGTAACCACTGCCACACCTCTTACACCCGCTGCGCAGTCGTGGGCCTTAATTTAAATAGCGGACATTGGCCGGACTGGCCCATAGGGCATTGCCCATGGGCTGGTCTAATTATACCCTTCGACCGTTTTTTGGCTGTTTGTGGACCTATTTATGGTCTCCCGAACTGGTTGTTACTGTTGATTTCCCTGATATTAAAACAGACATTGGCTGCAGTGAGCTCAAATTCATGCAGTCTTCCATACCTTGCAAAACACTTATACATCTTGCCTTTACAACTTCAAAACTGCCGGGTCTGTTTTCTGTTCCAGTCTGACCCTGGTACTCCTGCGATACAAAACGATGTGAATGATAGATTTGGATGTCAGATTTTATACTTCCCCGAGCACAATGCTTGCATGGCACAAACCCTGTGAGACAGGATGGGAAATGCGCAAACACCCTAGGAGTCAATGTAAACTGATAGCGACCAAAACTCAAACAAACAGTAGGCAAAATTTGGGGTGGGTAATTGTCAGAAATGGGGGTCTCTAGTTGGCAGAGGTAGTTACTTTTGTCCAAATAGGGACCCTTGCTTCTAGTCAGGGTAAGGGGGATACACACTTTAGATAACCCCTGCTCCCCCCCTGGGTAGCTTGGCACGAGCAGACAGACTTATCCCAAAGGCAATGTGTAAAGTATTTGTACTCAAAACACACAGTAATACAGTACACCACAAATGGACACCACACCAGTTTAGAAAAATAAAGTATGTTTATCTAAACTCGACAAGACCAAAACGACAAAAATCCAACATACATGTAATAAGAATATGACTTTAAAAAGGTTTTAAACAACTTGGACCATAGAAAACTATGGATGCGTGATTTCACAAGGCCAAACAGCAGCAGAGATGAGAAGCGTCGAAAAATAAAGAAATGTGTCAGTTCCTGAGACCATGGGAAGGCGATGCGACAGTTCTGCTGCATGCAGGAGAAGTGATGCGTCGAATCCAGTCTGTAGGGGGAAGTGATGCGTCGATTCCAAGATGGTTCTGGTCCATGGGTGATGCGTCGGAAAAACTTGCCGCACAGGTACGATGCGTGGAAACCAGGGATTCGTCGGCGATCGATGCGGCGGCGTCGAGCGGCGCTTCGTCGGTTTCTTTAGCTGCGATCCCTTGATGCATCGATTCTTTCAGCGGCACGGCGATGCGTGGAGATTCTTCTCACACAGCAGTGCTGCATTGAAACAACAGCCGCAAGAAGAGCGATGCATCGATTTTCTTGTAGTTGCGTTGCTTTTCCAGCTCCCAACAGCAGGAACAACCTCCAGAGGCCCAACACAGTCACAGTCACCTCTTGGCATGTCAGAACCCCCAGCAAGGAAGTTCAGGGAAGCTGGTGGTGAAGTCTCTGTGTTCCTGAGTCTTCAGAACAGGAGGCAAGCTCTACCCAAGCCCTTGGAGATCTTCCTCAAGCAGGGGGACACAGCAGACAGCAAAGTCCTTCTCCTTTCTTTGACAGAAACAGTTACTGCAGGCCAACCCCAGACAGCACACAGCAAAGGGGCAGTACTTCTCAGTTTCTCCAGCTCTTACCCTTGGCAAAGGTTCCTCTTGATTCCAGAAGTAGTCTAAATCTCTGCGGTTTTAGATCTAATACTTATACCCCAAAATGTCTTTGTTCTCTTTATGCAAGGGTCTCTGAGCCCAGTCCAAACCAGTTTGGTCCTCACTGGTGCAGTGTGACCACAGGGGGTGGAGACAGCATTGTGCAAAGAGACAGGCCCTATTCAGGTGCAAGGAAATCTCCTCCCACTACTCTAAATTCAGCCAGGGTCTATTCAGCCCAGCTCTGAGTCATCCAGGAAGGGCCAGGTACACCTCATCCTCCCTACCCCAGTGGTTGTTTACAGTGAATGCAAATCCCCAGCCCCTGCCACTGCCAAACCAGACAGTCAATACCCAAACAGGCAGAGGCACGCAGAATATTTAAACAAGAAAATGCCTACTTTCTAAAAGTGGCATTTTCAAACACAATTTAAAAACTATCTTTACTAAAAGTTATATTTATAAGATGTTATAAATAAACTCCCATTCTATCCTATGGGGCAAGATAGCCTTTCAATAGTGAAAAACGAAATTGGCAGTATTTTACTATCAGGACATGTCACACACACCAGTACATGTCCTACCTTTCACATACGCTGCACCCTGCCCAGGGGGTACCTTGGGCCTACCATAGGGGTGCCTTACTTGTAGAAAAAGCGAAGGTTAGGGCCTGGCAAGTGGGTGCACTTGCCAAGTCGACATGGCAGTTAACAACTGCGCACAGACACTGCAGTGGCAGGTCTGAGTTACCTTTTCAGAGCTACTCATGTGGGTGATCCAATCAGTGCTGCAGGCCCACTAGTAGCATTTGATTTACAGGCCCTGGTACACTTCAGTGCACTTTACTAGGGGCTTATCAGTAAATCAAATATGCCTGTTGTGGAGTTTAAGTATTGGAGCTGTGACCCCATGTCTTTTGAACTGAACTTTTGGAACTTAACCGGAACGGAACTGACGTCCCCCAGGAGGAGCCACCGGGGGACTACTACACAGGGCAGAGGGTCCCTCGTGCTGGCCTGCCTGCAACTAGCGGGGTGCCCCAGTCATCTGCATACAGTGCGTGGTGAGCACTTTTTGTTGTGGCTCCTGGGTGAGCGCAACTAGTGATCCTGCTGCCCACGGGTTGCTAGATAGGAGTGCTTTATCCTGCCCTGCAGTTTGGGCTGTGCCACACTCTCGCTACGTGGCCGGACGACAGGTGGAGAAGGAGAGCTGAGGGATTGAAGTGCTCTCCCTCCTGCCTTCTCGCATTGTCGCTGCGGCTCAGCTGCCTGGCCCCAGACTGCCGCCCAATGCAGGAAGTAGTGAGGAGATCCTCAGTCAGGAAGTCCTCGTCTGTGAGTGGATTTCACCTCCGGCATAGAGGGGCGGGCCGAGGAAGCAGAGCCGACGGAGATATCGCTCTGTACTCTGCCCGCCGTTTCACCCGTGGCAGAAAAGGATGGCTGCACCACGTGGTTGCGGGCAGCCACTGATCCCCGAGTCAGGGCGGAGGTCCCTGGCTCCAACGGAAACTTTTTGCTGGTAGGAGAGGGCGGGTGGGTTTGTCCTTACCGCCGGCCGCTGCTGGGACGGGATCCAGCGAGGTCTCCCCACCGGCCCAGGCAGCGCCAGATTCTGTGCATTTGTTGTCCCTCCGTACACCCAGAGGCAGCTGCCATTACAGGAGTTAAACCTTCGCGGGGGACCCACTGAGGTCTCCCCGCCCTTGGGGGCATTTTCGTGAGGGGAATAAGGCCTTACTTTCGCAAAGGGCACGGCCGGTCCCATTTGCCTGAGCCCTCACTTGTGGAAAGAGCCTTGCGGGATGAGCCCAGGATGGGGCCCGAGGAGATTACCACCTTTCATGGTGTAGGCGGGCATGTAGCCCAAGGAGCCTACAAGGGGGTTCCATTCTAACGGTTGTCCTGACATATGATAAGTGTGCACAGTAGTAATTCATATGTCTTATGCCCTGATGTGCTACAGGAAGTCTGTGGGCTAATGTACAAGTAATGTGTACCTGGTGCACTGTTGGCATGATGTGTTTATGAAATGTACACTACTGCAAGTGCTTACTTTGGTGCATTGTTGCTGAGGTTTATGCCTAATGTGGTGTGCTAAGTGCACACTTACCAGTAGTTACTGGTTGTCCTCACTAACTGTGATTTATGTGCTAATTATGGTTATGCATAATGTGTTATGCTCAGTACAGTTCCTACCAGTAGTTACTGGTCACCCTGATGATGTCATGACAGTGGCCCGATTGGCCTGGTGATTTATGTAATCCCTGTGAAGTCATGACGAGTGCCAGTGGCACAGTGATATATATGTGATTGTGTTCTAATGTGTTTTTATGGATAATACAAAGGCTATTTTATATAACCTTGTGAGGAGTTTCTTTTGTGGTGTGCCTAGTGTGCTGTTGCTGTGTGAGTATGTTGCGCAAACGCTTTACACATTGCCTCTGGGATAAGCCTGACTGCTCTGCCAAGCTACCAAGGGGGTGACCAGGGGTTATCTTCAGCATGTAACTCCCTTGCCATGACTAGAGTGGTGGTTACTGCCTGGCTTACGGGCATGCCCTAACCAACCAGAAATCCCATTTCTAACAATGCCAATCAGGGAGAACCAATTGTGATAACAATTTACACAGAGAGCATAGGCACTTTAGCACTGATCAGCAGTGGTAAAGTGCCCAGAGTCCTAAAACCAACAACAACAGGTCAGAATAAAATAGGAGGAAAAAGCAAAAAAGTGTGGGGAAACCCTGCAAAAAGGGCCAAGTCCAACAGTGATCATCTTTGAAATACTAATTTCGCAATTTAATCTTGAGCTGTTGTCTGCAAAAATAAAATTTTATTCAAGAATATGCCTTGAGAACAAATCCCATGCTAGATACCTCTTAATAAACTTTGTGCCATGGCTCAATCTTAAATCATATTTATCGTTGCACTAGCATGGTGTAGTTTGTATTCATGTGGCTTATGAAAGAATCAGAACACAATGTTTTTGAAATGCAACACTGCACATTTTTTATTCGCACAACGCAGCTGATGTTTGCACATTTGTGTTAGTTGGATCCCAATTAATCTGCACTGCATCATTTTCAGCTAGCCGGGTATGAACAATGTCCAGGCTATTGCTTCATTAATCTGTGAAAAGAAAGCGTTGGATTGCTTTGCAAAGGACACATTTAAGTCCCGTTCTTATATCATGTGTATTTTTTTCCTTAAGGATGGTGAATATGTCTTAAATTGTTTTGCGGTGTGTCTTTACCAATCTGTTCCCTCACTGCCGGCAGAGTACTATTATAGCGTCATTGTATTGTATTTGCTGAATTACAAGTAGAACCCGTAGCAAAGCCTGGTGAATGGACATTACAAAGGAACATATGGAGTCCAGGGGTTATCAGAGACATTTGTGAGCAAGTAAAAATCAACTAATGCTGTCAAGAAACTCATCAATAAAGCACCCAGTGACTCTCTCCAATGTAACTATAGCTAAACTGTGAATGCACGGCAAGCAAAATATTTAATAAAATGTATACATTTCACCAGAAGTTAGGGAGTCAAAGTGCATAGATTTGTAACCTTGCATACAGCCAGTTCTCAGCTATAAAAATATTTAGCTATCTGTTGGCAACACCTGTTGTTTCCAATACATTACATATATATGGAATGAATTTGGGTCAACCCCTTGTTCATAACTGAATGGCTTTGTTGTGTATGTAACTTCCCTGCTTAAAATTCAATTACATTTCTCCCTATGCTTCTGTTCGTCCCGCTCATGAGCATTTAGGTGTCACAGTGTTTTGAGTGGATGATGTTTCCTTCCACTGCTCATGTCATACCATGCATTGCAGTACAGGAATATTTTATCCTTTTGCCTTGCACCCCATTTTCCCCATCCTGCTTTATTTATCATCTCCTTCCCATCTACCCACTGAAAGGTCGCTTGTCGCCCCAACCTCCCCAGGCCCATGACGCTTTGTGGGCCTGCTCCTATGCTATCATAGAACAATTTCACAGTGGCTGCTAGAGCATGCATCCACTTATGTTAAACATATTGTAATGTAGTTTCTTAATACTGCAACAAAATACAGTAAAAGACAGATGCAGCATAGGCACTTTGCAAATACTTGCTTTGATCTCTATATGTGTCTCTGTGTTTGTATTTGTGGGAGTTTGGAGGTGCAACTAAGGTGGTAGTGGTGATACTCCAAGACAACTCTGGTTGCTGCAATTATTTGTGATCCTAATGGCATCTCTTGTGAAACTTAGTGGCATCACCTGAAGGGATGCGACAACAGCAGTTTTACTAGCTGCATCATTGGGGTTGAGCATTATGCTTTTCGGTAATGGCATTACTCTGAGTCCTACTTCCTTGCTTTAATTCATTATAGTTGAGACCTCCATGCCTCCCCCAGACTCCAATCCAAAGAAGAACCACACAGTAAAAAGCCCCTCCCCCTCCTGTGCATTAATCAAGCTCACTCACAGCCCACTAGTCAGTTGTTCTGCAGTGGGAGGGAGTATGAATTAAAGCGAGGGAGTAGGACTCAGAGTAATGCCATTATCAGAAAACTAATGGAAGCATTACCCTTACAACCTTCCCTTGCTTGAAATCATTACAGTTTAGAGTTAACAAGCAAATCACACAGACAACTGACAGTGGCAAAGAAACAGGACCAGGCTTTATTAAACAGAATATGAACAATCCCCTTTTACATCATATAGAAGAGTGCTCTGTAACCAAAAACATCATTTATGCAAGAGACATACAGAAGGCTATAGTGCTTCACAAAGGTAGAAGAGTCAGACCATTTGGATGGCCTACAAATCTGTTATTGAAGCACCGTGCACTTCTGCCACTGTGGACGTACTACATGTAGACCTGCCCTGCACCCCTTCAGGCAGGCCCTCACTTTTAACCCTATATGCTTTAGCAATCATGGATCTAATTCACTTGCTTAACATTTGAAATCGTCTCTCCATGCAGGGCCAAAAGTCACAAACAAAACTTCAGCCTGTGTAAAAAGGTGAACCCTTTCTAGTAGATGAGGAGAGCTTTCCTAACATCTAAAGTATGCAACCTCCATTCCTCATCAGAGGAAGGAGAAGGAAAAAACTTAAGGAGAATAACCTCCTGCTGTTTGTGAAAGGAGTTGACCTCCGCAATAAAAGAAGGAGCCAGAACTAAAACCACCCTGTCCTGAAAAATTCTACTTAAGAAGTACTTGCAAGACAAAGCCCCCAAATCCTCCAATCTTCTTGCAGATGTTATCATTACAAGAAAAAACTTTTTAAGGGACAGGGACTGAAAATCAGCAAATATAAAGGCTCAAAAAGAACCTTTGTTAGTGCCTTCAACACTAAATTTAAATTCCAGGAAGGAAAAGACCTCAATGAGCTAGTGCATGTATTTGCTAAGCCTGTTATAAACCTAGAAACAAGACCTCTATCATCCCCTCAGATTTTGCCAAGGATCTCCGAAGGCCTGAATGACTGGCCATTTAATCCTCTGGGTAGCAACTGTCATTCTGTCCTTCAAAAATACCATAATCAATATCAAAGTAACGGAGGTAGGATCCAAATCCCTGCTCTCACACCATCAAGAAAAATACTTCCAATGTCTGTTATATGAATGAAAAGTTGACAGCCTTCTTGAAGCTTGGAGGATACCCACTAAACTCCCCCAAACTCCCTGACCACTCAACCCTCTCTTCTCAACCTCCAAGCCATCAGGTGAAGCTTCCTTAGGGTTTCCTGCCTGAAGACTGGAACTTCGAGAGAAAAAGGAACAAGCAGCAGGGTCCACTCTGGAGACACCCTCATAGCAATCAATAGAAGAAACCAATTCACCCTGAACCAACAAGGAGCAATCAGCATCACAAGAGCCCATGATCCCATAAATCCATAATCTGATCTTGGAGTTTGAGAATTCAACATGACAGCAGCGGAACCTTTCCCTCTCAAGTTTGGAAACATGACCCTATGAAGACCAAATCTTGAGCTGGGTTTCAATTGGATTTTCCCCAGTTGCTGAGAAGCTCATGATTTTGGAGAACTTCCAGAACCCTGGTTGTATGTGACACCAAAAGCCTTTCAGATGGAGCTTGCACCAATCAGCCATCCAAATATGGGTGGACAAAAACTCCTATATGGAGAATAACGACCAGAGGTGCCAGAACTTTGGTGAGCACTCTTGGAGTGTACGTGAGCCCAAAGGGAAAGACTTGAAACTGATAATGGTTGTCTACTACTGTAAAGCGCAGGTACTTTTGATGAGACTCACTGCTGGGACCATGCAAATAGGTGTCCTTCAAGTCTATTGATGCAAACCAATCTCCTTTATCAAAAGCACTATAGACTGTAATGTCACCATCCGGAAATGGACTGATCTTATCCAGAAATTGATTCAATTTAAATCTAGGATGGGCCTGAATGCCCCTGATGTCTTCTGAACCACAAAAAGGATGAAGGACCCCTCCTACTCTCTGCTTGAGGCAACCTGCAAATCGCTTTTTTCCTTAATAAAGATTCGTCCCCTCCAGAAGATCATGACTTTTGGGACCCACTTTATTTCTGTAGCAGAAGGACTTTGCAGAAACTCTATTGCATGACCTTTGTCTACGATGTCTAGAACCATGCGTCTGAAACATTCATTTTAAGTGTTTTCCAAAAGGTGATGAATTCTTCCACCTACTGGCTTTAGCATGAATGAACAGTACTAGTCAGGATCCTTTTTTTTTGGCAGAGCCTTCTTACCCACCTCCTTGGCTAGTATTTTCTTCTAAAGAAGGTAGATGACTTCTACTTCGTTCGAGCAGAAGATGAGGCCCACCTGTCCCAAAACATTTTGGATCCAGATTTCCCATTGTACGTGAGCCCATGTTTGCGGTCTTTAAATGCTTTGAAATCATGGAATCCAACTGTTCTCTGAACAGCATTTTACCCTGAAAAGGTAGTTTTAGAAGGGAAGACTTCACACCCATCTCCACCTTCCATTCTCTCATCCATAAACCTCTGGCCGTTATCAGTCCTTCAGCTGACATTGCCGTCATCTTGATGACATCTGAGGATATGTCAGCTATCAACTGGGCCTGCTCTTCTATACCTGCTAGCAGCTCTGAACATTTAAGACCCACCTGAGTGACAACTGTCAGTTTGTCAAAGTCCTTGATGACTAACTGAGCGTTATATGCAACATACATGCTAGCTTTCAGGGCCATATTCTCTGCTGAGAACACCTTCTTCGGAACCAAGTCGACTTTTCTATCAGACCATTCAGAAGGGGAACAGTCCTTCAGAATAATCAAATTCCTACCAATCAAGTTGACTAACATGGCAACCACTTTAAAGTTATGAAGTATAACATCATCACCCTCAAGTAAATACATTTTTGTAGGAAGAGAGAAACCACATCTTATCCAAATCCTTCCATTCCCCTATAACCATATTCTTAATGGACCCATGGACAGGCATACTGTTCCATACTGAAGAAAAAAGACCTACCCTCCTTCATTCACACAAAAAAAAGAAAATGCCAAATTCTCTCCTAAACTATTTACTGGATGAGGTAGAGGGTTTATCCGAAAAATCAATAACCTTCCTCAGAGAAGTGGAAGTACAACTGTACTGCGCTTAGTCTTGGCTAAAGCCCTTGTTACTGCAGCCTCAATCATATCCTGCTCCTCTGTTTGCGACATGCGAGGCAGTGCACCAGAAGCTGAATCCCCTTTCCCAGGACCAGATCTACGAGCCAGGATAAGACGCTCCTCATCTGAAGAGGGAGCATAAATAACATGCTTCTTCGTACAGAGCCTGAAAGGAAAGACCCACTCATCTCTCTCTTAAATTCAGAGATTGAGGATAAGGAACATCCAATAGTATGCCCCCAAAATGTCCTTGTTTTACTAACTTTAAGCAATGATGAACAATAAACAACTGTCCCAGCGTGACCTTACCATCTTTACACTTGCGTGCCCAGGATAGCTCCGCTCTCCCTCCATGCATACATAGCAGCATTGTACGCAAGCTCAGACACTGCTGAGTCCCCTGATCCATAAAACCTCGCCCCAGCTGCAAAGGACCAGTCCGACACTGCCGGCGCGTCTTCCGCCGAACCACTGTTTTCAGCCCTGCAGCAAACATGGGGCGCAACAAGGCCTGATTCCCTTCAAATAGGACCGCAAACCAAAAAGAAAAATAATAGCGCAGTCAGATTCTTCGGCTTCAAGCCTCAAAAGGAACTGCAGCTTGTTGGTCAACACGTCTCCGCCAACGTCGACAGACGTTATTCAAAATGGGAGAGAAAAAAAAGATAGGAGGTGTGACGAGGGAGGTTTTTTTTTATTGTGTCTTCTTGGGATTGATGTCTGGGGGAGGCAGGGAGACCTCAACTGTAATGAATTAAAGTGAGGGAGGGACGCAAGTGTAACAAGTGTGTCTTTGGTTGTCTAGAAAATTGATCTGGAGTGAGGAACTAATGCAGGTAATAAGCAGGTAGCAGTGAAATGATCAATTCAGTGGTGTCCTGGTATGAAGACATGTAGTGTATACATTCCCTTTAAGAGCTTTCTCTACTTAAAAAGAAAATCATACAGAAGTTCCATGACAAAAATGTGGTGGATGAGTTGCACACCACTGGTTAAGGCTTCAGAGGCTACTTTGTTATTAATGGACTATAATTATTTCTGCAAGTGGCGGGTTATATTTCCAAATTTACACTGAGTTGTATTTATATAGGTATGCTATTTTATTACTGCTGATGGAACTGTGGTTATTTAGCAGATTTCTGCACTACATTATGGAAATCAGGCCTGAGCCTGGCTGCAAACTATCCAATATATACCTTGGGTTTACCCGCTCTTGGGGAGCTCATATCCATTGGTGGAGAATGGTTTTCTGATGATCACAAAGTAGCAGTGATGCTTTCCTGTGTGAGATTTATGTATAGATGGTCCCAAGATTGGCACTTACTGCCCTGCTGACATTGTGAGCAGTTCCGCTCCATGACAGGCTGTTCGATGTAAAAACCTAATTTTATTCACTGCTACCAATATAAAAAATGCATTGGGGCTACTTGTGTTCCAGGTTCAGAGGGAATGAGGCATAACAATGCACCTCGGACTGCTCTTTTATAGCATGACCAAACTAACTTGCAAATTTATTTGGTTGGCCATTTTCGAGATGAAAAGAACAGAATAGAATGCAACAAAGAGTAGTTACCAGTAGAGAAGAGTGATTAAAGTTTGTCAGGTTTCCCGCGAACAAGCACCACAACCAGTTATGCACACTCAAGGCATGGATAGAACAATGATGTAAGATTCCCAGCTCAACTTCCACTTAAGTGTTGAGTTCAGCAACCAATCAACAAATTGGCTGTAATCCACAAAATGTCATGCTGGCCATTCTACACAATCAGCATTGTTCCTAGATTCTGCTCAAGAGAGGCCCACCACTTACACAACTACACATATTAGCACAGAGCAATTTTACTATTCAAATTCCCTCAACTACACTAAAGAAACAAGCTTCACCTTTACTTATTCAGACAACGATAGACATCAAGAGTTCAACCCTCACACACCCATCACACATCACGATTTCAAAAATGCCAATCCCTGTACCTACACCACACCAGATAAAATGACCCTACCGGTTAGTTTTCCACAATCAGTACCAATGACCACGCACGTAAAAATTGCATCACATGCATAACCAACTTCATTGACCTTACCATAAGCAATAAGCTCACCAGCTCCGCTTAGTATTCACCTACACTACTGACACCTACATTGCTTTTAATGCATCACAGGAACGCAATTCATGTTGCACCCAAACACCACTGCACAATCCATATCAGTTGATTGAAGCTGATTGTGAAGAAAGCGACTTATTACATGGTGTGGTTGTGAGACATCACTGTGTAATAAACTCACTACCTGTTCTGGGCCCAGTCAAATTTGTTTAAAAAACTTTAGCTCAACTTTGGGTAGCTGTGGCTCTGAGCAGTCAGGCCATCAAAGGAAAACATTTAAAGCATTAAGAGTACCAATACAGTTAAATAAGAAAGATACGAGGCATGATAGAAATCGGAGACCAATTAAAAAAAATATGGTATATTTCTATCTTTAAAATGGTACCTCAATAAAAGCAATCCAACCGAGGGTTACAGGGATATGTATTTTTAAGGCAACAGTAAATCACTGCTTTGTCATCCAATGCAATAAATCATTGTAGTGGACCACACATCTTTATAAAGCTGTAAACTACTACTTCTGCCTGCTGTGGATAGCCATCTCCGGCAGAGAGCAGGTCACATAGACCAATGAGGCTTGGTTGGACAGTTTCCTCACAGTCAAAGCAATCTCCAGCCCAGTTCCAGGCTCTATGGAGAACCAACATAGACTCTAATGGAGTGGCCTGATCCAAAGGCTACAGGATGCTGAGGATGATCCATTGATGGGAGTATTCTGGGGGCTGCTCCTCAGTCCACGGTCATGGTGGGGCAACTTTGGCCACAGGGGTCGAAGCCCCTCAAAGTCAGGTTGATGTCCAGCCAAAAACCAGTTGCCAATGGTCTACTGGTTTCCTGTTACTGCAAATCCAGTGATTCCCTTTAACTTGTGGTAACTTCAGTCTTGGGTGACCAAACTGATCATTGTCGATCAGGCGTTCTTGACTATCAATTTGCCAATGCAAAACCAAAGGGGATGATGGACAGAGTGTTGAACATTGCAAGCACTCACCCCCAGTCAACTGATCTGGGTTTAATCCATCATCATTCTTTAGCTCACTCCGCCACCCCAGTTCAGACATGGCCATATGCAAATCAGTCTGACCCTGTGCCTCATGGGAACAGTCCAGCCCGAACTGCCAAGCCATGTCTTCCCTGGACCGGAAACAAGCATCTTGGGACCGGTTTCGGGCTCCCAGCCCTCATCAGCCAGGCTACCTTGAATCCAGTGGCAAAGTGAGCAGGGGACCCACGTCTGGGCATACCCTGCCAACTTAGGGCGAACAAATTCAAAACCAAAGGGGATGATGGACGGAGTGTTGAACATTGCAGGCACTCACCCCCAGTCAACTGATCTGGGTTTAATCCATCATCATTCTTTAGCTCCGCCACCCCAGTTCAGACAGGGCCATATGCAAATCAGTCTGATCCTGTGCCTCATGGGAACAGTCCAGCCCGAACTGCCAAGCCATGTCTTCCCTGGACCGGAAACAAGCATCCTGGGACCGGTTTCAGGCTCCCAGCCCTCATCAGCCAGGCTATCTTGAATCCAGTGGCAAAGTGAGCATGGGATCCACGTCTGGGCATACCCTGCCAACTTAGGGCGTACAATGCAAAACCAAAGGGGATGATGGACGGAGTGTTGAACATTGCAAGCACTCACCCCCAGTCAACTGATCTGGGTTTAATCCATCATCATTCTTTAGCTCACTCCGCCACCCCAGTTCAGACATGGCCATATGCAAATCAGTCTGACCCTGTGCCTCATGGGAACAGTCCAGCCCGAACTGCCAAGCCATATCTTCCCTGGACCGGAAACAAGCATCCTGGGACCGGTTTCAGGCTCCCAACCCTCATCAGCCAGGCTATCTTGAATCCAGTGGCAAAGTGAGCAAAGGACCCACGTCTGGGCATACCCTGCCAACTTAGGGCGAACAATGCAAAACCAAAGGGGATGATGGACGGAGTGTTGAACATTGCAAGCACTCACCCCCAGTCAACTGATCTGGGTTTAATCCATCATCATTCTTTAGCTCACTCAGCCACCCCAGTTCAGACATGGCCATGTCCATCAATTGTTGTTTTTGCATTTGTCACCCCGAGTGGGACGGGTATGCCCAGACGTGGGTCCCGTGCTCTCCATGCCACTGGAGTCAAGCTATCCTGGCTGATGTGAGCTAAAAGCTCGAAACCGGTCCTAGGATGCTTGTTTCCAGTCCAGGGAGGACCTGGCCTGGCAGTTCGGGCTGGACTGTTCCCATTGGGCGCAGGGTCAAGACTGATTTGCATATGGCTGGGTCCAAACTGGAATGGCATGTGAGCAAAAAAACGATGGATTTAGGCCCAGATCTCTGTACTGGGGTGAATGTATGACATTGTTCTGCATTCTGTCCATCAATTGTTGTTTTTGCATTTGTCACCCCGAGTGGGACGGGTATGCCAAGACGTGGGACCCGTGCTCTCCATGCCACTGGAGTCAAGCTATCCTGGCTGATGAGGGCTGAAAGCCCGAAACCGGTCCTAGGATGCTTGTTTCCAGTCCAGGGAGGACCTGGCCTGGCAGTTCGGGCTGCACTGTTCCCATTGGGCGCAGGGTCAAGACTGATTTGCATTTGGCTGGGTCCAAACTGGAATGGCATGGTGAGCAAAAAAACGATGGATTTAGGCCCAGATCTCTGTACTGGGGTGAATGTTTGACATTGTTCTGCATTCTGTCCATCAATTGTTGTTTTTGCATTTATCAATTTGCCAAGGCAGGCTTATTAAACCTTTGTGGCCCTATAGCTGTAACAGGAAGTCAGCCAACTGTCTCTTGTAGTGGCCTCTTCTGTCTAAGGCTCGAGGACGACTTTTCCTTCAGCAGGGCACCAACAACCGAGTCCTGTCCCCTCTTTGCTAGTCCAAGGTGCATCAAGTGCCGACCAGTCTTAGTGCACCCTCTCTTTGCTGGGTTGAAGGAACAGCAGGGCAGTTCTCCTTCAGTCCTCTTTCGAGCGCAAATGTGAACAGATGTCTAGGAGCCAGAAGTGCCACTTTTATGTCCATTTAGGGGCCGATTCCGATCTCGGCCGGTAGGGCACCGAATCGGATTTGGCTTCACCGGATCCGAATCGGACGCCCTGTTTCCGACCGATTCGAACACCCGTCCGCTCGAGCAAGTACGATGCGAGCGTACGCGAAATCCCCGACCGACTCGTTCGCGGCTCCGAACCGCTCCGACCGACTCGTACGGACTCGACTCGCACCACGCAATGGAGACGTACCCCGACCGGGCAAGTACGATGTGCGCCTCGAACAGTTCGACCGACTCGCGTAGTCCGGCTCGAAAGAGCAGTCGGAGCCGGACTTCGGGGGTCTGTGTCGGACCCCCCTGTACACGTAGCCGCGTGAGTCGCACACAGGGGGGACCCATGGGTCCCCCCTACACATGCATGTATGGCGCGAGTCGCACCGACGCGTACCCGCTGTAGGGGGCACCCTTGTTTGCGATGCACCCATTGAGTCAATGGGAGCCCGTGTACGCGTCGTACGACCGGCTCCCATTGACTTCAATGGGAGTCCGACCGAATCGAGTCCGATAGCATGCGTCCGCATCGTACTCGTTCAGTCGGACTGCTAGAGTCCGGTTCGGGCGGAGATCTCTCCGAATCCGACTCAGTCGGTGAGATTTCCGGCCCGAATCGGCCCCAGAGTGTCCTGGGAGAAGTAAAGAGGAAACTGTTGAGCTCTCGCCAAGATAAAAAAATCTCTGCATTTTTGTCCCTTACACTAAAGGGTGCTACTTCTTGTGCAGACGTGGAGGAGCAGAATGCCGTTTTGCACAGTGAAGGTAGCCAATGGCTAAAATGGCAGCCTCCTTGACCCTTGCTGTATGCTGTACTGGGGGCCAGAAAAATTTGAATTACACAACAACAAGCCAATAGATGAAAAGAGCAAGCTGAAATTACCTATATAAAATATAAACAACGATCAAAAAGTCTTGTTTAACACCAGATGTAAAAATGCTTTCCTTTGGAGAAAAAAAACACCAAACAGAATGAAATGTGCGATTGCACAGCAGGGCTTCATTATTCTTTTCCACAATGAGTAATTGTACTGCGGGTACGATTATGCACTGGCTAAATAACAACAAATAACAACTGTTGGAAATTGCTAAAAAAAGAAATAGCTTCAAAAAATTTCCCATGACACACATAGAAACCAGGGACTGGCACAGCTTTCTAGGCATACAGCTGGAAATATTTGTTGATAACAGTGTAAATCTGCATCTGTTTCTAGAAGTACTACTGTGAGTGCAGATTTACTACTGATTTCTGTGAATCAAGCCCTCAGACTCTTATTCACCCACAGTGCTTTCAGGCAAACGAATAGCTGCACATAGCACAATAAAAACATCTTACTTACTAAATAAGTGATTAATAAATATTACAAAGGAACATATCAAAATCGCATATTGCAGACATGGATGTAAAGCTGTTAGTAATTTTTCATAGACTTTTAGCAAGGAAGTCACACAGTTGGCCTTCCATCTGATAGGTAATGGAATGTAAACGTCATTCAACATCACAATTCTAATTTTAGCCTTACTTCTGTATTTCATAAAAAAAACGACTAACAGGTGGTCTACACACAACAGGTTTTGCTTTCCAGCACTTCCCAGTCAGACATTGCAGAAGGCATAAACTGTCAATTACCAGGTGGTGTGCTGCGGGGTGATGAAATGCTAAGTTAAGCCCCTCGAGACATGATAAGAGGGAGGACATTATCTCACATTCCTGTTGTAGTTCCTTGCTTGCATGGTTGACATAGGGACAGTCCTTTAGGGCATTGTTGGAATGTGGTTTATTAGTAGGGACAAGTAGGTACCTACCACTAGTAATAAGGCTGCAATCACAATATAAGGTCCAGTCAAGGTCTCAATAAATTGTTCCCTTGCTCGACCCTTGGTAGCTAGCTGTGAGCAGGCAGGCTTAACTTAGGAGACAGGTGTCTAAAGCATTTAAAAACACCAATATAATAAATAAGTAAGACACAGCACACAATAAAAATCCAGCACCAACTTATAAAAATAGGAAATATCTTTATCATTAAATGACATCAAAATGACAAAAATTCAATGTAGGGAACCAGAGATATGAATTTTGGAAAAATAAACACTTTCTAGTGCCTAAAAGCGCCACTTTGGGTCATCTGGTGGCTGCTGACTGGGACAAAGTCAAAGTTTCAGCCGACTGTGATGGAGCGAGGGTCGGATACACCTAGTGGCAGGGCCTGGTCAAGGATTTACCTTCTGACTTGGTCACTTTTCTTGAGCTTTTTCTCTCGATGTTGAGCGAGGCTCCTCGTCAGGCCGGCTTTGGGTTTGAAGATGGAAGGTTGGCTCACCGCAATGCCTTGGTCAACTCCTGGAAGTGTCGTTGACAACGAAAAGCTCTGGCGCATCAGCGGGGCAAACCTGAATCTCTGTCTGAGTCGCGGTTCGATGTCGCCGGATTGACTCGTCGATGGGTCGGTCACCTTATAGAGCTTTTGGACATAAATTCCCCAAATCTTCTCAAACGTTTGGAACATCTTCTTTTGGGGTTCCAAAGTGTCAATAACATCAATCCAAGGCTCCAGAAGCTCTGTTTTGCACCTTGGAATGTTGGGACTACGTTTCCACAATGCGCCTGGCCAAATTCTTTAAAGTCCAGCTGAAGGTGGTCAGCTGGGTTCTCCTTGCTGGAGATGATGCAGGTGAAGCTCTTTTAACCTGTTGCTTTCAGGGAGTCCACCTCTTCACTTTTGAAAGCAAGGCAAAGTCCTTAGGTCTGTAATTCATTCATTAAGAGTGAAGTCATCTTGGTGCAAGCCAAGGTTACAGCAGGGCTGTCCTTCTGATCTGAGTTGCTGGGCAGCTCTCCAATATTTAACCAGTGTTCCTGGGTGACCAGCAGTTAGGCACCGCTGACCAATGGGGTAGAGGATGCCACCCATAAGTATTACAACTTCCTCCAAAGTGTGGCATATTCTTGTACCACAAAGCACTATTCTTTTAAAATCCAAAATGAAGAAACTCTCTCCTGGAGGTTAAGATCTGGTTAAGCCAACCCCCAGGCATGTCTACAGTTCCCTTACACTCCACTTCCAGCTCCTCTGCTAATTCAATTACTGTCTGGCCTGGGGTGCAGGATGTGGGGTGAGCATGTGTTCCTGTCCAAACTGTCATTCGTGCTTTGGAAACCAGTTTGGCTACTCCACCCTGATGTACTTTGTCTCTATGCAGGGCACTTCACACTTCATCAGAGCAGTTTGGCTCAGCCTGTCAAAGGCTGGCCAATCAGGAGAGGCTGCTGGAAGGCTGGATTTTGGTTAATCAGAAAAGCAAGTTCTATATCTTATTTTCTGTAATAGTTATAATAAATCTAACATTGACAAGTTGTTGGATTTACGATAACTATTCAAGTCTTTGATTTACATCTTTAGATCACTCTTATTTGTAGTTATACTTTATTAAAGTATTGAGATGTTAGCCTATGGAGCCAATGTGCTACATTGTGGAACAACAAAATTGGCATATAAAACAGGGCATATAAAACATCTTTTAAAATGTCCCTGCTTATAGTTACAAGGCACCCTACCCCTGGGTCACTTAGGGGAAACCTTAGAGGTGACCTTAATGCAAAAATGATGTCGTTTAAGACTTTGGAAGCACCTTCAATAAAAGAAGCCTGCAAAGCAGGGCTGCCTTTAAAATGACCGTAGGCAACATAGCAGTGCACACTTAAATGCATTAAATCTGCTGGGCTTCTAAACCAACATGCCGTACCATATACTAGGAGCTTATAGGTAGGTTGTCATGCCAATTGTAATTACACCTAATTACCATATACCTTTTACACAGAGCACTGGACCTGAATCTGGTTAGCAGAGCCTGGGTGCAATCAGAATCAGTTACCACCAGTATCATTCAAAAAATGGGTTTGATCAGGGCAAAAAGGATGACTTTCTCACAGGTGTCCCACCTTTTTAACTTCAAAGCAGTTAATAACACAGCTAATAATGACCTGCTTCAAAACTGGAGCATTAGTCAGGTGTTTCTTGAGTAGTGTCAATGCATCTTTTAATATTTGCCATGGTTTTTGATCACTGTTGCTCCACGTCTGACAAAACTGTGGCCACTTGTGCTGGCCACCCAGCTGGAGTTTCTGGAACACATTGTCTGCAGAGGTAATCTGAACCTTTGTTGTCATAGTAAGCACTGCCAAAGTTCTGTTGTTGGCCCAGAATTGAATTCAAATGCTTCTGTGCCTACATAGTTTATTATCCGGGTCCTGCTTACCATGAAATGGAACCGTGTTGAAGCATGGAGGATGTTTAAGTTGGCCTGTATAGTCCACAAAACCGAAGACTATGTAACCTCGAACTGCCTGCCTGATAAACTGACCATCCAGGGAGACTAGTACTCAGAAAACCTCCTAGAGCACATCTGAGATGTGGTACTCTACCCCTCTGTGCAATCGGAACTAATGAACTAATCATAGAGAGTGTTGAAATTCTACTACTTTTTTTAAAGTTTGATCAGCTTTATTGAGAATTAACAGTCACAAAAGGGAATGACAATAACAATAAATGTATATAATAAATACAAATTGTATTCTAACACTGTTAACAGGAAAATAAGCTGTTTAACTTTTTTGTTTTGTTTTTGTGGATAACCGGGACAAAGGGGGTAAGGGAAAAAGGAGAATATCAAAACTGAAACCAGGTCATAACATTGATATGCAATATAAGGTACAAATATTCAAGAGAAAAAAGGATTTTTGAACAAGATAGTATGCAGAGAATTAAACATGTTATGGCAGTTTAAAAGTTTCTGAAGATATATAATTAGTTGACTTTTGAACAACAGTATCTAGAAAATCACTTAGGGGTCTATTACGATGGCGGTCGGATGTCCACCGCCGGGCCGGCGGTGGTGCCCGCCGGACCGGCGGTGGACATCGGCCCGCGATCGCAACCAAGAAAACCGCCGGTCAAATTAGGATGGCGGTGGTGACCGCGACGGTGAGAAAGTCCGACTGCCGCTTTTCCGCCGGTTGCCATCCGCACTACTGCCTGGCGGACGGAGCAGGACTGGGATAATAGTGGCGGTGCAGAGCCAGCGGTAGCTAGCCTTTCCTCAGCGGTCAAACCGCCATGGAAAGGCATGGAGAGATTGTCTTCCGGGGGCCTGTTGCGGGCCCCAATGTTTTGGGGGGGTGTGGGTGCACTGGGGGGGTACCCATGGTCCCCTACTACATTTCCCTGTACTAGGTGGCAGGCACTGTGCAGTGCCTGCCACGCAGTGCAGGGAAATGCAGGACATGCTCCTTTGGACATCGCGGCGGTGCTGCGGGCAGCAGCAACCGCTGCAATGTTAAGGACCCGATCCGACCGCCGCGGATGGATTTCGACCGCGGATCATCGTAATTCGACCGGCGGTGATGTCGCGGTCCATGCGGGCGGTCTTTTCCCGCTACCATGGCGGTCGGGGAGGTTTTCCGACCACCATCGTAATAGGCCCCTCAGTGGCAACCACTATAACTCTAAATTTACATGTGAAAGAGACAATGAAGCAAAAGCTGTATCTAATCTATGATAATGACAAACATTATGGGGCCCATTAGGATGTAGGGCGGATCGCCACCGCCCTCATGGCGGAGGCGATCCGCCCTACATCCTTCCCCGCCCGCCACCCATTTACCCCCGCCATATTAGTATGGCGGGGGTACCGCGGCGGACGGGAAGACCGTCCGCCGCTTTTCCGCCTGGTCGACAAGTCGACCGGGGCGGAAAAGGGTTTAATATGGTGGCGGTGTCTGCTAGACACCGCCATCCATATTAGCATGGGTGCGGAAACATGCCTTTCACGAAAAGGCATGCGGAATTCTCTTCCGGGGGCCCGTTGCAGGCCCCTGAGATGTTGGGGGGGTGGAGGGTGCACATGAGGTGTACCTATGGTACCCCCCTGCATTGTCATGGACATGGTGACAGGCACCTCGCGGTGCCTGTCACTTTGTGCATGACAATGCACGCAGTGCATTCCCAGCATTGTGGCGGGCGGTGCTGTGAGCTCCGCCCGCCACAATGCTGGGAATGGAGGATGCCACCGCCACGGTGGCGGTGGCATCCTAATCGCCGGTGCGGGACCGCCGCACCACTGGCGGCTGGTCCCAGCACCGCTAGGGTGGCGGGCGGACGGAAGTCCGCCCGCCATCCTAATGGGCCCCTATATCTCCAAACCTTGTATGACATATTTGAACATTTCCAATTAAGTGTAATTTTTTGAAAAGGTAAAGCCAACATGAGATCTAATTAATTTGTTATTATGAATGCAAGAATTAATTTAATCAGATAAACTAACTAACGAAAGTATCTAAGGTGAAAAGAAGCACTGTAATTGAAAAATTGTTTTGAGTTGAGACCAAACCTTTTTTGAAAAAAGATGCTGTTGGTGGGCAGTGAAAAAAAAGGTGCATAAGATCACCATTAGGATGATCACATGACCAACAGATATTATTAGTGTTCTTGGAAATTGTAGCAATATTAATGGGAGTACAATAGAGTCTGTGATATAAAAATAATAGTGTTTGAGTGGTAGTGGCTGCTCTGGAGACCTTGTGAATTTTATCCCATATTTTGTTCCAGAAGGAGATGGACATCCCAAATCTGATTCCCAACTAAGGGGCCGATTAGGATGGCGGAAGGCCCGCCACCGCCGGCCCGGCGGTGGCGGTCCTTCCGCCATCACACCGCAAATTGCCCACCGCCCAATTAGGATGGCGGTGGGTACCGCGGCAGATGCAAAATCCGTCCACAGCTTCACCGCCAAAGGCAATCGTACCGATTGCCTGGCGGATGGTGCAGGGTGCCTAAAATGGTGGTGGTGCCTAGCAGGCACCGTCCACCAAATTAGGATGTGGGTAAAAAAAGGCTTTTCCATGGCGGCGATGCCGCCATGGAATGGCTGGCGTGGATTGGGTTTGGGGGCCCATTGCGGGCCCCCTTGTTTGGGGGGGTGTTGCTGCACCCATGGTACCCCCCTGCATTTCCCTGCACTGCGTGGCAGGCACCGCGTGGTGCCTGCCACGTAGTGCAGGGAAATGCACAGCATCACATCTTAACATTGCGTACGGTGCTGCAGCCAGCAGCACCGTCCGCAATGTTAAATGCCCTGGATGCGCCCGCCATATTGGCGGGCGCATCCTAATTGCAGTGGTGGGACTGCCGCATGTCTGGCGGGCGGTCCCAAACACCACAACGATGGCGGGCGGACTCCGGTCCACCTGCCATTGTAATGAGCCCCTAAGTTCTACCTTAGTTTTAGCTCTAGACATATTGGGAGAGAGAAGATATTTATAAATAGGGGAAGCTTTGGGAGTAGAGGTAAAAATAGTATAAAAGGAAGAGTTTGATAAAGAAGGAGCCAGAGCTATTGGCAACAAATAAAGACATCCAAGATAATATTTATAAGAAGAAGAAAGGTAGGTAAGAATGTGCTGGGAAAATTAAACGATTTTTGGAAATGCGAAAAGGATTGTGGTTTATCATTAGAAAATAAATCTCCAACCTATATTATACCCTTTTGCCTCCAAGTCTTCCAAAATAATGTTTTTTGTTGATAGTAATGAGATCATTATATCATATAAGAGACTGTAAGAATATTTTGTGGTTGATAATAGGGGTTTAACAAGATGCAAGTATGTTTAAATAGCAGTGAAGATGTGATGTTAGTCCCAGAGGAGAAGGAAAGAACTTGGGAGAAAAAGTAGCAAGTAAGGAACATTCTATATCCAGCCATAAATATGTAAATGTAGAAAATAATGTAGAAAGCCATCTGGATGCTTGTCTCAAGCAGTAGGCTTTATGATGGACATGAAAGTCTGGAAGGTTAACACCACCCTCCTGCTTACTCTTCCTGAGTTGTGCCAATGAGATTCTAGATTTTTTAATACTCCAAAGAAATTTAGAGAGTACAGAATCCAATTTCTTGAGTATGTAATAGATATATATACTGGGATCATGGATTAAATATATAATATAATGGGCATAAACATCATTTTAATGGAGTTAAGATTACTCCACCAGGAAATAATCTGTCGACCCTATTTAAGCTTTCATTCATATTTAGTGTGATAGATTCTTTAATAGAATTAATGAACCAAATGCCCAGGTATTTGATCTTAAAAGTGTTCCAATGAAATCCCTAGAATCAAAAGAATGTTTAAAACAGAATTTTGTAATAAGATGAATTTTAGTTTTATCAGAATTAATCTTATATCCCGAGATCAAGGAGAAGTCAGAAATTTCTTTAAGCAATGCTGGCACAGTATGTTCCGGGTTAAAAAGAAAAAGAAGAATATCATCAGCATTAGCAGAAAGGCTCAAGTGTGTATCTCCGTACTTAAATCCTGTTATTGATGTGATGTTCCGAATATGGGATAGCACAGGTTCGAGAGCTAAAACGAATAAGATGGGAGATAATGAACATCCCTGTCAAATGTCTCGTTTTAGTTGAAAATATTGGGATAATTTGCTGTTGGCTAAAACCAACGCCATTTGAGATTTATATATTAGAGAAATAAGTAAGATCATATGGGGGCCAAATCCATGCCAGGTCAAGGATTTGAGCAAGAAGATCAAATCAATCCTATCAAATTCCTTTTATGCATCAATAGCCACCGGCAAGAAGTATGACAAAGATGAAGCTTTATTTAATACAGTAAAGAATAGTCTAGAATTATCTGATGCTAGTCTGCCCGTGACAAAACCAGATTGTTTCGTACTTGTTAGATTGGGTAAGAGAGGGTCAAGGTGCAATTCCAATAGTTTGGCAAAATATTTCTAATCTACGTTTACCAGAGAGATTGGTCTGTAATTCTTACAATATGTGGGATCTCTTCCTTCTTTATGAATGAGACATAGGGGTCGATTCCGATCTCAGTCGGTAGGGCTCCGAATCGGATTCGGCTTTACCAGATCCGAGTCGGAGGCCTTGTTTCCGACAGATTCGTACAGTCGTCCGAGCGAGCAAGTACGATGCGAGCGTACGCGAAATCGCCGACCAACTCGTTCCCGGGTCCGAACCGCTCCGACCGACTCGTACGGACACGAATCGCACCACGCAATGGAGACGTTTTCCGACCGAGCGAGTACGATGGACGCGTCGGACAGCCGGATCGAGTCGGAGCGTCCGGCTCGCAAAAGCACCCGGAGCCGGACTTGGGGGGTCCGTGTCGGACCCCCCTGCACCCGTAGCCGTACGAGTCGAACACAGGGGGGACCCAAGGGTCCCCCCTACACATGCATGTACGGTGCGAGTCGCACCGACGCGTACCCACTGTAGGGGGCCCCCCTGTTCGCGATGTACCCATTCAGTCAATGGGAGCCCATGTATGCGTTGTACGACCGGCTCCCATTGACTTCAATGGGAGTCCGACCGAATCGAGTCCGGCAGCATACGGCCGCATCGTACTCGCTCGGTCAGACTGCGGGAGTCCGGCTCGGTCGGAAATCTCTCCGGATCCGGCTCGGTCGGAGAGCTTTCCGACCTAGATCGGAATCGGCCCCAAAGTGTAGCTTCCTGGAAGGTACTCCCAGCAGTACCAATGCTTGAGAAAAAGTTGCAATAACTTTGGATGTAGTATATTAGAAAAGTGGAGGAAAGGTTCTACTGTAAAACTATCAGGTCCTGGAGTCTTGCCCTTTTTAAGAGACTGAAGTGTCTTAAGTATTTTTGACGAATATATCTTTCTCACGAGGGTTGCAAAATTAAGACTGTCACGGTTAATGTTACTAATATCTTTGAAATAAGAATCAATAAGAGAAGAATGTGCAGCCGATTCAGAAGTATAAAGAGTCTAGTAAAAGTTCACAAATTCGTCCAAAAAATCACTATCTTTAAGCACGAACCATCCTATGGAAGATTTTAAAGAATCTAGGGGCCCATCAGGATGTCGGGCGGAAGCACTACCGCCGTGCTGGCGGATGCAAAAACCACCAGTCACCGCCTGCACGCAGCAGTCCACACGCCCGCCCGATTACGATGCGAAAAGTCAACCAAACACCGCCGGCAAGCCAGCGACACCGTCCGCCATCAAAGTGCGCCAGTACACGTAGCGGCGCAGCACAATTGACACACACCGTCCGACGAAACACGTACCGCCCGGCGTACAAATTACGATGCCGCACACAAACTGAACCCACGGCTAAGAGACACCGTACGTCAAACCGAAGCGGTAACACGAACGCCGAGCACGGACACCGAAGAAGCGGCACCCCCGAGCATGAATCCAGCACTGCAGGCCCTCCCTATGCTCTATCTGATGCACCACCAAGGACGCAACGTACCGCGAAGACGCAGGTAGGCACACATACAACAAGTGCACGCAAACAGCGCACACAGTGCAAGGGCGGAAAAAGCGGACAACCCCCCACCCCCGCGTGTACACGACACATCTACCATAGCACCCACATATGACACACAGGCCAAATTGTAACATCTCGTAACACATGTGTACACACCACCTGGGACTAGGAACCAACTACCCCGTCACGGCCCCAAAGCGGCGATGACGCTGCCACACATGCGCACAACGCAGAGGCCAACCGCAGCGCCATGCATGCGTCGCACACAGACACAGGGACACAACCAAGCAGCACACACACCAGCCCCACCCCGAACACACATGACACGTGACAGGCCTGCCACAGGCATGTCCCCAACGCCCAATTCACGGACAACACCCAACGTCACACAACCGACGCACACATGTCAGTGAAGTCACGCAACAGCAGGACACACCCCAGTGCAACAAACATGGCGAAGCACACAGCGGCGGCAACACCAACTAGGAGAAGCAGGGCCCCTTCGGGAAGAGGAACGCCAGTACCACACTGAAACACCCCTACCACCCTGCACATATGAACAAGACATACAAAACGGAACACCAAAGAGCCCGGGGACCGACAACAGGTGGCCCAAGAATAACACTCACACACAAGGCCCAACGCAGAGCGGAAAGGCAGCCTGCCGCCCACACAAGGGAGAGCAGACAGCACTTAATGACCTTCCATTCCAACTCCGAAACCACAGCCCTACGAAAGAAGCCGGTGAATACAGCCATTGTCCAATAAAAGACCAACACAGGCATGCAGAGGAGACCGACCACAGGGCAGATAGCGCATATCACAGAAGAACACAACGGACGGGAAAGAATAAAGAAAACACTCCCCCATGTCGGCCCCATGCAAGTTAATTGGAAGGAGTCACACATCACTGACCTTGAACTGTCTGAGAAGCATGTGGGATGAGGGCCCGTGTCCTCCGCACAAGCCAACAGAACACAAGTCCTGTCTCCCTACGACTACACAGAGCTCACAGCAACCTCGGAGCGTGCACATTGCAGACTGCACACACAGCCGGAGCACGCCACCACAACGCACCGCTGCAAAATGGCAACCGCAACACACCTACCCAACTACGCCGGACAGGTCAAGCTGTACAAAACCAACCTGATACATATATTGGGATGCGAACTCCTGTCCCTGCTGAACGTAAGTTACCGACTGACTTACCGCATCACATTGTTCAGCTGCGTCATACCCGTCTTCTACTGTCGGAGGTGTCCCTACCAGCATCCCGTGGAGATGTGTCTCTCCAACCCGGCATGTCTAAAGGCGGACCTGCTAGCACTATTCCTCCCTCTGGACGCACACGACAGGGCCTGCTCTGCCTATGGGGGCATGGCGTATGTGGCCAACATCGCACCCGCACTGAAATGGGACCACTGTGCCTCCACACGACGGATCATCGAGCACAGCTACATCGAATGTCACCCAGCATGCCCCATCATGGTCCTCCAAGGGACAACTTACGAACAACACCTTGACAGCCACCATCCGCTACATTGGCTGGCAAACATAAACACCACCAATGACATGGAAGCCCTGCTGGACGGCATCGCATACCTGACAACCTGTAAATTCGTCGGACCCCAACGCAGGTTCCCCGATTGACCTATGATGTCCAACCCCGCACCCATGCTTAGCTTCCACACGGACTGGCCAGTCACCACCACAACAGCCATACCAAACGACCGGCAACAATTACCACACCATCAACGACATCGCCATGACATCGGATATGACCGGGACATGCACACTGTTCCCCATCACATCCAGGAACACCGCATGCATCGTGGGAGGCAGTGGCATGGGGTCTGTGTATCGCACCCACATGGACGGAACTGCACGAACAACCAGGACACGACATGGATCCAGCGCCCATGGACACACACACCGCTCAGTGGACATGAATAGGTCGCCTGGAGTCTGTGGGTGCTGCACCCCTCCCACCCCCGCCCCGGAAATCCCATACCAGGACCTTTGCACGGACGACAAGTGCAAACAACAACAACACGACCCCAGTGACTGTGACATGTCCAGTAACCACCACATTGCAACAACAAGTGGCACGCCGCTGCATGCACGCAAGCACATGCCCTGATGTCATCTCACATGCACGCGTGCATGAGGAACAACCGCAGCAAACCTGTCACATGGAACTGAGATGGACTGTGCCCATGATGCCAAGCGGTCTGGTAGGCTACTTGTATACCGTCTGTGTCAAAGTCCGCAGCTCCGCAGCTATACGTAAATGTACATTAGCACAGCCTTGGCCAAGCAGATGTAACTCTGAAGCCCACATCCCACATGCAACAGCCAATCACATGTAACCCCACACACTATCCCATTTGTAATCATGCTCAGTATATCCTCAACATGTATTCCGCTGCCAGTAGTGTCCACTATACTGCATCACAGAGGACAGAAGACTCAATATAATGTTTGAAACCAAAACTGTCTCCGCTGACTCATTTCACAAGTACGAATGAGAGAGGATGAGAGTATGTGAAGTACACGGCAGTCGTGACATGACCATGTAGTCCACTGGTATTGGATGTCAACGCAAATGAGTAGCACTACTGTGGAAGACACACATGTGTCGTGTGAAGTCGTATGGACGCAGTGCTCAGGTGGGTGGGTGCGACGGGTAGATGCGCACATGCCAAGTTGGAGCACGCCGTGTTGGGAGGGGTCATGAACAGTACACCACCGCTTCCCTGGGCATTGTGAGAGGACACCTGTCGGGGGGGAAGTGAACACGTGTGTGCACAGCAGCCGGGCACACGAACAATGCGGAACCAGGCGCACACGTCAGCCCACCCTCCGTGGACTAGCTGGATCCTGTTGTGCGCCCGCCATGCCCCTTGACAAGGCACACACAGCCCCAGTCGACCAGGTGTAACCCCAACATAGTCAATCCGCACAGGCGATACAGGGCACGGGATGGCAGTGGAGCATGGTGTGTGAGAGGTCTCCTCGCGCTCCTCCTGGTCATATCACGCAGGCAATAGAACCTCAACGTGTAGCATGGCACAAGTCAAATGGAAGTGTAGGGGGGACGCACCTCAGCACGAGCAGCACTGATGTCACGGGAGGTGGCTCGCACCATCCCATTCATTGCCCATTATACCAACCACGCCACATGCCATTGCGACTAAGTGCAAGCGCGTGCGCCACCACCCCCGAGCCCTCCCCAGAGAGGCCAAAGAGTGAATGTGTGGGCCATCAGTCACAGACGGACGCGGCCTGGCCGCAAGGGCAGCCACTGCCACTGGGTGTCGCAGGTGGCGGATCCGGAAGGCGAAGACTGTGATGCATAGTCCATGCAGGCCGGGTCTCCATTTGGGGCACCACGCAGGTGGACGGCGTCCCGCCACACATCATACCCTGAGACAGCCCACTCGTGCAACTGGACCCACACATACACTCCTTGCCCTCTCTGGTGCGAGCTTGGGGCTGCCTGTGCAAGCGCTAGCCTCGCAGGTGCACATGCATATTGGGGGAGCGAGGGGAGGACATGAGGGCTGGGGCGAAGATGACTGTATCACTGTCAGTGAGTACAAGGGATGACCCAGATGTGGAAAGGAAGAGACGTGTCCCGTGTGTACTGCAACTAGTCGCCAATCCAACTACCCCCCATGTCCGGAATGTAAGCCCGCACCTAGGCCCGCCCATCCGCCACATCGAATATACCACCAGCACAACAACCTTCCCATTCGAAACACTGACTGGGGGTGGCGACCAGTGAACAAACATGTGTAGCCTACCCATGCGTACATGTGGGCCCTCCATGATCCATGTCACCTGCGGCAAAGTCATGACATGCGCAATGAGGGAAGTGAGGTGAGCTGTCCGCCCCACGCACAGAAGGTGCATCAGCTCCACAGACCCAGCAGCGAGTCCAGCAGGGGTCACATGTGCAGGGGCAGCTGTGCCTGGTGTGAAGGCACATGCACATGGACAGCACATCGACCAATGTGTAGTCTGCCCACATCTACAGTCCATCATCATGCGGACATAGGAATTGTACACAGGGCAACACATCTTAGTGGGTGCACCCACCGTGACCAACAATGCGCAATCATCGACGTACCCGCCCTGTGCATGGCCCCCCACCCAACGGAGGCACATCCAGTGCCACCATCCCACACACACAAGCCTTCCACGGAACATGCTGTGTCCAATGGTCAGTACAGAGTCAGCGCCCATCTGGTGGATCCTGAACAGGAGACACATGCACACACATGATAGCTCCCACTATGTACGTCTGCCACCTGGCACGTGCAATGTAACCTCTCACCTGTGACGTGTGACTGCAAGCACGCAGCCGTCTTGGCATGGGGCTGTCAATGTGGACACCTGTCAATGTTTCGGGAGGTGTGATCCGTACAGTGCTGTACATAGGGTGCAGTGCTGACACCTACTACTGTCTCATATCCCCTCGTGCCACAGGTCCCACTTGTTTTGGCCGCTCAGCCTGTGCCCACATCGTCGTCGTCGTGTGCCATACTCATCCAGCCTCGGAAGCAGTGCCATGCTCAGCAGACATTCATGTTGCCGTGGCGTTGCCGCTTGACGAATATGCAGTCAGTCCCCATCAGCACGCCCCTCAAGTCATTGGGGCCTAGATCCCCATGTGCATGACCATGGCAGTGGTTTGCATCACTAGCCATTGCCATTGGTGGGAGACCTGTGTAAGTGTATTGTGGCCGTGCCGTCCCTGCTTGACAGCTGGGCTGTGACTCATGTGCTTGCTCAGTCATGTCAGTGATGTGAATGCGAAATTGCCATGTGTTGTGTTGCTCTGACATGTGTCCACTGCCATCTTCCCTAGGCGGAGACCGAACATTGACCGCCCATACCAATTGCTGGCGGACATGGAGGATACTGAGGTCATAAGGAAGTTTCGGCTGGACAGGCCAACCCTGCATCGACTGTGTGCCATGTTGGAACCCCATCTCCGTCCCCGCAGGGTGTATCCGACAGCATTCACCCCCACGGCTAAGGTGATGGCCGCCATGCATTTCTTCGCCACTGGGTCATTCCAGCACACAGTGGGCAGTGGAGGAGGGATGTCCCAGCCCATGTTCAGCAAGGTGCTGAGGGATGTACTGGCAGCCATGATGCTGTACCGAAACAGGTACATCAGATTCCCCAGGGCTCGTGAATTGGCGGCAGTGAAGGGTGCATTCTATGCCCTTGGCAGGATCCCACACGTCGTTGGTGCCATTGATTGCACACATGTTGGCCTTGTTCCACCACAGGCCACTGAGCACCTGTACCGCAACAGGAAGCACACGCACTCCCTGAATGTGCAAGTGGTGTGCCTTGTGGACATGGTGATAACCCACGTGTGTGCAAAGTTCCCAGGCTCGGCCCATGACGCACACGTAATGCGCAGCAGCATCTTGCCACGACTGATGTCCAATCTGCAACAGGATCGTGGCTGTATTGTCGGTGAGTATGTGGAGTGGTGTAGCGTGCTGGTTGTGCGATGCTGTCCCCTGTCCAGTTGGAATAGCAACGGTTCTCTGTGTCCCTCACACCCAGGTGACTCTGCGTACCCGAATGGGGCATGGCTGCTCAGTCCATTGAGGAATCCTCGCACCCCAGCAGACGATCGCTACAATGAGGCACATGGGAGGACCAGACGTGTGGTCGAGCGTACCTTTGGCCTCCTCAAGTCCAGGTTCAGGTGCCTGGACCGCACCGGGGGTGCGCTGGCGTACTCCCCACAGAAGGTGTGCCAGATAGTGGTGGCGTGCTGCATGCTGCACAATCTGGCCATTCGGAAGCAGATCCCCCTCATTGTGGATGACGGAGATCAACCAGGGCCCCAGCCCGCAGACCAGGACAGCTCGAGTGAGGAGGACAGCGGAGAGGAGGAAGCTGGGAATGTGCGCCAGCAGCTCATCGCCCGCTACTTCACTTAACGGTGAGTGTCCATGTACGACGGCTGATGTGTCTGTATTTGTGCAGGTGTGTGTGTGCTGTGTCAGGGTGGCCTTTTGTTCACTGCGTGCTGTGTGTCAACGCTCCATGCCCAGGTTAGTATGCCACTGATGGTGGCTGTGGCATTGTGCCCTATTGCTCTGTGCGATGTGTGTACATTGCTTGTAGTTGTTGACATGTACTGTGTGATGGGTGTGTGACACACTCATTGAATGTGCTCCTGTTCTGTCTCCCACCCCTAGGTCCCTACAGGCCCTCCGGTTCCATTGCCATGCCACGCATCAGGTGCCGTTCCGCTCAAGGTGGCCGTTGTATTCCGTACAATTAAAACACAGGGCACAGACAGCAGTTTGTGGAAGAGGTGCATTTATTTCAAACTGTGACATGTGATTGTGTGTAAGGTGATGACAAAAGTGGTGCGTGCAGTGACAATGAGCTGTCGGTCATGGCTGCGTGATGCTCAGGGTGTACCCACTGGTTCTATGTCCATAGTCCAACACACACATGCCATCCAGATGGCTGTGTGGTTGGGATCGTAGTCCAAGTCAATGCAGTGGGTGGTCAAGGAAGGCTGGCTGGCTACCTCTCTTGCGTCTGGAGCGTGCGAAGTCCTCCCGTGAGATCTGTTTCCACTTCGGACGGCCCCTTCCACGTTTGCGAGGGGGGGTGCCTGCTTGCGACCTGCTGGTGGTTGAGGTGTGCTCACTGGCTGTGGACGCAGGGGAACTGGACACTGCTGCTCGACCCTGCGCCCCGGCAGGTGGTGGCGGAGGGGAGCTGCTGTCCCTGGCTGTGACCTCACCGCCACCACCAGCTGGCCCATGAGGTCCACGAGTTGGCCCATACGGGCGTCCATGGACCTCAGCACCCCCAGCACCTCACGCGTGTCTGTAGCTGACCTGGCCCATTGTCCTTGGGCCTCTTCATAGGCCCCAACGACTCTGGCCATTTGAGGCAGGGCATGGCTCCCAGGGGAGGCTGGCGTTTCCCTGACCCTGCTCCTCCTACCAGTCCTGCTGCCACCGGCCTGCCCACTAGCCACATTGCTCACCACGGTCCTCACCCTGGCTCCCAGGGTGGATCCAGTCGTCCGGGCCACCACCTGCGCTGGGGCTGGGGCCAGCGAAGACGTGGTGGCGGTTGCGGCAGTGGTAGTGGCCGCAATGACCGTGGGTGTGGCCGCAATGACCGTGGGTGTGGCCGCAATGCCCGTGGGTGTGGCCGCAATGACCGTGGGTGTGGCCGCAACGACAGTGGCAGCAGGGGGCTGGGAATGTTCAGCAGCCCTGGATGATGGGTTGGTGGGTAGGAGGGGTCCTGGGGAGCGGCTGGGCCCTGCCACACTAGATGGGCCTGCTTGGTGGTCCGTGTCCGAAGAGGAGGACAGATCCTCCACATCCGTGTGTCCTCGTTGGGGGCTTGTAGGCTGGCTGTGCTGGCTGCTGTCTCCATCCCCAGCATCCAGCAGTTCGTCACCTGTGGAGAGAATGAGATTTGTTATTGTGTTGCACCTGGCGAAGTCTGTATTGGTTGTCTGACATTCTCCGTTCGTGCACTCTCGTGCACGTGTGTCCCGGAGGCGGGTGTGTGGCTGTACAATCTGTTGTTGTGTGTGCTTGGCAATGGGACTGTGTGCTGTGCACATGTGGCATGGGACGGATTGGCTATGCCGATGGGTGTGTTGCTGTGCTCCTACTTATTGTGACTCTGGTGTATGCGGGCTCCAGGCCCATCCTGGGTCTGGTTTGTACTTTGCTTTTGGGGTGCATATGGAACGCTTAGGAACGCATTTGGCAACATGGGGGTCATGCCCCAGGAACGCATTTGGGATGGAATATGCTTTTGGGGTGCAAATGGAACACTTAGGAACGCATATGGCAACATGGGGGTCATGCCCCAGAAACGCATTTGGGATGGAATATGCTTTTGGGGTGCAAATGGAACGCTTAGGAACGCATATGGCAACATGGGGGTCATGCCCCAGAAACGCATTTGGGATGGAATATGCTTTTGGGCTACATGCTGTGAGCCATGGGTGCCGAACGTGACATGTGTTGTGGCAGCATGACAGTGCATGGTCTGAGGTGTGTGCATGCCTGACATACCCTGCATATTTGCTGTCTGTTGTGATTACTGGACATGGCATTGGACGCATCGTTATGAGTGTGTGATGGTTGTGTGCCACCCGACGTATTGCAGTTGTCCCATCTCCTTGGTGTGCGTGCTGCCCTGTGCCATGTGCATCACTGCAGTGCTCGGGGGGTGTGGCCCATGTTGTGTGTTGTTGCTCACAGTGTGGCGTGCGCTTCATTGACTTCTGGCACATGGTTGGTCATGGGCATGTATCTTAGCGTGACTGCTGTATGTGTGGCAGCTGTGCGGATGACATGCCTTTCATGAGACTGGGGCTGACGGATGGGATGGATGGTATGTTGTATGTGCATGGTGTGTCTGTGTGTTTGATGGGTTCAGTGGTGTTCGTGTGCATTTATGTTGTTCCGCTCTGTTGCGTCTAGTGTTGTTTGTCTTACATAGGCGTAGTTGTGGGGTGTGTGGTTGACAGGCAGTAGGGGCTACATGGACAGGACTTCAATGGTGTTTCGGTTGTGTGTGATGGGTTGCACAGTGGCTGCCGTGTGGTACTATATTCAGTGTGGCTTGTGCATGCAGACGTGGCTCCTTGGGTGTTGCTGTGTCTGTGATGGGTCATGTGGGGTGTGAGTCTGTGGTTCATGTCCGTGTGCACATTGTTCACTTGTTCGTGACAGTGGGCGGTGCTGCGTGTTCGTCTGCTACGTAACATGTCCCATGTGTTGGTCGTGTTACGGTCCTCATGCCTCCAGTGATCCAGCCCTGTCCAGTTTCCCACCTGCAGGTTGTTCGTGCGTGCACTGTACTGGATGCCACATGGTTCTAAGCGGGGGTGCTCCATGTTGCAGGTCTGTGGGGGTGGGGGCGGTGTTGTGGGTCGTGGTGATGGCTGGACACCCACTGACACCGATTGTTGTGGACCGTGATGTCTACCTTTCGGCTGTCGGTGTGCACTGCGGTGGCTGACACGTGGGTGTGGGGTGTGGGGGATGCTCCTCCTTGCTGTGCTGTGGGACTAGGGGCCTGGTGTGTGTTGTACTTGAGCTGTCCACCCTCCCACCCACTGCACTTTGTGTTCCTGCCACTTACCTGTTACTTGTCGGTTAGTGCAGCTATGGCGGACACATGGGTGTGGTGGGTGCTCGTTGTGGCGCTTCTGGCATACTTGGGGACCTGTTGGTGGTTACGTGGCTGGCTGAGTGTACACATGCCCCCACGTATCTTACAGTTGTTAGGTTTGGGCTGTGTGTGGTGGTGTCTGTTGCATGTGTGTGTGTTGTGTATTGTGTGCTGGACATGGGGGTGTTTGTCCCTGGGAGCTGTGGCATGGTGGTAGTGCATGTGAGTACATAGCGGTGTGCTGGTATACATTAGTTTGTACTTACCAGCCTCCACTCCCCCTGCTAATCCGGCGAGGATCTCCGGATGTATAATGACTCGCACCTTCTCCTCCCACGCTTTGAAGGTCTTGAAGAGCGCGGGATTCCCTCCGCCAGTGACGGCAGCCAGCTCTCTGTTCTTGCTCTCCTTCTTCTTGACCAGGCTCTTGACGTCATTCCACCGTTTGTTGATTTCAACTCTGTTCCTGGGCAGGGTCCCGACTGCATTGACCTGGTCTACGATCCGGTTCCACATTCTGTTTCTGGTGGCTAGTGGTGTGTGCTGGACCAGGTTCCCATAGATTTGTGGGTGCACCTTGATAATCTCGTCGACCATGACCGTCAGCTCAATGGGCGTGAACTTGGGCATTCTTTGTGGTGCCATGGTGTTTGTGGTGCTGGTGCGGTGTGTGTTGTGTAATGTGCAGGGGGTTTGTGGTGCCGGTGTTTGGTGGTGGTGGTGGTGGTGGTGGTGGTGGTTGTGATGTGTGCGTTTCTGTGGTGTGCTGCTGTCCTTGCTGTGTCACTGTGTCCTCTCCTCCTCTAGTTTGCAATGTTGCAAGGGGTTGTGGTCTGTGGGAGTGCTGCTTTTGTACTTACCTATGTGGGTGTGTCCTCATGGTCTGTTGTTTTCAGGTGTGTTATGTCTGGTGTTCTGGCCTTTGTATTTTTTGTTTGTCCAGGGGGGTGTTTTCGGGATGTGTACTGTGCTTGTGTATTTGTGCGTGCCTTGCTGTGTGGACTTGTTGGCCATGTTGTGTGCGATTGTTTTTGTCAGCGGATGGTTTCTGTGCAGGGACGTGGGCGCCATGGCTTCTGCCGTGTCAATTCTCATCGGCGTTGTTTGCGCTGGCGGGCGGTATATTTGTGGTTTACACGCGCTCATGGCGGTGCGATCGTAATTTCACGTGCGGTGTGTCGGCCGTGAGGGCGGGCGGTTTTGTGTTGTCGTGCGTGTTTCCGTCCGTGGCGGGCGGTTTGACTCGGACGAGGGCGGGCGGTATCTTGTGTGGTTTTTCCGCCGATGGCGGTTTTCGGTTTGTGTATTCGTAATGGCGTGGTCGGTGTTCAGACGGTGTGTGCGGGCGGATTTTTGCCGCTTTCATGCCTGGCGGATTTTTTCACGCCCGGTATCGTAATGGGCCTTCTAGTGTAGTATGTTGTTTCCTAACTTTTAAATAATTGGCATTTTATTACGGCCACCATAATAATGGGCACTACTGCAAAGTGAAATAGAAGAAGCATTATCTGCAGTTATTTTATTAAACTGTAGTTTATCTTGAATAAGTTCCTGTAAATCAGTTCCAGGAGATGAAGAATAATGGTAAAGAGTCAGAATATCGAGTAGGAAATGTCGACTTGCACTAATATCGAGTGCAAAATATCGAGATACATAAATATCGACTGCAAGAATATCGTGGTCAAGAATATCGAGTTTTAGGTAAGAAATATCGTTTTCTAAAATATCGAAGTAATTAATATCTTTTGCAAAAATATAGTTGCAAAAAATATCTTTTTTTAGTTAGTGTTATGTATTTTAGTATGTATTTTAAATGTATGTGCTCTATTTTTTTGTCTAAGTATTGCATTTTTTTTTAATATGTGTTAAATTTTTAGAAGTTATTAATTTTATTTTAATTAAATTTTGCGTTTTAGTTCCGTAGCAGGTTGTGGGTTTATAGGGGAATAGGGTGGGAAGTAATTTAATTATAATAAATTGAATATTAATTTTTATGTATTAGTATTTATTTATTTTTATTTTATAGTGTTAATTGTGGGAATTAATTTATAATTAATAATTGGCTGTTAATTTTTATTGATTAATTAATTGGTAAATATGTTAATTGTGTCTGTTTTTTAGTAGCGGGTTGTGGGCTTATAGGGGAATAGGGTGGGAGGTAATTTAATTATAATTAATTTATTAATATTTTTTATGAATTAATATTTATTTTATATTATATATTGTTAATTGTGGGAATTAATTTATTATTAATTATTTATTAATTGTTGGTTAATTATTATTAATTAATTGGTAATTATGTTAAATGTGTTATTTTTTTAGGAGCGGGTTTGGGTTGTGGGAGTAGGGTGGGAAGTAATTTAATTTTAATACATTTATTAATATTTTGAATATAATATTTAATTATTTTTTTATAGTGTTAATTGTGTGAATGAATTTATTAATAATTATTTATATTTTGCTTGTTAATTGTTATTAGCTAATTAATTGTTAATTAATTATGTTAATTGTGTCATGTTTTACGAAATTGGTGGTGGCATTTATAGGGGAATATGGTGGGAGGTACTTTATTTATAATTAATTAATTATTTGTTAATTAATGCTAATTAATTAATTAAAATTTAAATATGCCAATTGTGTAATAATTTTGATGTGTGAGTTGTGGGGTTTATAGTGGTAAATGGTGGGAAGTAATTTTTGTATAATTAATTAATGATTTATTGTGAATTGATATTAATGTATTAATGTAAAATTAGTTATGGAAATTGTGTCAATATTTTTAGGTGTGTGTTTTGGTGTTTATTGGGGTAGAGGGTGGAAAGTAATTTAGTTTAAATTAATTAATCATTACTTGATCATTAATATCCATTTATTCATTGATAAATATTTTTGGTAATTGTTTAGTTTTCATTTTGTTTGGGGATTTAGGTTCAATAGCTGTAACGTTTGGTTTGTACATTAATTTTTACATTTTTAAATGTGTTTTATAATTATTAATATTTGTTTAATTGATAATTAATTGTGTGAATTATAGAGGTTAACTTTTTTGTTTAATTTAGATGTGTGTTGTAAATTGTGTGGTGTTATAGGGTAGGAAAATAAATATTACATTTATGTAATTTTTAATTTTTTGATTGAGATTAATTTCTAATACAAAATATTTATTTGTTTGTAAATTGTTTGATAAATTAAAAAAAATTATATTTTAATGTCAATTTTAGATTTTTGCTACATTAAAATATTTTTATATGTTTTGTTAATTTTGTATATTTTTATATATGTTTTGTTTTTGTTTTGTTCTGTGGGAATAGTAATTTTTACCCCTCCGCTATCCAACACTTTCCCTACTGTTGCATTCGCAGGAGTTGGAATAGTAATTTATACCCCTACGCTATCCAACACTTTCCCTACTGTTGCACTTGCTGGAGTGGGAATAATCATTTTTACCCCTCCGCTATCCAACACTTTCCCTACTGTTGCACTCATTGGATTGGGAATAGTAAATTAATACCCTCCGCTATCCAACACTTTCCCTACTGTTGCACTCATTGGGGTGGGAATAATAATTTGTACCCCTCCTCTATCCAACACTTTCCCTACTGTTGCACTCCCTGGAGTGGGAATAGTAATTGTATCCCCTTTGCTATCCAACACTTTCCCTACTGTTGCACTAATTGAAGTGGGAATAGTAAATTATTCCCCTCCGCTATCCAACACTTTCCCTACTGTTGCACGCGCTGGAGTGGGAATAGTAAATTATTCCCCTCTGCTACCCAACACTTTCCCTACTGTTGCACTCATTGGAGAGGGAATAGTACATTTTTCCCCTCCACTATCCAACACTTTCCCTACTGTTGCACTCACTGGAGTTGGAATAGTAATTTTTACCTTATGCTATCCAACACTTTCCCTACTGTTGCACTTGCTGGAGTGGGAATAGTCAGTTTTATCCCTCCGCTATCCAACACTTTCCCTACTGTTGCACTCATTGGAGTGGGAATAGTAAATTATTCCCCTCCGCTATCCAACACTTTCCCTACTGTTGCACACGCTGGAGTGGGAATAGTAAATAATTCCCCTCCGCTATCCAACACTTTCCCTACTGTTGCACTCGCTGGAGTGGGAATAGTAAATGATTCCCCTCCGCTATCCAACACTTTCCCTACTGTTGCAATCACTGGAGTGGGAATGGTAAATTATTCCCCTCCGGTATCCAACACTTTCCCTACTGTTGCACTCGCTGGAGTGGGAATAGTAATTCTTTACCCTCCGCTATCCAACACTTTCCCTACTGTTGCACTAAATGTAGTTTAAAATGTAGGTTTAAAAAAAATTACATATTTTAATTTATTTAATTTATATTATAATTTTTTTTTTAAATTTGTTATAGGTGTATGTATATATATATTTATCTTTTTTAATATATTTCTAACATTTTATAATTAATTAAAATTATTATTTATTAATTTTTTTAAGTAAATATATATATATTACATTTTATATATGTATGTTTAATTTATTTTTAAGTTACATTTATTACTTATAATTGTTAAAATTTACAAATAAATCTAAAAATTTTTTTATTAAAATGTATTATTTAATTTATTTCACATTATTTATAATGCATATAAAAAAAAAACGATATTTCGTACTTCGATATTTTTTAACAACGATATTTTTTTCTCAATATTTTTGTACTTACCATTATGAAGATAGGAGGTCGATATTTTTGACAACGATATTTATGTCCCGATATATCTGTAGGTCGATATTAGTGTTGTCGATATTCTGTCAGTGATCCAAGAATAATATTGATGTTTTTAAAAACATATTCAATGATGTGGCCACGAGCGGTAGCCTTAAATGTGTTCGATAATAGTTGAGGAGAGATGTCAGAATATGCATGAATCGAGAAAAATTTGTCGGTCAAGCTAACAAAAGAGGAGGAAAAAGCTGGATCAAGCAAAAGAGAGTTGTTAAAGCTCCGTCTGCTTAATTTGGAATGTACAGGAAGTAAATCTAGATCTGTAACAACTGGGGCATGGTCAAATATGTTCAATAGTGAAATAAATAAGATTCTGGAAAAGTGATTTACAGACCAAAATATGATCTAGGCTAGTGAGAGAGCCATGAGTAGGAGAGAAAAAAGCAAATTCTCTAGTGGAGGTATTACAGAGTTTCCATGAATCTACAAGGAATCTTTGCATGATAGAAGAGTGGAATTGTTTATGCATTTTATGTGGAATGAATTTAACGTGAGACTGGTGGTCAACAAAAGGATCTATAATTTGATTGCAATCTCACCCCATAATGAAAAAACTATCATCATACTGCAGACATTTCTTGGATTTATTAGGTCAAAAGGAATAATCTGCTAGATTAGGGTCGTAAACATTACAAACAGTTAAGAAAATATCATTATTAAGGAATTTAACAATAAGCCTCCTACCCCCAGTATCTGTTTCTTGGGATACAGTAATACAATTTATTTTCTTATGACATAAGAGAATTACTCTGTTTTTTAAATTAGAGATGGAGCTACAAAGACAGCCTATCCAACCACGTTTCAGCCATAAGGCCTCAATTTCTGTTAGGTGAGTTTCTTGAAGAAGAACTAAATCTGGATCAAAGTTGGTTAAGTGTGATAAAATTATCGGCCTTTTTATAGGACTTACAAAACCTTTTACATTCCAGGACATAACACTGAGGGGCCGATTCCGATTCGGGCAGGAAATCTCTCCGACCGAGCCGGACCCGGAGAGATTTCAGACCGAATCGGACTCTAGCAGCCCGACCGAACGAGTACGATGCGTACGTATGCTATCGGACTCGATTCGGTCGGACTCGCATTGAAGTCAATGGGAGCCGGTCGTACAACGCGTACACGGGCTCCCATTGAGTCAATGGGTACGACGCGAACAAACCGCCCCCTACAGCGGGTTCGCGTCGATGCGGGTTGCGCCGTACATGCACGTGTAGGGGGGACCCATGGGTCCCCCCTGTGTGCGACTCGTGCGGCTACGCGTGCAGGGGGGTCTGACACGGACCCCCGAAGTCCGGCTCCGACTGCTCTTTGGAGCCGGACGGCGCGAGTCGGTCGGACTGCTCGAGGCGCACATCGTACTGGCTCGTTCGGGGAACGTCTCCAATGCGCGGTGCGAGTCGTGTCCGTGCGAGTCGGTCGGAGCGGTTCGGACCCGCGAACGAGTCGGTCGGCGATTTCGCGTACGCTCGCATCGTACTCGCTCGCCCGGACGCATGCACGAATCGGTCGGAAAAGAGGGCTCCGAATCGGATCCGGTAAAGCCGAATCCGATTCGGTGCCCTACCGGCCGAGATCGGAATCGGCCCCTGAATGTTATGAGAAGGAAAAACATACATGTCCATACGGTCATCAATAACAACAAAATCTGCAACTATAGCTGAATTACGAAACAAAGAGAAGAATGATGGTAATGATAAAGGGTAGTAATAAAACGTTATCAGGATGAAATGAGAGAAGAAGAAAGAAGGAGAGAAAGAAGAGAGAAGGAGGAAGGGAATAAGATCTTAGTAAAGGAGATAGTACATGACAAACAAATAACGACTGAGAACACATACCTTATAAGATTGAACCCTAGGGTGTGGTTGATGACAGCACAGGGTGAAAACGACACAGTAAGGGAGCAAAAGGCATAAACAACAGAGCGTGATTGAACAACACGATAATACAATAGAAGAAAAATGAGGTTAATTAGCAGGTCAAATATAAATGGGTGACTTAGCATATAATAATACTTGTAAAGTATAAATGCACCAAAGGTCCGAATTAGTGTTCAAAGGATCGCATAAATTGCTGTAATCTTGTGGAAGGACCAGAAGTATAAATATGAAGTCGAAGGAAATTTTTTAGATCCGCAGGTTTATTATAAGTGACTTTGAAGCGATAGGGGTGAATCAGTCCAAAGCGAGCACTCAAAGGGGCCGATTCCGATTTCGGCCGGAAGGGCACCGAACGATGGCCGGAGTCCTTCCGACCGAATCGGAACGTGCCGGCCGGATTCCTTTCCGACCGAGCCATTCCGATGGGCTCGGTCGGAAAGGAATCCGACTCGGATGGCTACCGACGGGCTCGGAGAGCCCGTCCGCCGTCCGGAAATCCTTCAGTACTCCCCCGGCCGCCTCTTCACGACCGAGGGAGTAGGATGGCAGTTTTTCACTGTCTTTTCGTGCCGGTCTTTCCGGCATGAAAAGGCATTCGGAAACTGTCTTTGGGGGCCCCCAGTAGGGCCCCCAAGGGTGCGAGGCCGCCGAATGGTGGCCTGGGGGCACCTATAGTGCCCCTCTGTTGATCCCTGCACCCGGTGGCAGGTACCTTGGGGTGCCGGCCACAGGGTGCAGGGATGAACTGCACCCCTGCTTTTCACAATGCAAGCATGCATTCCGCTCGGAATGCATGCTCCCATTGTTAAGTATACGAGTGCGACCGAACAGGGTTCGGTTGCATCGTACTTGCAGGGCCGTAACCGACGACAGCAGGTCGGTTGGTTACGGCTCCTGACCGATGTCGGACGGACCTGAGTCCGTCCGACATCGGAATCGGCCCCAAAGTATGAAGTTGTGGATGAAGATCAAAGAATTTTTTTCTTCCGGAGGCTGTTGTTCTGGAAATTTCCTGTGAGATGAAAATCTTCTTTCCTGACCAAAGGAATTTCTTTCTTAACTTTGCTGTGTTGAAGACCTCCAGTAGGTCAGTAAATTCAAGAAAGAAAATGTCTTCTGGCTCTAATGGAGGGGGAAGATAATTGAGGATGCTGACCTAGTAGATGAGCCCTTTAAATATTCAATACAGTGGATGATGGTCAATCTACTAACTGGGGCAGAAAGGATATGAAAATAGAGATGGAGTTGTTGCCTTCAAGTCCCTCTGGAAGACTGTAAATATGGAGATTATTTCACCTATTTCTATTTTCTAAGTCTAAGGACGATGGCGGAACGATCGCCACCGCTGGGCTGGCGGTGGCGATCGTTCCGCCATCACAATGAGATTTACCCACCGCCATATTAGGATGGCGGTGGGTATCGCGGCGGACGCAAAGTCCGTCCGCCGCTTTTCCGCCGGTGGCAATCGCACTGATTGCCTGGTGGACGGAGCAGGGCCACTAATATGGTGGCGGTGCCTAGCAGGCTCCGTCCACCATATTAGGATGTGTCTGTGTAGAGGCCTTTCCATGGCGGCGATGCCGCCATGGTAAGGCTGGCGGGGATTGGGTTTGGGGGCCTGTGGCGGGCCCCCCTTGGGGGGTGGAGGGGGTGGTGCTGCACTGGGGGGTACCCATGCTACCCCCCCTGCATTTCCATGAACCAAGTGGCAGGCACTGCATGGTGCCTGCCATGTGGTGCAGGGAAATGCGGTGCAAGCACCTTTAACATTGCGGACGGTGCTGCAGCCAGCAGCACCGACCACAATGTTAAAGGCCCAGAATGCACCCGCCAGTATGGCGGGTGCATCCTAATCGCAGTGGTGGGACCGCTGCATATCTGGCGGGCGGTTCCAATCACCGCTACGGTGGCGGGCGGACCAAGTCCGCCCGCCATCGTAATCAGCCCCTAAGTCTTCCGATTGCACCTTTAACAGCGCCACCTCCTTTTCCAAAACTGCAATCATATTTGTTTCATCTTGAACATCACTGATTATTTGTTCCACTAATGAGACACATGCTTCCATATTGGACCATTTGTTGTCTAGATTTTGAATGCGAGTGTTGGTTTCTACAGCAAATGGACTAAAAGCTCTTATTTCATCCAGCAAGAGTTCTAGTAAGATAGGTGAATGTGATTTGACAGGAGAAGGCGGATCTTGTTTAACCAACTTATGAGTAGTAGCATTGCTGGTCTTCAGCGGAGGTGAAGATAAGGAGGACATCTTAGGCACAGTTGCAGGCACGATGTCTGTAGTAAAGCAGTTGTCCGCTATCAATGGTAAAGTTGGCTTCCGATTTGATGACACCTCCTGATGGGAAGATAATTTATGTTTCCTGAGTCTGACCATACAGTTTGTGTAACATTACCAAAATGGTGATGTAGAAGAAGTATCTGTGCTGATTCATATCAGAAATGCAGAAATACAATGACGACAATCCAGAGGGTCCCAGAAATGATTAAACCACCTGAGAGGGTATTAAACATACTTGCAAAGTATATTCGGGTATAGCTGGATTGAATTCTGAGTATTTGAACAACTTACATAGAAATGGATATGAAAGTAGATATCCTTGAAAGGTCCAGTCAAATGAGTGAAATAATAAAGAAAAACCTCTTAGTAGAGAATCTGCAACACTCCAGAGTGAGGGAAAAATTCAATTTCGTAGCACAGAGAGAATCCAAAATGCCCACCGCTGTGAAGAGAATGAATTCATTCACAGGGGCGCTATGCAGAAAGCGCAGAAGCGGCAGAAAGAAGTTCCCCTATTACCCTGTGATTTAGTTGTAATATGAGCACCTCATGAGGTCGATGTAGATGTTTGTAGGTCCAGTTTCATTGAAATCCAGATGGTGCACGGAGCTCCTGGCTGAGGTGGTCATCTTGGCTGGCAGTCAGGTTCCACCCCCCCGAAATTCCTACTACTTAAGTAAAAGGTTACTCATATCTACAATGGCACCATTATTTACTAAAAGATGCCTTTAATCCATGTACCCAACTCTGCTGTTCCCGTTTTCTATGCAATTATTTTACCTGCCTATGATTTTTGTTTCTGCATTATATGCTAAATTTATTAATTTGCTTTGATTTCTTTTTGATCTCACAATCTTTTTCTATGTCAGTGTCGGAATTTATTCTAACTAATTTATTATTCCATTTTTGCTCTTGAGGTAAGCCTTTGTGGTCCTATTTAGAACACTCTGTTTCCCCATAATTGTTAACACCATGCTGAATAAAAAAACAAAAATAAATAAATAAAATTAGTGACGACATCAGCTAGACAATTACACCTACTAACCACAGGTGACCAACATTATGGTGACAGCTCAATGTGCTTGCAAAAAAACATACTTCCCTAAATGTAAGTGCATGTTTGGCATTTGGTAGCGGGTTATACAGGTGGAAAAGTTGACCAGAAAAGCATCCGTTAACAGTTGAAGGCAGTGGTTCTTAATCTATGGATGTCTGCGGACCTCCACTGAATCACTACTGGAAGCCGGGAACCCAGACTAACAATAGATGAAAATATACACACAAGCATACATCAAACAAATACTTAAATTATTAAGGGGCCCATTACGATACCCGGCGTAAATAATTTCGCCAGGCATGGAAGCGGCAAAAATCCGCCCGCACACACCGCCTGAACACCGACCACGCCATTACGATTACACAAACCGAATACCGCCATCGGCGGAAAAAGCACACAAAATACCGCCCGCCAACGTCCGAGTCGGAGTCAAACCGCCCGCCACGGACGGAAACACGCACGACAACACAAAACCGCCCGCCCTCACGGCCGACACACCGCACGTGAAATTACGATCGCACCGACATGAGCGCGGAAAAACCACAAATATACCGCCCGCCAGCGCAAACAACGCCGATGAGAATCGACACGGCAGAAGCCATGGCGCCAACGTACCTGCACAGAAACCATCCGCACACAAAACCAATAGCACACAACATGGCCAACAAGTCCACACAGCAAGGCACGCACAAATACACAAGCACAGTACACATCCCGAAAACACCCCCCGGACAAACAAAAAATACAAAGGCCAGAACCCCAGACACAACACACCTGAAAACAACAGACCATGAGGACACACCCACATAGGTGAGTACAAAAGCAGCACTCCCACAGACCACAACCCCTTGCTACATTGCAAACCAGAGAGGAGAGGAGAGGACACAGTGACACAGCAAGGACAGCAGCACACCACAGAAACGCACACATCACTACCACCACCACCAAACACCACCACCACCACCACCAAACACCGGCACCACAAACCCCCTGCACATTACACAACACACACCGCATCCAGCACCACAAACATCATGGCACCACAAAGAATGCCCAAGTTCACGCCCATGGAGCTGACGGTCATGGTCGACGAGATCATCAAGGTGTACCCACAAATCTATGGGAACATGGTCCAGCACACACCACTAGCCACCAGAAACAGAATGTGGAACTGGATCGTAGACCAGGTCAATGCAGTCGGGACCCTGCCCAGGAACAGAGTCGAGATTAACAAACGTTGGAATGACGTAAAGAGCCTGGTCAAGAAGAAGGAGGGCAAAAACAGAGAGCTGGCTGCCGTCACTGGCGGAGGGAATCCCGCGCTCTTTAAGACCTTCAAAGCGTGGGAGGAGAAGGTGCGAGTCGTAATACATCCGGAGATCCTCGCCGGATTAGCAGGGGGAGTGGAGGCTGGTAAGTACAAACTAATGTATACCAGCACACCGCTATGTACTCACATGCACTACCACCATGCCACAGCTCCCAGGGACAAACACCCCCATGTCCAGCACACAATACACAACACATCACACACACATGCAACAGACACTACCACACACAGCCCAAACCGAACAACTGTAAGATGCGTGGGGACATGTGTACACTAAGCCAGCCACGTAACCACCAACAGGTCCACAAATATGCCAGAAGCGCCACAACGAGCACCCACCACACCCATGTGTCCGCCACAGCTGCACTAACCGACAAGTAACAGGTAAGTGGCAGGAACACAAAGTGCAGTGGGTGGGAGGGTGGACAGCCCAAGTACAACACACACCAGGCCCCAGTCCCACAGCACAGCAAGGAGGAGCATCCCCCACAGCCACGTGTCAGCCACCGCAGTGCACAACGACAGCCGAAAGGCAGACATCACGGTCCACAGCAATCGGTGTCAGTGGGTGTCCAGCCACCCCACGACCCACAACACCCCCCACCCCCACAGACCTGCAACATGGAGCACCCCCGCTTAGAGCCATGTGGCATCCAGTACAGTGCACGCACGAACAACTTGCAGGTGGGAAACTGGACAGGGCTGGATTACTGGAGGCATGAGGACCATAACACGACCAACACATGGGACATGTCACGTAGCAGACGAACACGCAGCACCGCCCACCGTCACGAACAAGTGAACAATGTGCACACGGACATGAACAACAGACTCACACCCCACATGACCCATCACAGACACAGCAACACCCAAGGAGCCACGTCTGCATGCACAAGCCACACTGAATATAGTCCCACACGGCAGCCACTGTGCAACTCATCACACACAACCGAAACACCATTGAAGTCCTGTCCATGTAGCCCCTACTGCCTGTCAACCACACACCCCACAACTACGCCTATGTAAGACAAACAACACTAGACGCAACAGAGCGGAACAACATAAATGCACACGAACACCACTGAACCCATCAAACACACAGACACACCATGCACAAACAACATACCATCCATCCCATCCGTCAGCCCCAGTCTCATGAAAGGCATGTCATCCGCACAGCTGCCACACATACAGCAGTCACGCTAAGATACATGCCCATGACCAACCATGTGCCAGAAGTCAATGAAGTGCACGACACACTGTGAGCAACAACACACAACATGGGCCACACCCCCGAGCACTGCAGTGATGCACATGGCACAGGGCAGCACGCACACCAAGGAGATGGGACAACTGCAATACGTTGGCTGGCACACAACCATCACTCACTCATAACGATGCGTCCAATGCCATGTCCAGTAATCACAACAGACAGCAAATATGCAGGCCATGTCAAGCATGCACACACCTCAAACCATGCACTGTCATGCTGCCACAACACATGTCACGTTCGGCACCCATGGCTCACAGCATGTACCCCAAAAGCATATTCCCTCCCAAATGCGAATCTGGGGCATGGCCCCCATGTTGCCATATGCGTTCCTAAGCGTTCCATTTGAACCCCAAAAGCATATTCCCTCCCAAATGCGAATCTGGGGCATGGCCCCCATGTTGCCATATGCGTTCCTAAGCGTTCCATTTGAACCCCAAAAGCATATTCCCTCCCAAATGCGAATCTGGGGCATGGCCCGTATGTTGCCATATGCGTTCCTAAGCGTTCCATTTGAACCCCAAAAGCATATCCCCTCCCAAATGCGAATCTGGGGCATAGCCCCCATGTTGCCATATGCGTTCCTAAGCGTTCCATTTGAACCCCAAAAGCAAAGTACAAACCAGACCCAGGATGGGCCAGGAGCCCGCATACACCAGAGTCACAATAAGTAGGGGCACAGCAACACACCCATCGGCATGGCCAATCCGTCCCATGCCACATGTGCACAGCACACAGTCCCATTGCCAAGCACACACAACTACAGATGCTACAGCCACACACACGCCTCCGGGAAACCCATGTACGAGATTGCACGAACTGTCAATGTCAGACGACAAATACATACTTCGCCAGGTGCAACACAATAACAAATCTCATTCTCTCCACAGGTGACGAACTGCTGGATGCTGGGGATGGAGACAGCAGCCAGCACAGCCAGCCTACAAGCCCCCAACGAGGACACACGGATCTGGAGGATCTGTCCTCCTCTTCGGACACGGACAACCAAGCAGGCCCATCTGGTGTGGCAGGGCCCAGCCGCTCCCCAGGACCCCTCCTACCCACCAACCCATCATCCAGGGCTGCTGAACATTCCCAGCCCCCTGCTGCCACTGTCGTTGCGGCCACACCCACGGTCATTGTGGCCACTACCACTGCCGCAACCGCCACCATCGCCGCACCGACCACCACCGCCGCCACCACCGCCACGTCTTCGCTGGCACCAGCCCCAGCGCAGGTGGTGGCCCGGACGACTGGATCCACCCTGGGAGCCACAGCGAGGACCGTGGTGAGCAATGTGGCTAGTGGGCAGGCCGGTGGCAGCAGGACTGGTAGGAGGAGCAGGGTCAGGGAAACGCCAGCCTCCCCTGGGAGCCATGCCCTGCCTCACATGGCCAGAGTCCTTGGGGCCTATGAAGAGGCCCAAGGACAATGGGTCCGGTCTGCTTCAGACACGCGTGAGGTGCTGGGGGTGCTGAGGTCCATGGACGCCCGTATGGGCCAAATCGTGGACCTCATGGGACAGCTGGTGGTGGCGGTGAGGTCACAGCCAGGGACAGCAGCTCCCCTCCGCCACCACCTGCCGGGGCGCAGGGTGGAGCAGCAGTGTCCAGTTCCCCTGCGTCCACAGCCAGTGATCACACCTCAACCACCAGCATGTCGCAAGCAGGCACCCCCCTCGCAAACGTGGAAGGGGCCGTCCGAAGAGGAAACAGATCTCCCGGGAGGACTTCGCACGCTCCAGACGCAAGTGAGGCAGCCAGCCAGCCTTCCGCCAGCCTTCCTTGACCAGCCACTGCATTGACTTGGACTACGATCCCACTCCACACAGCCATCTGGATGGCATGTGTGTGTTGGACTATGGACATAGAACCAGTGGGTACACCCTGATCATCACGCAGCCATGACCGACAGCTCATTGTCACTGCACGCACCACTTTTGTCATCACCTTACACACAATCACATGTCACAGTTTGTAATAAATGCACCTTTTTCACTAACTGCTGTTTGTGCCCTGTGTCTTATTTGTACGGAATACAACGGCCACCTTGGGCGGAAAGGCACCTGATGCGTGGCATGGCATTTGAATCCGGAGGGCCTGTAGGGACCTAGGGGTGGGAGACAGAACAGGAGCACATTCAATGAGTGTGTCACACACCCATCACACAGTACATGTCAACAACTACAAGCAATGTACACACATCGCACAGAGCAATAGGGCACAATGCCACAGCCACCAACAGTGGCATACTACCCTGGCCATGGAGCGTTGACACACAGCACGCAGTGAACAAACGGCCACCCTGACACAGCACACACACACCTGCACAGATACAGCCACATCAGCCGTCGTACATGGACACTCACCGTCAAGTGAAGTAGCGGGCGATGAGCTGCTGCCGCACATTACCAGCTTCCTCCTCTCCGCTGTCCTCCTCACTCGAGCTGTCCTGGTCTGCGGGCTGGGGCCCTGGTTGATCTCCGTCATCCACGATGAGGGGGATCTGCTTCCGAATGGCCAGATTGTGCAGCATGCAGCACGCCACCACTATCCGGCACACCTTCTGTGGGGAGTACGCCAGCGCACCCCCGGTGCGGTCCAGGCACCTGAACCTGGACTTGAGGAGGCCAAAGGTACGCTCGACCACACGTCTGGTCCTCCCATGTGCCTCATTGTAGCGATCGTCTGCTGGGGTGCGAGGATTCCTCAATGGACTGAGCAGCCATGCCCCATTCGGATACGCAGAGTCACCTGGGTGTGAGGGACACAGAGAACCGTTGCTAATCCAACTGGACAGGGGACAGCATCGCACAGCCAGCACGCTACACCACTCCACATACTCACCGACAATACAGGCACGATCCTGTTGCATATTGGACATCAGTCGTGGCAAGATGCTGTTGCGCATTATGTGTGCGTCATGGGCCGAGCCTGGGAACTTTGCACACATGTGGGTGATCACCATGTCCGCAAGGCACACCACTTGCACATTCAGGGAGTGCGTGTGCTTCCTGTTGCGGTACAGGTGCTCAGTGGCCTGTGGTGGAACAAGGCCGACATGTGTGCAGTCAATGGCTCCAACGACGTGTGGGATTCTGCCAAGGGCATAGAATGCACCCTTCACTGCCGCCAATTCACGAGCCCTGGGGAAGCGGATGTACCTGTTCCGGTACAGCATCATGGCTGCCAGTACATCCCTCAGCACCTTGCTGAACATGGGCTGGGACATCCCTCCTCCAATGCCCACTGTGTGCTGGAATGACCCAGTGGCGAAGAAATGCATGGCGGCCATCACCTTAGCCGTGGGGGTGACAGCAGTCGGATACACCCTGCGGGGACGGAGATGGGGTTCTAACATGGCACACAGTCGATGCAGGGTTGGCCTGTCCAGCCGAAACTTCCTAATAACCTCTGTATCGTCCATGTCCGCCAGCAATTGGTATGGGCGGTCAATGTTCGGTCTCCGCCTAGGGACAATGGCAGAGGACACATGTCAATGCAACACGACACATAGCAATTTCGCATACACATCACTGACATGACTGAGCAAGCACATGAGCCACAGCCCAGCTGTCAAGCTGGGACGGCACGGCCACAATACACTTACACAGGTCTCCCAACAATGGCAATGGCTAGTGATACAAACCACTGCCATGTGCATGCACATGGGGATCTAGGCCCCAATGACTTGCGGGGCGTGCTGATGGGGACTGACTGCATATCCGTCAAGCGGCAACGCCACGGCAACATGAATGTCTGCTGAGCATGGAACTGCTTCCGCGGCTGGATGAGTATGGCACATGACGACGACGATGTGGGCACAGGCTGAGCGGCCAAAACAAGTGGGACCTGTGGCACGAGGGGATATGAGACAGTAGTAGGTGTCAGCACTGCACCCTATGTACAGCACTGTACGGATCACACCTCCCGAAACATTGACAGGTGTCCACATTGACAGCCCCATGCCAAGACGGCTGTGTGCTTGCAGTCACACGTCACAGGTGAGAGGTTACATTGCACGTGCCAGGTGGCAGTCGTACATAGTGGGAGCTGGCATGTGTGTGCATGTGTCTCCTGTTCAGGATCCACCAGATGGGCGCTGACTCTGTACTGACCATTGGACACAGCATGTTCCGTGGAAGGCTTGTGTGTGTGGGATGGTGGCACTGGATGTGCCTCCGTTGGGTGGGGGCCATGCACAGGGCGGGTACGTCGATGATTGCGCATTGTTGGTCACGGTGGGTGCACCCACTAAGATGTGTTGCCCTGTGTTCAATTCCTATGTCCGCATGATGATGGACTGTAGATGTGGGCAGACTACACATTGGTCGATGTGCTGTCTATATGCATGTGCCTTCACACCAGGCACAGCTGCCCCTGCACATGTGACCCCTGCTGGACTCGCTGCTGGGTCTGTGGAGCTGATGCACCTTCTGCGCGTAGGGCGGGCAGCTCTCCTCACTTCCCTCATTGCGCATGTCATGACTTTGCCGCAGGTGACATGGATCATGGAGGGCCCACATGTACGCGTGGGTAGGCTACACATGATTGTACACTGGTCGCCACCCCCAGTCAGTGTTTCGAATGGGAAGGTTGTCGTGCTGGTGGTATGTTCGATGTGGCGGATGGGCGGGCCTAGGTGCGGGCTTACATTCCGGACATGGGGGTGTAGTTGTATTGGCGACTAGTTGCAGTACACACGGGACACGTCTCTTCCTTTCCACATCTGGGTCATCCCTTGTACTAACTGACAGTGATACAGTCATCTTCGCCCCAGCCCTCATGTCCTCCCCTCGCTCCCCCAATATGCATGCTCACCTGCGAGGCTAGCGCTTGCACAGGCAGCCCCAAGCTCGCACCAGAGAGGGCAAGGAGTGTATGTGTGGGTCCAGTCGCACGAGTGGGATGTCTCAGGGTATGATGTGTTGCGGGACGCCGTCCACCTGCGTGGTGCCCCAAATGGAGACCCGGCCTGCATGGACTATGCATCACAGTCTTCGCCTTCCGGATCCGCCACCTGCGACACCCAGTGGCTGTGGCTGCCCTTGCGGCCAGGCCGCGTCCGTCTGTGGCTGATGGCCCACACATTCACTCTTTGGCCTCTCTGGGGAGGGCTCGGGGGTGGTGGCGCACGCGCTTGCACTTAGTCGCAATGGCATGTGGCGTGGTTGGTATGATGGGCAATGGATGGGATGGTGCGAGCCACCTCCCGTGACGTCAGTGCTGCTCGTGCTGTGGTGCGTCCCCCTACACTTCCATCTGACTTGTGCCATGCTAGACGTTGAGGTTCTATTGCCTGCGTGATATGACCAGGAGGAGCGCGAGGAGACCTCTCACACACCATGCTCCACTGCCATCCCGTGCCCTGTATCGCCTGTGCGGATTGACTATGTTGGGGTTACACCTGGTCGACTGGGGCTGTGTGTGCCTTGTCAGGGGCATGGCGGGCGCACAACAGGATCCAGCTTGTCCACAGAGGGTGGGCTGAGGTGCGCCTGGTACCGCTTTGTACGTGTGCCCGGCTGCTGTGCACACACGTGTTCACTCCCCCGACAGGTGTCCTCTCACAATGCCCAGGGAAGCGGTGGTGTACTGTTCATGACCCCTCCCAACACGGCGTGCTCCAACTTGGCATGTGCGCATCTACCCGTCGCACCCACCCACCTGAGCACTGCGTCCATACGACTTCACACGACACATGTGTGTCTTCCACAGTAGTGCTACTCATTTGCGTTGACATCCAATACCAGTGGACTACATGGTCATGTCACGACTGCCGTGTACTTCACATACTCTCATCCTCTCTCATTCGTACTTGTGAAATGAGTCAGCGGAGACAGTTTTGGTTTCAAACATTATATTGAGTCTTCTGTCCTCTGTGATGCAGTATAGTGGACACTACTGGCAGCGGAATACATGTTGAGGATATACTGAGCATGATTGCAAATGGGATAGGGTGTGGGGTTACATGTGATTGGCTGTTGCATGTGGGATGTGGGCTTCAGAGTGACATCTGCTTGGCCAAGGCTGTGCTAATGTACATTTACGTATAGCTGCGGAGCTGCGGACTTTGACACAGACGGTATACATGTAGCCTACCAGACCGCTTGGCATCATGGGCACAGTCCATCTCAGTTCCATGTGACAGGTTTGCTGCGGTTGTTCCTCATGCACGCGTGCATGTGAGATGACATCAGGGCATGTGCTTGCGTGCATGCAGCGGCGTGCCACTTGTTGTTGCACTGTGGTGGTTACTGGACATGTCACAGTCACTGGGGTCGTGTTGTTGTTGTATGCACTTGTCGTCCATGCAAAGGTCCTGGTATGGGATTCCCGGGGCGGGGGTGGGAGGGGTGCAGCACCCACAGACTCCAGGCGACCTATTCATGTCCACTGAGCGGTGTGTGTGTCCATGGGCGCTGTATCCATGTCGTGTCCTGGTTGTTCGTGCAGTTCCGTCCATGTGGGTGCGATACACAGAGCCCATGCCACTGCCTCCCACGATGCATGCGGTGTTCCTGGATGTGATGGGGAACAGTGTGCATGTCCCGGTCATATCCGATGTCATGGCGATGTCGTTGATGGTGTGGTTACAGTTGCCGGTCGTTTGGTATGGCTGTTGTGGTGGTGACTGGCCAGTCCGTGCGGAAGCTAAGCATGGGTGCGGGGTTGGACATCATAGGTCACTCGGGGAACCTGCGTTGTGGTCCGACGTATTTACAGGTTGTCAGGTATGCGATGCCGTCCAGCAGGGCTTCCATGTCATTGGTGGTGTACATGTTTGCCAGCCAATGAAGCGGATGGTGGCTGTCAAGGTGTTGTTCGTAAGTTGTCCCTTGGAGGACCATGATGGGGCATGCTGGGTGACATTCGATGTAGCTGTTATCGATGATCCGTCGTGTGGAGGCACAGTGGTCCCATTTCAGTGCGGGTGCGATGTTGGCCACATACGCCATGCCCCCATAGGCAGAGCAGGCCCTGTCGTGTGCGTCCAGAGGGAGGAGTAGTGGTAGCAGGTCCGCCTTCAGACATGCCGGGTTGGAGAGGCATATCTCGACGGGATGCTGGTAGGGACACCTCCGACAGTAGAAGACGGGCATGACGCAGCTGAACAATGTGATGCGGTAAGTCAGTCGGTAACTTACGTTCAGCAGGGACAGGAGATCGCATCCCAATGTATGGCACAGGTTGGTTTTGTACAGCTTGAGCTGTTCGGCGTAGTTGGGTAGGTGTGTTGCGGTTGCCATTTCGCAGCGGTTCGTTGAGGTGGCGTGCTCCGGCTGTGTGTGCAGTCTGCAATGTGCACGCTCCGGGGTTGCTGTGAGCTCTGTGTAGTCGTAGGGAGACAGGACTTGTGTTCTGTTGGCTTGTTTGGAGGACACGGGCCCTCTTCCCACATGCTTCTCAGACAGTTCAAGGTCAGTGCTGTGTGACTCCTTCCAATTAACTTGCATGTGGCCGACATGGGGGAGTGTTTTCTTCTTTCTTCCCCGTCCGTTGTGTGCTTCTGTGATATGCGCTATCTGCCCTGTGGTCGGTCTCCTCGGCATGCCTGTGTTGGTCTATTCTTGGACAATGGCTGTATTCACCGGCTTCTGTCGTAGGGCTGTGGTTTCGGAGTTGGAATGGAAGGTCATTCAGTGCTGTCTGCTCTCCCTTGTGTGGGCGGCAGGCTGCCTTTCCGCTCTGCGTTGGGCCTTGTGTGTGAATGTTATTCTTGGGCCACCTGTTGTCGGTCCCCGGGCTCTTTGGTGTTCCGTTTTATATGTCTTGTTCATATGTGCAGGGTGGTATGGGTGTTTCTGTGTGGTACTGGCGTTCCTCTTCCCGAAGGGGCCCTGCTTCTCCTAGTTGGTGTTGCCGCCGCTGTGTGCTACGCCATGTTTGTTACACTGGGGTGTGTCCTGCTGTTGCGTGTCTTCACTGACATGTGTGCGTCGGTTGTGTGGCGTTGGGTGTTGTCCGTGAATTGGGCGTTGAGGACATGTCTGTGGCCGGCCTGTCACGTGTCATGTGCGTTCGGGGTGGGGCTGATGTGTGTGCTGCTTGGTTGTGTCCCTGTGTCTGTGTGCGACGCATGCATGGCGCTGCGGTTGGCCTCTGCGTTGTGCGCATGTGTGGCGGCGTCATCGGCGCTTTGGGGCCGTGACGGGGTGGTTGGTTACTAGTCCCAGGTGGTGTGTACACATGTGTTCCGCGATGTTACGATTTGGCCTGTGTGTCATATGTGGATGCAATGGTGGATGTGTTGTGTACACGCGCTGGTGGGGGTTGTCCGCTTTTTCCGCCCTTGCACTGTGTGCGCTGTTTGCGTGCACTTGTTGTGTGTGTGCCTACCTGCGTCTCCGCGGTACGTTACGTCCTTGGTGGTGCATCAGCAGAAGCATGGGGAGGGCCTGCAGTGCTGGATTCATGCTCGGGGAGCCGCTTCTTCGTTGTCCGTGCTCAGCATCCGTGTTACCGCTTCGGTTTGTCGTACGGTATCTCTTGGCCGTGGGAGCCGTTTGTTTGCGGCATCGTAATTTATGCGCCGGGCGGGACGTGTTTCGTCGGACGGTGTGTGTCAGTTGGGCTGCGCCGCTACATGTACGGGCGCACTTTGATGGCGGACGGTGTTGCTGGCTTGCCGGCGGTGTTTGGCCTACTTTTCGCATCGTAATTGGATGGGCGTGTGGACTGCTGCGTGCCGGCGGTAACTGGTGGTTTTTGCATCCGCCAGCACGGCGGTGGTGCTTCCGCCCGCCATCGTAATGTGCCCCTAAATGTTTTATTTACTTTGTAAACAAAACAAAAAATACAACAAACGAAATTTTAATTTTAATGGAATGTTGAAGCTTTTCAAAGTATGATTTTATTTCTAAGAGATGAATCGATAGGCTAGGTTTTATCATGTCAAATTTTATTTTTTGTTCCCAATTCCAGCTCTCTTTGTCGGTGCATAGCAGTGCTTCAATTGAGGCCACCAATTATCCTTACTCGATCTTTGCGCAGTACTTTACCTGCTCCCATGAATGAAGTCCAACTTAATTTTAAATTTTATATTTTATATAAAACCACAGGACAATGAAGGAAATCCACCAAAGACCAAGCGGCACACCAGAGGACGGTACACAAATGTATTGTGCACACAAACAACGCGTTTCGGCGATGCCTTTATCAAGTTAGTGAACAGTGCTCAATTTCCCAAAGAAATGCCAAGGCAGTTCATAAACAGTGTAAAAATACTGCGTATGCAAATGTTGATCACAATTAAATACATTTAAGTTTGAAAAAGAAATATATAAATTATTCGTATTTAGTAAACACAAACATAAATAATAATAAAGGGCTCATAAAATTGATACTGACACCTCTTTGCAATCAAAAACAAGGAAGAAATACTTCACAGTTACGCACTAAGCGAATGTGCGCCTCCAAATCATCACAAGGTACTACATTCAATTCATGACTTATACTTTGCACTAATATCCATAAGTGAGTGGTGTGTATACTAGTAGTACATATGCTACTGGTAGTACTGCTCCATGTTGCATGGAAGTGTATGACTGTGAGGCCAATGGGGTGCAGATAAAGTAAAACTTTAATTATGATTTGCTTAGGCTTTGCAAGCCATATCAGACCATAAATGAAAGTTAACAAACCCTAACATAAAATGAGATAAACATATTTAGATAATTCATCAACATTTAAAACCGGCATGCTCAAAAGTTCATTATTAATTTACAAAGAAATGAGTCCGTGCAAAAAAGTGAATGAAGTCTAGTAAATCTCCAGGCCAGAAAGATGTACAAGGCTACTGGCTGAAAAAAGGCTTCTGAATCCGATCGGAGACATAGTGACATTGCCTCCCTACATCCCCTTATGCTATGTTTTTTAAAGAGCGGGTAAAGGATTTATCTCCTTACCTGCAGGGAGTGAGGGCAAAGAATCATGTAATGTAACACAGTGTCTTGGACCCCTACTTTACAGGTAAAACGGTATGAGCAAAGTTAATTTTTGCTCTATCTTTTAGTAGAGACCAGGAGTATTCCAGTCTGCATTTAAGGGCATACTTACTAAATGTTCACACAATGCAGGACAGCAAGCAAAGGTGCTGTCCTGCGTTGCGGGAACAGGAGAGATCTGAACCACACCATATCTACTATGTAATGGCACTCTTTAATTGTCTACCTGATGGTGCACTTGAGGCTGCCCACCGCTTACACAGGCACCCTTGCATAACGGTGCAAGGGTGCCTCTGTTATGGACAGGTTTTTTTTCGTGCAGGAGGGGTACCTTCCTGAAAACAAAACAACCCTTAGAAGAATATTCTTCTTTCTCTGTGTGCTGCAGAATGCAGCACACATGGAAAGAGAAAGTAACAAAAAGAAATAACAATATTTCTCCTTGTTACTCCTCAGTCAGATAGGTGTAGCTTTTTAGAGCAAAACCAGGTTTACAAGTCTTAGTAAATTTTAATTTGCATTAAAATACATGGGTAGATGCATAGGAACATCCCTGCTCCACCCATGTAAAGCCTACCTAATTTAAAGTAATGTAAGGCATTACTATTCACTAAACCACACACATCGAATTTGCATGGCTTAGTAAATGCCAAAAAGGATTTTGTGTTGGGGCTACACCACAAAAGTGAAGCAACCCCAGTGAAATATCTTAGTGAATCTGACCCTTAATGTACAAGCTCCTTTTTTCTTTTGGAATAGACAATTCATATATCTCATAAAAACCTGAAGTTGTAACATCAGATAGAGCCGACCTCCCTTTCTGAAGTCGGTGGCAAAATAGTGTGTTTTAATAATGTTTGGACTCATTCTTGTCATAGAGTTTGGATTCCTCCAGTAGTCTGTGCATCCTATTTATTTTAATGTTGTAGCAATGTGATCCAACCAACAGAGTTTGGAGGAACCTTTCATGAATGCATTTAGATAGATTGCCAACTGCATGTTTGACCACAGCCTGACCCCAATAAAGAATCTGTTTGAGGGAAGTCTGTAAGGCATTACTTTGTATTCCCTAAACCACACAAATCAAATTTGCATGGGTTAGTAAATACCAAAAACGGATTTTGCGTTTGGGCTGCCCCACAAAAGTGCAGCAACCCCACCACAAAATCTTAGTAAATCTGGTCCTTAATGTACAAGCTCCTTTTTAGGTCTCGCGCCTAGCGTTGCAGTGCGTAGCACTGCTCGCGCAGCGCGAGACCTCTAGAAAGGGCTTTAGAAAGCTTTTTGCTTTCGGAAGCCCACATTGGCTGTAGTGTGCGTTTTTTTTAGAAAATACGGCACGCAATTGGGCAAAGGCGGGCGCATGTCCCGCCTTTGCTCCGCCCATTCCCGTCCGTGTCTAGGACGCGCATTAGCGCGCGGCACACACGGCAGGCTCCCTCGCCCCCCCGCTCCTCTGTGGTGCGCGCGCACCACTGGTCTTTTAAGAAACAGCTTACATGCACTTTAAGTTATAATTTTCGAAGCATCCGTTTTATTTTTAAACTCTGAATAATTCAGTTTCATTATTTGTATAGACTGCCAGTAATTTCCCTGACTTACCCAGAGCCATAGAGGAAGTGGTGAAGCCGGGCAGGCGGGGCGTGCCGGGCTGTGCTGGGTCCAGGGAGCGCTGGGGCCCGGTCAGTCAGCGATCACAGGGTGTGCAGGGTCCCTGTCGGACGGGGGACAGGCTGTGCTGGGTCCCTCTCAGACAGGCTGTCCGGGGTCCGTGCTGTCCGGGTGCAGGCTGTGCTGGGTCGGGGCAGTGCAGAGAACAAGCTGAGCCCCTGCCTGCACGGTGCTCTGCCCCTGTGTCTCCGGGTCTGACCTGCTCGGCGTCTGCGCCCCCGGGCCTCTCCGGTGGGGGCCCTGCCCTCTCCTGTGCGGGGCTGCCCTGCTCATCATGCTCGCGATTGTCATGTCTTCACGGCTCATGGATATGCTTCGGGGGCCCTGATCGTGGCCCTGTCCTTGGGGCCCGACCTGCTTCTCATGTTCGTGGAGTTGATTGCTGCCATGGTGAAGGATCCTTGCCAGCTTAGCAGTAGTGCTTCTCCGCCATTCCCCCTGTCGCTGCTCCCGTGGCCCCCTGTCGCTGCTCCCGTGGCCCCCTGTCGCTGCTCCCGTTGTCGCTGCTCCCGTGGCTAGAGCACAGTATAGAAAACAATGTCTGCACGCTGGTGAAGCGCCGACCGTGTGTAAACATCATTGCATTGCCGTTTGTGTAGTGCTTCCCTGCCCTCTGCTTGGCCCAAAGCGCTGTCTTCGTTGCGCAATTATTAGCTGTCTCCCATGAATTATGTGTCTAGCGCTTCAGTACCCTGACAAAGTCATGCAGCGCTGCGATTGGCATCGGGCGCATGGTGAGTCCTGTGTGCATGCAGGCGTATTCATGTGTGTGTGTGTGTTTACAAATGTCTGTGTGCAGGTGTGAATGTATGTGAGAGACTGTGTACAGGTGTGTGCGCATATTTATAAGTGTGTGTGTGTGACTGCAGCTGTGACTGTGTTACAGGTGTGTGGGCGTGTGAATGCACGGGAGACACTATTTACAGGCGTGTGTGTAGTATGCACTGATGTGAGAGACTGCAGGTATGTATGATTGTGTATTTACAGGTGTATGTACAAGTGTGTGTGTGTGCAGGTGTGAGTGTGTATTTACAGGTGTGTGCACAATTGTGTGTGTGCGCGCAGGTGTGAATGAATGTGAAAGGCTGAGTGTGTGTTTACAGGTGTATGTACTAGTGTCCATCTGTGTGAATGTATGTGAGATGCTGGGTGCGAGTAGGTGTGTGTTTGTATGTACTGGTGTGTGTGCAGGTGTGAGTGTATTTGAGAGGCTGTGTGTATTTGGTGTGTGTTTGTATGTACTGGTGTGCGTCTGTGTGAAGGTGTGCATGAATGTGAAAGGCTGAGTGTGTGTTTACAGGTGTGTGTATGTACTAATGTCAGTCTGTGTGAATGTATGTGAGATGCTGGGCGCAAGCAGGTGTGTGTTTCTATTTACTGGTGTGTGCGCAGGTGTGAGTGTATTTGAGAGGCTGTGTGTGTACAGGTGTGTATTTGGTGTGTGTTTGTATGTACTGGTGTGCATCTGTGTGAAGGTATGAATGAATGTGAAAGGCTGAGTGTGTGTTTACAGGTGTTTGTGTGCATTGTGAATGTATGTGAGAGACTGTGTGTATACTAACACTAATCCTTTTATGGGTTCCGGAGTAGCGTGCTACTCACCAGAAAAGCGCTTTGTGTACATCCGGATCAATCCGGATTCATGCCGCGCCGCAGCACTGCATTGAATCTTCGTAGACTGCACGGGGTGATGGGTAGAGCTACAACTATCATGGAGCCGGCAGTACTGGTATCACTGGATGCCACCATGGCATTTGACATGGTGGAATGGCCGTATCTCTTTGCGGTGCTCGACAAATTGGGTTTCGGACCCCAATTTGTGAACTGGGTCCGACTACTATACTCTATGCCCATGGCTCAAGTTGTAGTGAATAACCGCAAATCAACAGCGTTCCAACTTAGCCGTGGGACACGTCAGGGGTGTCCTCTATCACCGCTCCTATTCGCATTAGCCCTGGAACCCCTGGCGGCATGGGTCCGCAGAGATCCAGTGATATGCGGCATGCGCTGGTCCCCAGACTGGGAAGATAGGATATCTCTATATGCAGACGACATCCTGCTGTATCTGACCTCCCCAAAAGCCTCTTTAATCCGCCTACTGGATATCCTAGCTGTGTTTGGCAGATACTCCGGGTTCACCATAAACTGGTCCAAATCCGTGATCTATGTATTGCAGGGAAATTCACCGGTTATCCCGAGGGACTGTCCACTCCAGACAGCATCGGATGGCTTCCGATACCTCGGCATGTTTGTCACACTAAGCTCCACGCTCCGCTTCACCCAGAACCTCCTACCGCCAATTCGGAGACTGAAAAGTGATATTAAACACTGGAGGTCCCTGCCCCTCTCACTGTTGGGTAGGGCCGTCCTGTTCAAAATGATGGCTCTGCCCCGTTTTCTTTACGCCCTCCAAAATTCTATGGACCCAGTTCCCAAATCATATTTCAAAGAGATAGAGAATCTTCAAAGGATTCTCTTATGGGACGGTAAACCTCGTATTGCCTTACCTAAACTTACCCTTAACTGGTACGACGGTGGCATCAGTCTCCCTGATGTTAAAAAATACTATTGGGCGGCCCACCTTGCAGCATTAAACCAGGGGATGTACAGTCGTCCGGACGATCCAGGGTACACCATGGATCGATGGCTCCTCCCAGGAGGAGACTATAGTAGAGCACTTTATTCTAGACCCCGTAAATACCCCCTCACTGGTCCGACCGCACACTCAGTCTGCATATGGCATGAAGTAAATAAGTGCCTGGGATGGGACCGCAGACTCACACTGGCAACTCCCCTCTGGAACTCCGAAAAGCTGGGAAACCTGTGGCAAACGAAGGGGTTTGATAAATGGGACCTTATTGGTATCTCTCAGATAAAAGACCTCTGGGTCAACGATGAAGTCCTTCCCTTTACCTCCCTTCAACACCAATATAGCCTGGCAGATACTGAATATTATAGATATTTACAGGTTCGACACGCCCTTCAAGCTCACCTCACTGTTAGGTCCCCCCTCCCCGGTGCCTCCCCCTTGGAGGATAGAATATTGGATGGCTACCTTCCCGAAAGAGCCATCTCACTGATATATCAAAAACTAATAAGAAATATGGAAGACCCACTCCAGACCCTCAAAGACAAATGGATTAGAGACGGCCTAGAGCTGGACGAGGAAGACTGGCGAGAAGCGGTCTCCTCCCGAGAGAGGTGGCAGTCCAGGCCAGGCTACGGTTAGTGCAATTAAAAATTCTACACAGGATCTAGATCACTGGGCCGGGTTTGGTCCGTATGGGCAGAACAGATAGTGGGGAGTGCAGACATGGGTGTGGTGAGGTTGGCACATTTATCCATATTATATGGGAATGCGAACACATACAAACTTACTGGCATGCCCTGCACCACACACTTCGGGAGGTACTAACTGCCGATTTACAGCCAGAGGCACGTAGATGCCTTCTAAACATTTGGGAACCAACGGACCTTACCTCTTACACTAAACAATGGGCGACCCTAGCAGTAATGATCGCAAAACGGAACATAGCACAAAATTGGGGGGCCCATCACCCGCCAACAATAGGGAAATGGAAGGAAGATTTAGACTGGTGCATGTTCCGGGAAAAGTCAGTCTATGTAGCCAGAGGATGTCCCAAGTAATGGTGCAGGGTGTGGGGGCCCTGGAATTCATACAGAGGAAATATTTGCGCCCTGCCGGCAACCTTGAATGAAGATGAGACTCTTGTAACCCCCTAATGGACATATATTGTTTATTGTGAAATCATTCTTTGTGACCCAGGTTAGAGACTTGGAAGATGTGTTGTCTCCTGCTCATGTGTCAACGTGGTGTATGTCGTCGGAACTGTTTAATAAAAAGATTTATAAAAAAAAAAAAAAGCGCTTTGTAGTAACCAAGCACACAGGATGTGTTAGAAGCTGGTAGTTTATTGGCTACATGGACAGCAGAGCCAGGAAGACCAGCTCTGCCAACAGCTCTCAGAGGAAAGACACCGTACATTCTGTTGCCAAGACACATACATTCTAAAGGCAAATACATCATAAGGCATGTTAAAGGATCAATGCATGAGATGCATCACAACATATCTTCTCCTCCTCCAAACGAGAACAAAACAACAAAAAGAAACTAAAACAAAGAAATTTACAACTTGTATCTAGAAGGTCTAACAATGTTTCTAGAGCTTCTCCTGTAACGTGTTTGATCTGAACCCAAGGGAACATCTTCCGCTGAACCTGATGTGGCATTTTTTACCTGAACCTTCACCACCCTATTAAGGTTCCACCAATGGCCACCATCAACTTTTACAGCATTTCCAAGAATCCTTCTAACTTTGACTGGTTCACTGAATTTGCTGTTCCCTTTCTTAGAATGCACAGCAACTTTAATCTTGACCATGTCTCCCACGTTAAGTGGAACAAGTTTAGCACCCTTCCGTGAATCAAAATATTGCTTCTGTTTTGCTTGAGTAATCAACATGTTTTCACTCGCAAAGGACATTAGCTGGGCAACATCAGATTCAGACCTGACCCACTTGCTCATCCAGGCTGGTCTAAAACTGGTGTTGGGCTTACGTCCCGCAAAAGCTCAAAGGGCGAAATCTTCGTAGAAGAGTGTGGCGTAGTTCTATAAAACCACACCATTGTGTTCAGAGCCTTGTGAATGTCATGACCACCTGCTCTAGCCCACTTAATACACTCCCCCACCACCCGATTCATCCGCTCCAGTAAACCATTAGTTTGTGGGTGGTAAAGGGAGCTCTTGTGGTGTTTGACTCCTGACTCAACAAGAAAAGCTTCAAATTCCGTGCTGACAAACTGTTTTCCATTGTCCGAAACCATAGTCTCAGGAACACCCTCTCTCAACCACACCTCTTTGAGAAACTCCACAACGGTTTTTGTGTTAGCCTCCCTCACCATTTTCACCTCTGGCCATCTAGATGTATAATCCATGAGGACCAGGATGAAGCGAGAACCCCCAGGAAGGATTTCATAGGGCCCCATGACATCGATACCCAGTTTCATCCAGGGACCTTTGGGATACTCAATAGGGATCAAAGGAGGAACAGAAACTTTCAAACTTTTGTCAGCCGCACCACAGACACAACAATTAGCAACCACCAGATCAATCTCGGCGTCCATACTTGGCCACCAATATGTGTCCCCGATGCGTCGTTTGGTGAGAGTAGAGCCGAGATGGCCTTCATGAGCCCTATCAATGATAGTTTTACGGAAGACATCAGGAGGCACAAACTTGTCCCCCTCAGCAACAAACCATCTTCTATGGATAGCTCATCCTCAACCTTCCAGAAAGGCTGGAGAGTTGCTGGAAGAGCTTTTCTCTCGGCCACCCATTTCTCACAAAAGTAAAAACTTCACGAATCACACAGTCAGATTCCAATGCCTGAACCCAATCAGTCTCCGAACCCAGATCAAGGTCAGGAAGGTCTAACACAGCAACTAGACAGTCATCACAGTCCTCATTGGTAAAGTCCTCTAGATTGACTTCATCATGTTCGCTCACCTTGACAGGAAAACGGGAAAGGAAATCTGCCCGTCCATTTTTCCCACCAGAAATGTGTTCCACTCTGAACTGGTACTGCAAATGTTTCGTCACCATACGCATAATTCTCGGGGAACAGCACTAACTCACACTCCCCCCCCAAAATGTTTACAAGTGGCTTATGATCCGTTAAGAGTAAAAACCACTTCCCCCAGATGTAAGGTCGAAACTTTTCTATCGCCCAGGAACAGGCCAGTAACTCCTTCTCAATGACCGAGTACTGGAGCTCAGGAGTCCTTAACACTCTGGATGCGAAACATACAGTATTTTCACAATTCTTGTCCCATTGGGTTAAAGTAGCACCAATACCTGCCTGACTCGCGTCCACTGTGACACAACAAGACAAACTAGGGTCAAAAGGTTTCAAAATAGGTCCATCTTTCAAGGCCGACTTAACCAACCTAAAAGCAACAACACACTCTTCTCCCCATTCAAACTTGACTCCCTTCTTGAGTAGATTACTTATGGGACGTGCCATGGACGCAAAGTTGGGAATGAACTGTGAGTAGTACTCACATAATCTCAAAAGCGACTTGACCCCTGCTTTGTCCACTGGCTCGGGGGCATCCAAAATGGCTTGGAGTAAGCCTGGACGAGGACTGACTCCATCATGAGATATAACATGCCCCAAGTATTCAACTTTTGAACACAGAAATTTGCATTTCTCTTCCTTTAACACCACACCACGTTCTTTGAACAGTGTTAATACTTTCTCTAGGACATTATCATGAGATGCAATATCATTTCCAAAAATGAGTACATCATCTTGAAACACCAGGACGCCATCAACATCCTTGAGTATGTTGCTCATTATCCTCTGGAAAACAGCTGCGGCTGAGGCAAGACCAAATGGCATGCGACAGTAGCGAAAAGTTCCCAGAGGCAACACAAATGCAGTCAGCTGACGTGATTCTGGGTCCAATTCCACCTGATGGTATGCAGAAGCTAGATCTAGTTTGGTGAAATAACGTGCTCCCTTGGTGAAAGAAAATAAGTCGTTAATTTTTGGTAAGGGGTGAGAATCTACCCATATTTCCTTATTTAGTGATCTCACGTCCACACAGACCCGAAGATCACCTCCCCTTTTCCTTGCCACCACCAAGGGAGAGAGCCACAATGAGGAGTCAGTAGGTTCGATGATCCCTTTATCACAAAACCCCTTTAATTCCTTTTCTAGGTCCTCCTTCACACTAAACGGTACCCCTCTAAGTTTGTGTTTAATGGGAATCGCTCCATTTTTAACAATAATTTTATGTCTAAAGCCTTTGATTTTTCCCAGGTTTTTACTAAAGACATCAGGAAATCTGTTTTTCTAAGTGATGCTAGCATCTTCGCAGTTGACCACTAATACCTGTTCCTTGGTTCCAGATTTCAATATCATCCCAAAAAGCCCCTGATGAAACCAACCCAATATGTTGAGGCCTTTCACCGCAACATATATTTTTCCTTTTATCCTCCTGCCTTTAAATACCAACTCTTCTTCAAAGAATCCCACTAAATCTATCTTCCGTCCCTCATACGAAACGGGAGAGCGGTCAGGAGGGGAAAGAACTTGAGAACCATTCCACGTCTCATTAAACAATTCTTGAGTGATCATGGTGATTTTTGCCCCTGAGTCTACTAACAACTTCACCTTGTGACTCCCAACATCGATGTCCACAATGGGATCAATGCATGACGAAGGGTCACCCACCACAACACCTTGATCATAATGACCTTCAGAAGTGTTGACATTAACAGGATAACTGACAACAGAAATAACTTCAGGATCTGATTCACAGTCAGATTCAACAGTGCAGACTGTTGGTTTCCTTGAATTCCAATTTTTTTTTAAACAGACCTTGGCAAAATGCCCCATCTTTTTGCAATAATTGCCCATAACATTGCTTGCAGGACAACGTGAACCCTTGCTATGTGGAGGATTACCACACTTGATGCACCTTAATCCCATCCTCGTCGCCATAATTTTGTAGTAACCAAGCACACAGGATGTGTTAGAAGCTGGTAGTTTATTGGCTACATGGACAGCAGAGCCAGGAAGACCAGCTCTGCCAACAGCTCTCAGAGGAAAGACACCGTACATTCTGTTGCCAAGACACATACATTCTAAAGGCAAATACATCATAAGGCATGTTAAAGGATCAATGCATGAGATGCATCACAACACGCTTCAACACCCATCAGGGGTAACAAGTGCTATATGAATGCAAACCTTTCTTCCCCTTCTATCCCTCCGCTATCCTTCTCACTCCAAATAACTGACTAATATCCACCACTCAAATTACTTTCATATTTCACTATACTAATTCACCACAAATCCTTTATGGGTTTCCGGAGTAGCGTGCTTCAACACCCCATCAGGGGTAACAAGCGCTATATAAATACAAACCTTTTTTCCTCTTCTATCTTTCTGCTATCCTTCCGAATCCAAATAACTGAGTAACCTATCCACCACTTAAAATTTACTTGCATGTTTCACTATACAAATTCAACACTAATCCTCTTTGGGTCCCGGAGTAGCGTGCTACTCGCCGAAAAAGTGCTTCGACGCCTCGTCAGGGGTAGTAAGCGCTATATAAATGCAATTACAATACAATGCAAGTTTGTTCCTGTGTACATTGCTCATACTTTTTCATTTCTTCTTAATGGAAAAATAACATGTGGGGATGTGTGTGCGTGTGTATATACAATGTACCTTTCTAATTAATTTTAATGAAGTTATGGATACAGTGCATTTGGTTCAACCTTTAAATAAATAAAAATAATATAAATATATTTTTTTATTATATGGATTTTCTTGTAACATTTGTATTGTGCTGTTTTGTGACAACCTTAACCACGCAAAAAACTTTACTTTCTAAATGTATCTAATACTTCTTTCTGCAATGTTTCGAAGTCTAATGAACGCTGTAGGCCTTGCAAAGAGTATGTTAAGTGCTAAATAACGAAATAAGTACTAATGCAATAAAATACAATGTACCTTTCTAATTAATTTTAATGAAGTTATGGATACAGTGCATTTGGTTCAACCTACAAATAAATGTAAAAAATATATATATATATATAGTTACGTGATTAATGTTTTCACAAAACAGCACAATACAAATGTTACATGAAAATCCATCTAAAAAAAAATTTCCCCACACATAAATTTACATGTAGAAATTAAATGTCATAGCGAAATTGTAAAACTTGACATTACATATTCATCACTAGACATTGTTCGCTCTCAGAATCCCAAGTTTATTTGCACAGTTTATACCTAAAGGCGTCTGAACCTACCTAATATCAATCGTCAGGGCTTTAAGTGGGCTGGGTCCGTCTGGGTCTCAGACCCGGAAGAATTTAAAACGGGCATTGAAGCGGGTCCCTGTTGGAGACTATAGTCATGTCCTAAACTTTACAGGCAAAAACACTGAGTGATTTTATTTTTTTGGGTATATTTTTATTGAAAATATTGATAGCAAGAACATAGATCAGGTCACATCCTTGGTTACAAAATTTCAAGTGAGAGGGAGCTATGGTAAGCCAAGGAAAAATATATAGTAAGGACACTGCAGTACAATAGTTGGGGGTGGGGGAGTTTCTTCCTTTACAAAAAAAACACTGTTACAAATGGAAAGCAGTGTCTGCTGGGGGAGAGGATAAACAATAGTGGAGAGGTGTGGTGCAGCGGCCAGGGCAGCTGACTTTCGGAGCACAGGGTTCACGGTTCGATCTCCGGCGGCAGCTCAGCTCAGCACCATGTGACTCTGGGCAATAGCTCACTTAATTTCCACTACGGCCCCCAGCGCCTTGAGACCCCTAAGGGTGAGTAGCTGCGCTATATAAAAATGGACTTACTTACTTACCATACAGCAGTAATAGACATTAATGGCCATATGCAGACCCTCTGTACAGTGGGTCCTGTCTGTCGTCCGTCAACCACTTATCAAAAACAAGCATTTGCAATGCAATAGGTCTCGCATTTACGCGAGTTTGAGCCATTGGCATTGTAAATGACAATGCCTCTTATTTATGTTTTGTTTTTAGGTCTCTCGCCTAGTGTTGCAGTGCGTGTGGTTTTGCTTTCGCCTGCTGGTATTGGCTTTCGCGTGCTTTTTTAAAATAAATACAGCACGCGATTGAGCAAAGGCGGGCGCATGTCCCGCCTTTGATCCTCCCATTCCCACTGGTGGCTAGCACGCGCAGCAGCGCGCGTTCGCCTCGCTGCCGCTGCAGCGCTCCCTCCCCCTGCTCCTCTGTGGTGCGCGCGCACCCCTGTTTTTAATGGATGTCTGTAGCATTCCTGAAAGAAAACTGTATGCTCTGGAAGAGTTGATGCAGCTGACCCCACCATTGCATGCAAGGGTCACCTTGGCGCTGATTAAGTTTTCAGAATACGCAAACCGTGCTTATTACAGGCCGGCACATTTAGAGTATGATTGCCCGCTCTAAGAGTTTGTTTTGATAATTTATTTATCATATTGATTTGTAAAGCGCTGGCTTGTGGCAACAAGTCTGTTCATAGTGCTTTAAGTGATGAATTGTTCAGAAGTAAAAAGCATACCCGGGAGTTATCAAAACTGAAAGGTAAGAGTGGTTTGGATTGAAAGAAGTGCTTACCTTTAGAAGGAATGTAAATTGTAAACATTTTTTGGTTGATACCGTGTTTCACAAACTGTCCATTATAGGTCGACCTTGAAACCTTTGTGCAGACTACAGAATGAGCCTTCTGTTTAGAATGTTATTGATTTTTAGTAATTTGGGTTTGTTTTATGCTCTACCCTAATAACCACTTGAAGTATAACTATCAATGTAGACTACAGGGCAGACATAGCTGGGTCCGTCACATAGTGTTAGGTTGCCAAACGAGTGATCTCACTGCAATGTATTACTGCAAATAGCTGCTTTGTATTCTTCCAAAGGAAGCTGAACGAATGCCTTACACAAGAGATGCAGGAATACAGTTCCCGGAAGTGACCTACTGAGCAGCACAGAACAGGCATGGCTGAGTGGTGCTTGCTCACTGCTTGTTTGACATGTTGGTACGGAACCGCTTGCAGCATACAAGGCGGAGTCTGCACGGGGCAAAAGCTCTTTCCTCTGTTCTCCTTGTGCCTTGGCCTCGTCTACTCCACTCTCCTGACTTGGCTGCCCCTTTTGTTTTGAACCATCTCTTGCTCCATGCCCCTTCTCTTTCCTCTTTCTCATCGCTATTACTTATGTCCTGTTCTGCCCCTGTGTCTGCTTGGTGCTCGGCCCCAATTATTGTCCATTTGCTCTCTTTCCTGTCTCCTCTTTTCTCGCCCCATTGCCAGCTTCCTGTTCTGTCCTCTATCACCTTATGGCTCTGGACTCTAGTCCCTCTCCCACATCCCTTACCTGCATACCGTTCAGCCGGTATCCCCTATCCTGTGTGTCCAACTGTATAGTGTATTTCCCACCCTTCTAAGGAAGTACGCTTACTTCAGTGGCTAACTCCTTGGTGTTTGACACTGGGAAAACTGACTTAGTACCTTCCCCACGGCACCAGCACCGGGACATGCGCCCGCCTTTGCCCAACTTAGACTTTACAAGTCCAGAACACACTGTCTGAGAGGCAACCACTGCACAACCATTTGGCCATATACTTGAAGGGCCCGTCTCCCGGGCTTTTTCATGATACCATTGTGGGTAGAAAAACCTGTTTTCACCGGAATTGCAGTAGTGTGTTTGAATTGTGCTGCCATCCTTCTTTCCTATTCACATTTCCCAAGGAGGAATCATTTAATGGGAAAACCACCTGGTTAGGATGGAAAACGTGCATGAGTTGGTACCCAAGCACCAATACCTACGATTATTTCCACAATTAGAGTGCAAAACCCAGGGCTTTAAGTGGGCTGGGTCTCACCGGTGCTGAGCACCGGCAGTTTTTAAAGGGGGCCTTGAAACGGGTCTCTATCGGGCTCTGTTTTGTTCCCTGGCACAAAGTAATATCCAAGTATTCCCCAAGCTTAGTTGTTAAAAATATGCTTCATGGCTACACACTTACACGGTCCACACATGCTTTCTTTTTTAAAAGTCGCTGCTTGTTTGGTTTACTTTTGGCCAGTCACTCTCCAACAGAGCATTTTGGCACTCCGACACCAACTGCTCCCTCCATCCTCCCTTAGTAGGTAACAGACATTGCCATTTACAATGCCAATAGCTCTAACTTAAAAAATGCGAGACCTATTGCATTTCCAATGCTTGTTTCTTTTGGAATAGACAATTCATATATCTCTCTTAAAAACCTGACGTTTTAACATCAGATAGAGCCGACCTACCTTTCTGAATTGGGTGGCAAAATAGTGTTTTTTAATTATGTTTGGACTCATTCTTGTCATGGACTTTGGATTCTCCCAGTATTCGGTGCATCCTATTTATTTTAATGTTGTAGCAATGTGATTCAGCCAACAACCTTTGTTGGAAAAAATATCCTGGAATGCATTTTGATAGATTACCAACTGGGTGTTTGACCACAGCCTGGCCCTAATACAGAATCAGTTTGATATCTGTGACTCGAATCTATGGAAGGTCAACCCTGAAGGCCTCAATTGGTGTTCCAGGGCCAAAATGTTAAGTATGCTGCAAAAATCTGTTCTCAACTTTTTGGAGACTTTGGCTCTTCCTAATGCCCCACAGCTCACCTCCATATAAGCTGGCAGCCAATGCTTTCATTTTGCAATGCTACAGATTGATCCCATCATTCACTAAGGGCCTTATTATGAGTTTGGCGGTGCTGGAGTGGGAACGCCCCACTCCCACTAAGCCAACCCATGTAAGAACTGCCTGCGGGATCAGGAGTTTTCTCCTGTCTGGAGGGCGGTTCTTTGGCATTCCCAGGGTGGTGCCTATGAAATAGACACCGCAATGGGAACATCAAAGGCAGTACCTGCATGGCATGGACTGCTGCAATCCACGCCGTGCAGGTACTGGTGTGGATGCACACAGGGTGGCACATGTTGTGCCCCCCTGTGTGCATCCACATGCTGTGAGACATCAGAGGGCCCCGGAGGGCCCCGTTTATTTCCTCACATCACACTTTTCATGGTGGTCGCACCCGAGTGAGGAAACTCGGAATATGCTTGACGGGGCCGCAGTGGTCCCGCCAAGCATATTGTGGCCTCAAGACCGCCGCACCACCGCCAGGGATCTCTGTTGCGGTGGTCACAGGGTGGCCTGACCGCCCTGGTCCTAATAGGGTGGTCAGAAGGCCGATGTGCCCCCGTGAGTCTGGAGGACCGTGGACCGCCAGACTCGTAATAAGGCCCTAAGCCACTTTCTGGATATGATGGGTGATATGAGCATGAATTGACCCACGCCCTTATTTGACAACACTCTCATTGGTGAGGTCATGAGGTCTGGCAATGGAAGCTCCTGGAAAGGGTCTGCTATCTTCCCCAGCCTCAATTCCTTAGCAATCTTGTCCTGCACCACTCCGGGTGCTCTGCTGCTGAATTTAGGTTCTTGCATGTACTTGCTTCCTTCTGCCCCTTCACATGGTATTAGAAAACCTTCCTCAAAGCCCACTATCAGATCCTGCACCAAGTGGTAGCTGTTTAATAGTCTCCTTATTGAGCCCTTCACCATGGGCATTGTGGCCAGCTGCAGTGCCCTGTTCCTCTTCCCCGTTACATTTGCCTTGAGCCCACAACCCCATCTAGCCCATTGCTCCTAACTAACCTGGTAGGCTGGGCCTTTCCCTGTCCTCATAGTTTTTTTGGCAGCGTCTCTCTTTTTCCACTGGTCCTCTTGGTTTTCCACATCTGTTGCCTGCAGAACCCTCCTCATATAATACACACATGCCTGAACTAACAAACTGCTCACCACGTGCAGCCCCCTTTCCCAAAATTCCAGAACATACCTGCCATCCCCTTGGGGCTCTTGTAGCCCTGCTCCGTGGTCTTGCCCCTCTGTATTGCCTCTCCTGCTTACCCTTTGTGAGGGGATAGTGAAAGGTCTGCTCATTCTGGCTCACCTCTTCTCTGGTAGCCACAATCTTATGCGCAGACCCTGTCAGTTCCTGGTCCTCCCATTCCATGTTTGGCCACATTTCAATCAATCAGGGAATTGTAAGCGCGCTACTCACCCGTGAGGGTCTCAAGGCGCTGAGAGGGGGGGGGGGGGCACGCAGATCTGTTTAGCAGAAGAGCCAGGTCTTGAGGGTCTTCCTGAAGGCGTGTCTGATGTCTGCCGGTAGCTCGTTCCAGGTCTTGGCTGCAATGTGAGAGAAGGATCTTCCGCCTGCTCTGGCTCTGTGGATGCACGGGGTTTCGGCCAGTGCGAGGTTGGAAGATCGGAGGTTTCTTTTGGGTACGTGGAAGTTGATTCTGTCGTGGAGGTATTTGGGTCCGTTGTTGTGTAGGCATTTGTAGGCGTGAGTGAGGATTTTGAAAGTGACTCTTTTCTCCACGGGGAGCCAGTGGAGACTTCGTAGGTGTTGGCTGATGTGTTCGTGTCGGGGGATACCGAGGACGAGTCTGGCGGCGGTGTTCTGTATTGTCTGGAGTTTGCGGAGTAGGGACTTCTTGATGCGTTTCCATAGTCCAGTCTGCTGGTGATGAGTGCGTGGGTGACTGTCTTCCTTGACTCACGGGGGATCCACTTGAAGGTCTTGCGGAGGGTGTTGAAGCAGCTGGAGGTGACGGTGTTGACCTGTCGGTTCATGGTGAGTGATGAGTCAAGTACGATGCAGAGGTTCTTGGCATCGTCTGAGGGGGTAGGTGGGCTTCCGAGGGCAGTTGGCCACCAGGTGCTGTACCATGCAGAAGAAGTAGTACCGAGGACGAGGACTTCTGTCTTCTCGGCGTTGAGCTTCAGGCAGCTGTTGGTCATCCAGACTGCGACGTCTTGTATTCCTTTCTGGAAGTTGAGTTTGGCAGTGGTGGGGTCTTTGGTGAGGGAGAGGTCGTCGGCGTAGGATACGATGTTGAGGCCGTGTTGTCGGACGATGGCTGCGAGGGGGGCCATGTAGATGTTGTAGAGGGTGGGGCTCAGTGATGAACCCTGTGGGACTCCGCAGGTGATTTTCGTGGGATCGGAGAGGAAGGGTGAGAGTCTGATCCTTTGGCTTCTTCCGGTGAGGAATGATCGGATCCAGTCCAGGGCTGTTCCTTGTATGCCTGCGTCATGTAGTCTGGCGACTAGTGTGCGGTGGGAGACGGTGTCAAAGGCCGCTGATAGGTCGAGTAGGATGAGGGCTGCGGAGTGGCCTTGGTCCAGGAGGGTGCGGATGTCGTCTGTGGCGGCGAGTAGGGCGGTCTCTGTGCTGAGGTTGCTTCGGAATCAGGATTGGGATGGGTCGAGGACGGCGTTCTCTTCAATGAATCGTGTCAGTTTCCTGTTGACTGTTTTCTGTGCAACTTTGGCTGCGAAGGGGAGGAGCGAGATGGGCCGATAGTTCTTGAGGTCGGTGGGATCAGCTGTGGGCTTCTTGTGCAGGGGTCTGACTTCTGCGCGCTTCCAGTCATCTGGGAAGGTGCCTGTTTTGAAGGTGTTGTTGATGGTGCGTTGTAGTTCGGGTGCAATGGCGGCCGCGGCTCTGTGGTAGATGTGAGGGGGGCAGGGATCGGTGGGGGCCCCCGAGTGGATGCTTTTCGTGGTCGAGGCGGTGTCTTCGGCTGTGATCAGTGTCCAGTTGGAGTTGGTGGGCTGGCTGGTGTTTCTGGGGGGCGGAGGGCAGTCTGTGGCACCTGGTGGATGGTTGATGAAGTTGACGTAGAGGTTTTTGATCTTGAGGTGGAAATAGGTTCCAAGCTTGTCGCAGAGGTCTTGGGATGGGGTGATGTCTGTGGCTTCGCTGCGTGGGTTGGTGAATTCCTAAATGACACTGAAAAGTTCCTTGGAGTTGGTGGAGTTGGCCAGGGTTTTGTTGTGGATGAAGTTCCTCTTGGTGGCTCTGATCTGGTTGTGGTAGTCCGTCATGGCGTCCTTGTAGGTGGTGTGGTTTTCGGTTGTCTTCGTGTTTCTCCAGTTCTTCTCCAGGCGTCTGCAGGTGCGTCTGGCTTCTTGGAGAGCGGTGGTGAACCAGGCGGCTTTCCTGGGGCGTTGTCTGTCGGGGTTGCGTAGCGGGGCGAGCTCGTCTGCGCAGTTGAAGATCCAGGTGTGGAGTTCTCTGGCTGCGTCGTTTGTGTCGGGTGCCCAGGTGTGGTTGTCTCGGGTGAGGGTGGAGTTAAGTTGCTCGTTGGTAACCTTGCTCCAGTTCCTTCGAGGTGGGCGTGGGGCTGGTTTGGGTGCCTTGGGTTTGTTGATGGCGAAGTGTACGCAGTGGTGGTCGGTCCCTTGCGGCTGCGTTGTGTGGCTGAATTGGACGCTGTTTCCTGCCACGAAGATGGGGTCGAGGGTGTGTCCTGCTCTGTGGGTCGGTGTGTTGACGAGTTGTTTAAGTCCGATGCTGGCGAGGTTGTCACGAAGGATAGTGGAGTTGGGGTCGCTGGGGATGTCGAGTTGGAAGTTCCGGTCTCCAATGAGTATGTAGTTTGCTGAGGCGATGGCGTGGGGTGCGATGAAGTCGGTGGTGGCGAAGGGTGTTAGGGGGCCGGGGGGTCTGTAGATGAGGGTTCCTCGGAGTGTGGCTTTGGGGGTGGTCTGGATCTGGAAGTGCAGGTGTTCGGCAGAGGGGAAGGTTTCGCTGGAGGTGGTGAGGCGGAGGGTGCTCTTGTGGGCAATGGCGAGGCCCCCTCCTGGGTGGTTGGGGCGATCTTTCCTCTGGATCTTGTATCCGTCTGGGATTGCAGTGCTGATGTCGGGGGCGGAGGATACGTTGGTCCAGGTCTCTGTGAAGAAGGCGATGTCGGGCGAGAGAGAGTCGAGTAGGTTCCAAATTTCCATGGCGTGTTTGTATACGGAGCGTACGTTGAGGAGGATGCATTTTAGGGTGTCGCTGGTGCTGGCGTCGGCGCTGTTGGAGGCCGGGGTGGCGGTGAGGGTCTGGCGGCAGTGGAGGCAGGAGAATTGGCCGTGGGTGGTGTTCGGTGAGGCCTGTTGGCATTCTCTAAGTCTTCCAGGGTTAAGTGCGAGGAGGGTGGTGATGTCGTAGCAATGGGTAGTGGGAGGTCCAGGGGTCCTGGCGCTGGCCGCAGTCGGGTCGCGGACGGGCGCAGATGGGCATGCCTTTGGCGCGCCTTTGGCGTGTCCGCTGCGTGACCGCGCAGCGGCCGCCATTAAGTAGGGGAGGTGGGAGGGAGGAGAGGCTGGGAGGCGGGAGTGGGGGAATTCCGGAGAGGAATTCCGGGGGGGAATTCCGGGGGGGGGGGGAATTCCAGTGGGGAGGGGCCGCAGGGGCAGCAGCGACGAAAGGCTAAAGGAACAGGCAGGCACGAGAACATAAAAACAGTGGTGGAATTAGAGCAAGACACAGATGGGCACAATAACAGTGGCACAGCAGGGAAAAATTAAGAAAAAAACGGCTGAGAAAGGTTACGGTGGTTGCAGGCAGTCTGGTCCCAGTTGGAGCAGGCAGCAGGCGCAGGAGCGGGCAGCAGCCTCGAACCTCCCAAGGGGGAGGTCGGGGTCTGGAGGCAAGAGACGGCACAGCGGAGCTGCGGGGAGAGAGTGGACCTAGACCGAGGGTCGGAGGTCTTACCTATTTGCATCTTCAACCAGAACCCTTGAGCATACTGTGGCCAAGCCTCCCTTGGAACTTTCTGCAAGCTTCATGTATTTGTTGACTGCTGCCTGCCTTTTGTCGAAACTTTTCTATGATGATGCAAGCCGTTATCCTTAGCACATGCACTCAATTATCAATGTTTCTTTCCTTTCTAAACATGTGCATTTCTTTCTTATCTTCTTCCTTCTTCTCTTGGACAAATAAATTAGAACCCACCTGTTGCTCTTTGAGTCACTTTGAAAGTTCCTGCCTTGCTCCTTAGAGTATGAAACCCTCATTCTTGTTTTCTCTTGCAGCAGGCAGTCCCCTGCCTCGCTTCTACACTGTGTGCAATCTTTTCTAAGCCATTTGTGCCTGGGCTTTTTGCTGCTCTTTGGTGGCTGTTGCTTTTCACACAGTGGTCCATTCCAAGCTAGTGAATGCGGTAGAGGCTTTTCCCTGCCCTCCTGCTGCATTTTATGGCTCCCATACTGCATCGGGTGGTACACTCATTAGCGACCAGTGCGTGATGTACCAAGTCCCTGGGTGAGGGTGGGGCCTCCTGCTTGCTGTTGCTGAGTACGTCTGCCCATCGTGGCAGGCAGGGATTGCTGCCATTTATTTGTGCTTGCAGCGTCCCCTCTTCGTCTGCCCTGCTCGGCTAGCTCATGGTTGCGGGGAAGGGGGCTGTAAGCAGGATGCTAGCCACACCCGCCTTGCTCATCATATCTCAGCTGCCAATCTTGGTTTTCCCTGCTTGACTCCTTTTGTTGCTGGGTGTTGGAATGCTGCTACCTTCCCCCACTCAGTGCCTCCTCCCTTCTCTGCATTTCATCAGTCCTATTCTGGGTTGTAGCGGTTTGGCTAGGTGGCATCCCTCTGTTCTCATGACGACTGACTCGGTGGTGCTGCCGCTCTTCTAGGGTCTCCCTTGGCTTTTTTCTAGGTAATGACCTTTGTGCCACTCCTCCCGCATTCTGCTGATGCCTCGTCGCTTCGGTTTCTGAATGTGCATCTGTGATCACCCCCCCCCCTCTTTGTGCTGTGGCTGTCTCCAGTACTATTGACCCATTCACAGTGGGACACCATCCAATGACTCATTTTCCTGCCTTGCCAGTAAACTTGTTGCCGGCCGCCTTTGCCTAAGGTTTAACGGCTTCCAAGGCATCAGGCCAGGTTATGGGTCTGGCCCCCTTAGGCCTATTCTGCGCTGGACCTTTGTGCGTTCAATAGTAAAAAGTTAGAGTGGTGCTGTCTGTGACTCAGCTCCTTCGTAACTTCCCTAATTTGATTAGTAACAAGAACCTTTGTAATGAAAAGACAGCAAATATATGATTCTTTTTGTCGTGCACCATAATTATTTTGCCTGCACTGTTTGAAATGTCAAATGCGTGTAATTATCTCATCGTTTTGGACCAATGTAAATGTATCACGATCATGTCTGCAATGTAGGAAACCCATGGACGTCTTTTAGGAGTCATCAGTGGTTGCAACTGACACCCCTGGCTTGCTCGTTGCGACCCTTGGCGGTGGCCCTGCAGCCCCCAGTTTCAAATAAGCCGCCAGAAAGAGCTTGCAAAGCAATATTTGTTTTCTGAAAAGAAAACATGCAGAACAGCTTGTCTTTAAATTACTTAATAATGTACATTTTTTCACTGCCCCTCTGTTATCTGAGGGGATATAATTATGGTTTTCCCTTGCAAGTATTTAGGCCAGGCTTTCCTTTCAATTGTGCGGCTTTAGGGCAGTGCGACAGGGGGCTCTCAACAAGTGCCAAGCTCAAGGGGGCTTCCTTTGCATGACATGTTTAGGCGAGATTAGAACAGCCTGAAAAGATCTTTGTCTGAGTGGCATTTTTCAGGTGATAATAACAATGGCCATAGCTGCCAAGTTTTCAGATTGCCATGTGTGACATTTTCATAATTTCAGTGTAATTATGTGTGACATTTCAACAACTATGAGTGACATTTTCAAGAGAGCAAAAATCAAGCAATAAAGATGAGGGAAACATTTAAATATCAGAAATTACATGTAGTTGAGGAATGAGAAACTCTAAGATGTTAAAACTGTTGTAAATCAACAGAAATGGAAGGGCACTAACCTAGTAAAAATGTGTTACTCACAGCTAATCCTCCTGAAATAAATATAGTTTTGCGAACACGCGTGGTTCATGTCAGTTGACAGCTGCTGTAAAAGGCTGTAGTTTTACATTCCTCTCTGTCAAAGAAATGTGTCCAGGCGCTTTGAAAATCCAAGATTCGCTTAAAATACAACGCTTTTCCAGCTGAGAGTACTTGAATGAGGCCTGCAGACCTTTGCCCCTGACTCATCTCAGGCGGGGTGAGGAGAGATAGGCCCATTAGGCGGAAGCTGGCACCCCGTCTCGGGAAGGTGGGTGAGTGATGGCTTCTTCCACCTGGGTTTGTTTGCAGTCCAGGCTGCCCCATAGCTGCCCTGAGAGGCCAACAGCCTGCCCTCTGTAAACTGGGCAATGCAGGACGGATGCATCCCAGTTGGGCTGGCGAGCTGCTGCGAGCCCCTGCTTGGTCTTAACTGCACCGTCCCTTCCTTTTTAGAGCCAGGCTGCAGATGCGGAGTTCCCGCTTTCAGTCTACAGTGGGGCTCTGTTAGAAATGGGATTTCTGGTTGGCTAGGGCATACGCCTAATCCAGACAGAAACCACCACTCTAGTCAGGGCAAGGGAGTTACACACTGAAGATAACCCCTGCTCACCCCCTTGATAGCTTGGCACGAGCAGTCAGGCTTATCCCAGAGGCAATGTGTAAAGCGTTTGCGCAACACACTCACATAGCAGCGACACACTATGCACACCACAAAAGAAACTCCACACAAGGTTAATAAAAAACAGCCTTTGTATTACTCATAAAATACATTAGAATGCAATCACATATATACACTGTGCCGTCTGGCCCTAGGTATTACTTCACAGGGGATTATATACATTAGAGGGCCAATCAGGCCACTGTCATCACCATTAGAACAGGTAAGTAATAAAACAACCAATAACTACTGGTGAAGGCATTTAGCATAAATATATTATGCAAAACATAACCAGCAATAGTGCACCATGGTGAACACATAACACATCCTGCCCCTCTTAGACAGAAATCACATTAGGTATGCATAATAATCAGCAGTGCACCACAGGAACACAGGTAAGGTGCACACAGCACCTTGGGGCATTGCGCCCCACCAGAATGCAAGGCGATCTCTAGGCCAACTGGCCTTCCTCTGGGGCCCGTCTTGGGCTGTCCCAAATGCCCTCTGTTCGCATGAGTCAGGGCTCTACGAGCACGTGGCTCTCACCGGCCCGTACTCGAATGGGGACAAGGGTGCAACTCACCCTTGTTCCTCTGAGCCAAAACAGAAATGCCCCCGTCGTTGAAGCTGCCCGCAATCTGGCGGTGCAACTGGGAAAATTGCTGGGCACAAACAGTGCTTTGTGAGCCCCTCTCACCGGGGCTTCCCTGGGGCAGAAATCAAGCACCAATCAGTGTGCCCGGCAGGCCCCGGTCATGGGACCTCTTCTCGCTTTGCCCGGTCTCCTCGTTGTGACCGGCTGACCCGCCTCTCCCTCTGCCAGGCGGGGGGAGGCGGGAAGTTACGACAATGGAGCTCGCGAGGCTCCGGTCCCATCTTCAGCACGCGGGGCTCTCCTCACCCCGCAGACTTCAGACTGCATGCGGGGCTTCCCTCGATACACCGCGAGCCCCACCCACAAACAGGCGTTCTTCGCCTAGCTTCCTGTGCTGGTCAAACTTCCTTCACGGGGGCGCAATGTCCCGCCCACCGTCAGGCTCGTCTCGCCTGACTTACGGTTTTGGTGGTGTGCTGCCCCGGCCGCCGCACGTAAAAGAAGGGCACTCTCTCCTGGACACCAAAAATGCAGGGTAGGTTCCCACCCTTCTTCTGGCCTCAGCTCCTTCTCTTTTGGCAGACACTCCCCAGGCACGAGCAGCACTGCACGCGCTAGCTCTATGGCTTCCTCCTTCCCTCCAGAGCTCCGCCCACGACCAGGCAACGGCCTGACTTCTGGGATGCCTCGGTTTCACGGAGCAAAGTCTCCATTGCTCCTGCCGCCCCCTCTCCTCGGGTATATGGAAACGGACTCAGAGCGCTCACCCTGCGCCAGAAAGCTAGAGCCCACTTCTAGGGCTCAAAGGGGCAAGGACGAAAAAGCGCTCACCACGCGCTAAGCCCAATGCCACCAAGGGCAGAGCTGGGCACAGGCAGGCCAGCACGTAGGGATCCCCTAGAAGCAGCAGCTGGGTCCCATGCGGTTCCTCCTTGCCCAGCAGTCTTTCAGCCTCCCAGCTCCAAGTCAGCACCAACAACACCTTCACATGGGGTCACAGCCCCAATATTTATACCATGATTGTCTTTGTTCTTAGGACTCTGCTCCCGGTCCAAACCAGTTCTGGGGGCACTCCAACATTTCTTTACAGTGCTCACACACCCTCATTGTTAGGTTAGGCTCTGGCCCCAGACACACCACAGGGGGCGGAGCCAGCATTGTACAAGGCAGGCACAGACCTATTCAGGGTCAGGGGCTACTCCTCCCTATACTCCAAATGCAGGTCTGCCTATTCAGCCTAGGGCTGACTCACCCAGCCCCTCTGGAGCCACTGCATCTCACCAGCCCCTGTCACTCCAGAGCCAGACATGCAATACACATCAGGCAGGCACAAAGACACATAGCACACAGAAATGCCCACTTCTAAAAGTGGCATTTCTAAAATAGTGATAATAATTCTGCGAACACCATTGCACAGCATTTATTACCACTATTCCAAACATACCAAACTTGACCACTCTACTCCTCTCAGATCAGGAATTACCACTGAAGCACATATCAGGGAATCCCCAATGTATTCCTATGAGAGGGCAACCTCACAGTAGTGAGAAACCAAAATGGCTGTTTGTCTCTACCAGGACATGTCACACAGTTAAGGCACATGTCCTACCTTTTACCTACATTGCACCCTGCCCATAGGGATAGCTAGGGCCTACCTCAGGGGTGACTGATATGTAGTAAAAGGGGAGTCACAGACGTGCACCCACTTTATGTGCCACGTCACAGCGGCAGTAAACTGCGCGTGCAGGCCCTGCAATGGCAGAGGCCTGAGACAGGTTTGAAAGGCTACTTTGGTGGGTGGCGCATTCAGCGCTGCAAGCCCACCAATAGCATTTAATTTAGTGGCCCCTGGTATATGAGATATCACATTACTGGGGACTGATAGGTAAATTAAATTAGCTAAACAGGTGTAGACCACTCTTAACACGTTTTACCATAGAGAGCACATGCACTTTACACTGGACAGCAGTGATAAAGTGCCCAGAGTCCTAAAACCACCAACACCAGGTCAGAAAAAATACTAGGAGGAAGGCAAAAGGTTCAGCGATGAGCCTGCAAAAAGGGCCAAGTCCAACAGGCTCCCTCGCTTCACCGCTTTGTGGTACCGGGCCCTGCCAGTGAGAGTCACGGCAGAGCCGGCTGCCTCTTCCCTCTGGCTGCTCCAAATTGTCACGTTTGTGGAAGAAAAAAACACGGCAGCAAAACGCAGCAGTGCAACATGGCCAAAAGAAACGGCAATCTGCGCTTATAATTAACTGAAGACTCTGCAGATGAGCAGGCGCGCGATGTGTGCCTATATAATGATTAGCTATGAAACAGGTCCATAATTAAAGATGAATGTACGTACCACACGGGCTGTGCGTGCTAGCACATCAGACCGAAAAACTTTCAAATCATGATACCTTTGGGGCTACACTGGGCACTTCCTGCGTTGAGGGCTGGCGAGATGCAGTGCTGGCCGGCCTCCGGCAACCCAACTCGGACCTCACCCGTGGCAACGCCGGCCGCCAGGTATGATTGAGGCTCAGCTGCACACTCTGACTGAGGAAGGTTTGTTGGGTAGCTACAAACCACTCCAGCCACCAGTTTGTGGTTCAGTAAGTAAGCCGCCGGTGGGGTCATGGTTCTTAGAGGCTGTGCTAGCCTACATGTTTGCCGCCAGCTGAGGAGACAAACTTTCTAATTCAACTGCTGCGGCGGGCGGCTGCAGCAGGACCGACCCGCCTATCACCGAGTCTCATAGACTCACACCTGACCTCATTAGCTGTCAGTGTCTCATAGCCATTCGGCACTCTGACTCCTCCCAAGTCAGTGAAATGGTAATGCTGCTGCCGCACGGTAAATCCAATCCTAATAAGGTCTGTTACATTGTAACAGTACCAGCTGCCCACGAGCTCAGGCAGGCCCCCCAAGCCTGTTGGAACAGCGTATGGCATGCGTTGCCGCTCTGCGCTTTCACAGTAAAACAAAGGTGGGTTAGCAGCCAGCGCTCTAGGCGCTTGACAGGCAAGGAGGTGCTACATATGCGTGACTTTGCATTTCAGTACGGTGATGCGGACCACCACACTGAAATGCGTGAAAGACCTGATGCGTGGTACTTGGCAAGCCTGAATGGCCTGATAACTGGAGGTTAGTGCACTTAATGGACAGATCTGTGATTTGCATAGTTCAAGTTGCGACCAATTATAAAGTAGCAGAGAGGGATAATGTCTCTGCTGCAAAGCAGAATGTGTAACAAGCGTACAACAAGCAGATGACAGATTTGTATTTATTGTAGATTGCTCAGTGGGTTACAGTTTTTATCACAGAGATCGTTGTGTTACCTGGAGTTGAAAAGTTACAATCCTTCTAATATAGCACTGCGAGGAGGAGAGGCAATGCCCCCTGAACCAGAGACCCCAGAGAATGCACACTTACGATGTTTTAACCCCCTTCTCCAAGAAGTAACGCCGCTGCAGCCATCGCACTCCGGGAGAGGAGAGGAAAGGGTTAAACACGTCCTCCTACCCTCTCCTATGCAGGAAGAAGTCTCATAGGAGGACCAATCAGGAAAGGTAGTAGGCGGAGACGAGGATGACTCCCCATCAGAAAAGGAGGAGATTTCAGACAGGAAGTCATCAGAGAAGGAGTCTGGGAAGGCCGTACATGGGACGCCAGATGCGGAAGGAAGACCAGAGGAAGCCAGGACATCACAACCCAAAGACAAAGAGTTGGGAGAAAATGACCACAACGCGGACAAAGTGACCGACAATTGGTGCAAGGACTGGTGGTCTCCCCCAGGAAAGGCGCAAACTGCTCCTGCAACTCAGGAGAGTTGCGCCCATGGCGGTGAGTAAACATCGGGCGGAACTGTGAAACTCGAGACTGGGGAGGGAGTGGAGGGAGCGGGGTAGGGAAACCTTTGTTGGTGTTGCCGTTTTTCCTTTTGCCTTTGGTTTTGGCCTTTTTCTCCCCCCTCCCCCTTTCGCGGGTATGTTGCACAAGTATTTTCTATTTTGTTTTTGTTATCCGATGGCAGCGTGAAGGTCTGAATAGAAAGACAATTCACGGTTGAGGCTAATAGAGACTCGGGGTCCACGGGGACTAGAAAAATGGTCTGTGTGGCTGACAAAGACAGTGCTAGAATATAGTATCGTTACTGATGTATAAACACTTTCTCCTATCTCCTACCTGCACTATGGTCATCTATGGGTGATATTTTTCTTTCCTTTTTTTTGGAATCGCTCCTGTCCTGAGCAGGAAAATAGAGAAACGCTAAGGGCAGACAAAGGGCGACCTACAGCCCTCCCCGGGCACTACAAACGCTTTCTTCTACCCAAAGACATGTAGACACAGGTTCCTTCTTTCGTTTGACAGATCGGGTGAGGTTAAGGTTTTTATCCCTATACCCTTTCAGAAAGGAAATAGACTCACCTGTTACTTACTGCCATTTCCTTTTCTCTGAGACTCCTGGAGACCACCGCATTAAGAAAAGAAATCGGCAGAGGCCAACCCCCGTGAGAAGGATAACCTACAAGAAGACAGAGAAAAGCAAAAGAATCAGTAAAGACTAAGAGGATCGGACATTAATGAATAAATAAAAATAAAACGCAATTATTCCATAAATATTCCTGAACGAATAAAGCATCAAAATTGAGAAGCATATTAAGCCTCCTAGTTTTCAATTCCGCCCATCCCTCTCACAAGCACATTGCATCAACGCACTACATGCAAACTACCTGCAAGGCATATATTTATAACCCTATTTATTTCCCCCTCAATCTTTCACTCTAAGGTTGCTAAAAAGAGCTTCTTTGGGGGTAGTTTTACAATTTTATTAGCGTGACACCCCAGTCATTGCATTGTGTTACGTTTCACATCCTGAGTTTATGGGGCAGAATTACTAACACTTTGTGTCTGGTTTGCATCACAAAATTATTGCAAACCTGTGTTGTTTTGTGGTTTACTTTCCACCCAAAATCCTGAATTATGTTGGAAAGTAGCCCTGAAGTAACATATAGTAGAACTATTTGCTACTTTCCGTGAAGGAGGCATACCATATGTTAGAAATGGGGGTCTCTAGTTGGCAGAGGTAGGTACCTTTGTCCAAATAGGGACCCTTGCTTCTAGTCAGGGTAAAGGGGATACAAACTTTAGATAACCCCCGCTCACCCCCTTGGTAGCTTGGCACAAGCAGACAGGCTTATCCCAAAGGCAATGTGTAAAGTATTTGTACCAACACTCGTAGTAACACAGTGAAAACACCACAAAAGGACACCACACCAGTTTAGCAAAATACAATTTCTTTATCTAAACTTCACAAGTCCAAAAACGACCTTCACCACCCTATTAAGGTTCCACCAATGGCCACCATCAACTTTTACAGCATTTCCAAGAATCCTTCTAACTTTGACTGGTTCACTGAATTTGCTGTTCCCTTTCTTAGAATGCACAGCAACTTTAATCTTGACCATGTCTCCCACGTTAAGTGGAACAAGTTTAGCACCCTTCCGTGAATCAAAATATTGCTTCTGTTTTGCTTGAGTAATCAACATGTTTTCACTCGCAAAGGACATTAGCTGGGCAACATCAGATTCAGACCTGACCCACTTGCTCATCCAGGCTGGTCTAAAACTGGTGTTGGGCTTACGTCCCCGCAAAAGCTCAAAGGGCGAAATCTTCGTAGAAGAGTGTGGCGTAGTTCTATAAAACCACACCATTGTGTTCAGAGCCTTGTGAATGTCATGACCACCTGCTCTAGCCCACTTAATACACTCCCCCACCACCCGATTCATCCGCTCCACTAAACCATTAGTTTGTGGGTGGTAAAGGGAGCTCTTGTGGTGTTTGACTCCTGACTCAACAAGAAAAGCTTCAAATTCCGTGCTGACAAACTGTTTTCCATTGTCCGAAACGATAGTCTCAGGAACACCCTCTCTCAACCACACCTCTTTGAGAAACTCCACAACGGTTTTTGTGTTAGCCTCCCTCACCATTTTCACCTCTGGCCATCTAGATGTATAATCCATGAGGACCAGGATGAAGCGAGAACCCCCAGGAAGGATTTCATAGGGCCCCATGACATCGATACCCAGTTTCATCCAGGGACCTTTGGGATACTCAATAGGGATCAAAGGAGGAACAGAAACTTTCAAACTTTTGTCAGCCGCACCACAGACACAACAATTAGAAACCACCAGATCAATCTCGGCGTCCATACTTGGCCACCAATATGTGTCCCGGATGCGTCGTTTGGTGAGAGTAGAGCCGAGATGGCCTTCATGAGCCCTATCAATGATAGTTTTACGGAAGACATCAGGAGGCACAAACTTGTCCCCCCTCAGCAACAAACCATCTTCTATGGATAGCTCATCCTCAACCTTCCAGAAAGGCTGGAAAGTTGCTGGAAGAGCTTTTTCTCTCGGCCACCCATTTCTCACAAAAGTAAAAACTTCACGAATCACACAGTCAGATTCCAATGCCTGAACCCAATCAGTCTCCGAACCCAGATCAAGGTCAGGAAGGTCTAACACAGCAACTAGACAGTCATCACAGTCCTCATTGGTAAAGTCCTCTAGATTGACTTCATCATGTTCGCTCACCTTGACAGGAAAACGGGAAAGGAAATCTGCCCGTCCATTTTTCCCACCAGAAATGTGTTCCACTCTGAACTGGTACTGCAAATGTTTCGTCATCATACGCATAATTCTCGGGGAACAGCACTTACTCACACTCCCCCCCAAAATGTTTACAAGTGGCTTATGATCCGTTAAGAGTAAAAACCACTTCCCCCAGATGTAAGGTCGAAACTTTTCTATCGCCCAGGAACAGGCCAGTAACTCCTTCTCAATGACCGAGTACTGGAGCTCAGGAGTCCTTAACACTCTGGATGCGAAACATACAGTATTTTCACAATTCTTGTCCCATTGGGTTAAGGTAGCACCAATACCTGCCTGACTCGCGTCCACTGTGACACAACAAGACAAACTAGGGTCAAAAGGTTTCAAAATAGGTCCATCTTTCAAGGCCGACTTAACCAACCTAAAAGCAACAACACACTCTTCTCCCCATTCAAACTTGACTCCTTCTTGAGTAGATTACTTATGGGACGTGCCATGGACGCAAAGTTGGGAATGAACTGTGAGTAGTACTCACATAATCCCAAAAGCGACTTGACCCCTGCTTTGTCCACTGGCTCGGGGGCATCCAAAATGGCTTGGAGTAAGCCTGGACGAGGACTGACTCCATGATGAGATATAACATGCCCCAAGTATTCAACTTTTGAACACAGAAATTTGCATTTCTCTTCCTTTAACACCACACCACGTTCTTTGAACAGTGTTAATACTTTCTCTAGGACATTATCATGAGATGCAATATCATTTCCAAAAATGAGTACATCACCTTGAAACACCAGGACGCCGTCAACACCCTTGAGTATGTTGCTCATTATCCTCTGGAAAACAGATGCGGCTGAGGCAAGACCAAATGGCATGCGACAGTAGCGAACAGTTCCCAGAGGCGACACAAATGCAGTCAGATGACGTGATTCTGGGTCCAATTCCACCTGATGGTATGCAGAAGCTAGATCTAGTTTGGTGAAATAACGTGCTCCCTTGGTGAAAGAAAATAAGTCGTTAATTTTTGGTAAGGGGTGAGAATCTACCCATATTTCCTTATTTAGTGATCTCAAGTCCACACAGACCCGAAGATCACCTCCCCTTTTCCTTGCCACCACCAAGGGAGAGAGCCAAAATGAGGAGTCAGTAGGTTCGATGATCCCTTTATCACATAACCCCTTTAATTCCTTTTCTAGGTCCTCCCTCACACTAAACGGTACCCCTCTAAGTTTGTGTTTAATGGGAATCGCTCCATTTTTAACAATAATTTTATGTCTAAAGCCTTTGATTTTTCCCAGGTTTTTACTAAAGACATCAGGAAATCTGTTTTTCCAAGTGATGCTAGCATCTTCGCAGTTGACCACTAATACCTGTTCCTTGGTTCCAGGTTTCAATATCATCCCAAAAAGCCCCTGATGAAACCAACCCAATATGTTGAGGCCTTTCACCGCAACATATATTTTTCCTTTTATCCTCCTGCCTTTAAATACCAACTCTTCTTCAAAGAATCCCACTAAATCTATCTTCCGTCCCTCATACGAAACGGGAGAGCGGTCAGGAGGGGAAAGAGCTTGAGAACCATTCCACGTCTCATTAAACAATTCTTGAGTAATCATGGTGATTTTTGCCCCTGAGTCTACTAACAACTTCACCTTGTGACTCCCAACATCGATGTCCACAATGGGATCAATGCATGACGAAGGGTCACCCACCACAACACCTTGATCATAATGACCTTCAGAAGTGTTGACATTAACAGGATAACTGACAACAGAAATAACTTCAGGATCTGATTCACAGTCAGATTCAACAGTGCAGACTGTTGGTTTCCTTGAATTCCTATTTTTTTAAACAGACCTTGGCAAAATGCCCCATCTTTTTGCAATAATTGCACATAACATTGCGTAAACCCTTGCTATGTGGAGGATTACCACACTTGATGCACCTTAATCCCATCCTCGTCGCCATAATTTTGTAGTAACCAAGCACACAGGATGTGTTAGAAGCTGGTAGTTTATTGGCTACATGGACAGCAGAGCCAGGAAGACCAGCTCTGCCAACAGCTCTCAGAGGAAAGACACCGTACATTCTGTTGCCAAGACACATACATTCTAAAGGCAAATACATCATAAGGCATGTTAAAGGATCAATGCATGAGATGCATCACAACACGCTTCAACACCCATCAGGGGTAACAAGTGCTATATGAATGCAAACCTTTCTTCCCCTTCTATCCCTCCGCTATCCTTCTCACTCCAAATAACTGAGTAATATCCACCACTCAAATTACTTTCATATTTCACTATACTAATTCACCACAAATCCTTTATGGGCTTCCGGAGTAGCGTGCTTCAACACCCCATCAGGGGTAACAAGCGCTATATAAATCCAAACCTTTTTTTCCTCTTCTATCTTTCTGCTATCCTTCCGAATCCAAATAACTGAGTAACCTATCCACCACTTAAAATTTACTTGCATGTTTCACTATACAAATTCAACACTAATCCTCTTTGGGTCCCGGAGTAGCATGCTACTCGCCGAAAAAGTGCTTCGACGACTCATCAGGGGTAGTAAGCGCTATATAAATGCAATTACAATACAATGCAAGTTTGTTCCTGTGTACATTGCTCATACTTTTTCATTTCTTCTTAATGGAAAAATAACATGTCGGGATGTGTGTGCGTGTGTATATACAATGTACCTTTCTAATTAATTTTAATGAAGTTATGGATACAGTGCATTTGGTTCAACCTTTAAATAAATAAAAATAATATAAATATATTTTTTTATTATATGGATTTTCTTGTAACATTTGTATTGTGCTGTTTTGTGAAAACCTTAACCACGCAAAAAACTTTACTTTCTAAATGTATCTAATACTTCTTTCTGCAATGTTTCGAAGTCTAATGAACGCTGTAGGCCTTGCAAAGAGTATGTTAAGTGCTAAATAACGAAATAAGTACTGATGCAATAAAATACAATGTACCTTTCTAATTAATTTTAATGAAGTTATGGATACAGTGCATTTGGTTCAACCTACAAATAAATGTAAAAAAAAAAATATATATATATATATAGTTACGTGATTAATGTTTCACAAAACAGCACAATACAAATGTTACATGAAAATCCATCTAAAAAAAAAATTTCCCCACACATAAATTTACATGTAGAAATTAAATGTCATAGCGAAATTGTAAAACTTGACATTACATATTCATCACTAGACATTGTTCGCTCTCAGAATCCCAAGTTTATTTGCACAGTTTATACCTAAAGGCGTCTGAACCTACCTAATATCAATCGTCAGGGCTTTAAGTGGGCTGGGTCCGTCTGGGTCTCAGACCCGGAAGAATTTAAAACGGGCATTGAAGCGGGTCCCTGTTGGAGACTATAGTCATGTCCTAAACTTTACAGGCAAAAACACTGAGTGATTTTTTTTTTTTGGGTATATTTTTATTGAAAATATTGATAGCAAGAACATAGATCAGGTCACATCCTTGGTTACAAAATTGAGAAAGTGAGAGGGAGCTATGGTAAGCCAAGGAAAAATATATAGTAAGGACACTGCAGAACAATAGTTGGGGGTGGGGGGAGTTTCTTCCTTTACAAAAAAAACCACTGTTACAAATGGAAAGCAGTGTCTGCTGGGGGAGAGGATAAACAATAGTGGAGAGGTGTGGTGCAGCGGCCAGGGCAGCTGACTTCGGAGCACAGGGCTAACGGTTCGATCCCCGGCTCCGGCGGCAGCTCAGCTCAGCACCATGTGACTCTGGGCAATAGCTCACTTAATTTCCACTACGGCCCCCAGCGCCTTGAGACCCGTAAGGGTGAGTAGCTGCGCTATATAAAAACAGACTTACTTACTTACCATACAGCAGTAATAGACATTAATGGCCATATGCAGACCCTCTGTAAAGTGGGTCCTGTCTGTCGTCCGTCAACCACTTATCAAAAACAAGCATTTGCAATGCAATAGGTCTCGCATTTACGCGAGTTTGAGCCATTGGCATTGTAAATGACAATGCCTCTTATTTATGTTTTGTTTTTAGGTCTCGCGCCTAGTGTTGCAGTGCGCAGCACTGCTCGCGCAGCGCCAGACCTCTAGAAAGGGCTTTAGAAAGCTAACCACACGCTCGTGCGTGTGGTTTTGCTTTCGCCTGCTGGTATTGGCTTTCGCATGCTTTTTTTAAATAAATACAGCACGCGATTGGGCAAAGGCGGGCGCATGTCCCGCCTTTGATCCTCCCATTCCCACTGGTGGTTAGCACGCGCAGCAGTGCGCGTTCGCCTCGCTGCCGCTGCCGCGCTCCCTCCCCCTGCTCCTCTGTGGTGCGCGCGCACCACTGTTTTTAATGGATGTCTGTAGCATTCCTGAAAGAAAACTGTATGCTCTGGAAGAGTTGATGCAGCTGACCCCACCATCGCATGCAAGGGTCACCTTGGCGCTGATTAAGTTTTCAGAATACGCAAACCGTGCTTATTACAGGCCGGCACATTTAGAGTATGATTGCCCGCTCTAAGAGTTTGTTTTGATAATTTATTTATCATATTGATTTGTAAAGCGCTGGCTTGTGGCAACAAGTCTGTTCATAGCGCTTTAAGTGATGAATTGTTCAGAAGTAAAAAGCATACCCGGGAGTTATCAAAACTGAAAGGTAAGAGTGGTTTGGATTGATAGAAGTGCTTACCTTTAGAAGGAATGTAAATTGTACACATTTTTTGGTTGATACCGTGTTTCACAAACTGTCCATTATAGGTCGACCTGGAAATCTTTGTGCAGACTACAGAATGAGCCTTCTGTTTAGAATGTTATTGATTTTTAGTAATTTGGGTTCGTTTTATGCTCTACCCTAATAACCACTTGAAGTATAACTATCAATGTAGACTACAGGGCAGACATAGCTGGGTCCGTCACATATTGTTAGGTTGCCAAACGAGTGATCTCACTGCAATGTATTACTGCAAATAGCTGCTTTGTATTCTTCCAAAGGAAGCTGAACGAATGCCTTACACAAGAGATGCAGGAATACAGTTCCCGGAAGTGACCTACTGAGCAGCACAGAACAGGCATGGCTGAGTGGTGCTTGCTCACTGCTTGTTTGACATGTTGGTACGGAACCGCTTGCAGCGTACAAGGCGGAGTCTGCATGGGGCAAAAGCTCTTTCCTCTGTTCTCCGTGTGCCTTGGCCTCGTCTACTCCACTCTCCTGACTTGGCAGTCCCTTTTGTTTTGAACCATCTCTGGCTCCATTCTCTTTCCTCTTTCTCATCGCTATTACTTATGTCCTGTTCTGCCCCTGTGTCTGCTTGGTGCTCGGCCCCAATTATTGTCCATTTGCTCTCTTTCCTGTCTCCTCTTTTCTCGCCCCATTGCCAGCTTCCTGTTCTGTCCTCTATCACCTTATGGCTCTGGACTCTAGTCCCCTCTCCCACATCCCTTACCTGTATACCGTTCAGCCGGTATCCCCTATCCTGTGTGTCCAACTGTATAGTGTATTTCCCACCCTTCTAAGGAAGTACGCTTACTTCAGTGGCTAACTCCTTGGTGTTTGACACTGGGAAAACTGACTTAGTACCTTCCCCATGGCACCAGCACCGGGACATGCGCCCGCCTTTGCCCAACTTAGACTTTACAAGTCCAGAACACACTGTCTGAGAGGCAACCACTGCACAACCATTTGGTCATATACTTGAAGGACCCGTCTTCCGGGCTTTTTCATGATACCATTGTGGGTAGAAAAACCTGTTTTCACCGGAATTGCAGTAGTGTGTTTGAATTGTGCTGCCATCCTTCTTTCCTATTCACATTTCCCAAGGAGGAATCATTTAATGGGAAAACCACCTGGTTAGGATGGAAAACGTGCATGAGTTGGTACCCAAGCACCAATACCTACGATTATTTCCACAATTAGAGTGCAAAACCCAGGGCTTTAAGTGGGCCGGGTCTCACCGGTGCTGAGCACCGGCAGTTTTTAAAGGGGGCCTTGAAACGGGTCTCTATCGGGCTCTGTTTTGTTCCCTGGCACAAAGTAATATCCAAGTATTCCCCAAGCTTAGTTGTTAAAAATATGCTTCATGGCTACACACTTACACGGTCCACACATGCTTTCTTTTTTTAAAAGTCGCTGCTTGTTTGGTTTACTTTTGGCCAGTCACTCTCCAACAGAGCATTTTGGCACTCCGACACCAACTGCTCCCTCCATCCTCCCTTAGTAGGTAACAGACATTGCCATTTACAATGCCAATAGCTCTAACTTAAAAAAATGCGAGACCTATTGCATTTCCAATGCTTGTTTCTTTTGGAATAGACAATTCATATATCTCTCTTAAAAACCTGACGTTTTAACATCAGATAGAGCCGACCTACCTTTCTGAATTGGGTGGCAAAATAGTGTTTTTTAATTATGTTTGGACTCATTCTTGTCATGGACTTTGGATTCTCCCAGTATTCGGTGCATCCTATTTATTTTAATGTTGTAGCAATGTGATTCAGCCAACAACCTTTGTTGGAAAAAATATCCAGGAATGCATTTTGATAGATTACCAACTGGGTGTTTGACCACAGCCTGGCCCTAATACAGAATCAGTTTGATATCTGTGACTCGAATCTATGGAAGGTCAACCCTGAAGGCCTCAATTGGTGTTCCAGGGCCAAAATGTTAAGTATGCTGCAAAAATCTGTTCTCAACTTTTTGGAGAATTTGGCTCTTCCTAATGCCCCACAGCTCACCTCCATATAAGCTGGCAGCCAATGCTTTCATTTTGCAATGCTACAGATTGATCCCATCATTCACTAAGGGCCTTATTAGGAGTTTGGCGGTGCTGGAGTGGGACCGCCCCACTCCCACTAAACCAACCCATGTAAGAACTGCCTGCGGGATCAGGAGTTTTCTCCTGTCTGGAGGGCGGTTCTTTGGCATTCCCAGGGCGGTGCCTATGAAATAGACACCGCAATGGGAACATCAAAGGCAGTACCTGCATGGCATGGACTGCTGCAATCCACGCCGTGCAGGTACTGGTGTGGATGCACACAGGGTGGCACATGTTGTGCCCCCCCTGTGTGCATCCACATGCTGTGAGACATCAGAGGGCCCCGGAGGGCCCCGTTTGTTTCCTCACATCACACTTTTCATGGTGGTCGCACCCGAGTGAGGAAACTCGGAATATGCTTGACGGGGCCGCAGTGGTCCCGCCAAGCATATTGCAGCCTCAAGACCGCCGCACCACCGCCAGGGATCTCTGTTGCGGTGGTCACAGGGTGGCCTGACCGCCCTGGTCCTAATAGGGTGGTCAGAAGGCCGATGTGCCCCCGTGAGTCTGGAGGACCGTGGACCGCCAGACTCGTAATAAGGCCCTAAGCCACTTTCTGGATATGATGGGTGATATGAGCATGAATTGACCCAGGCCCTTATTTGACAACACTCTCATTGGTGAGGTCATGAGGTCTGGCAATGGAAGCTCCTGGAAAGGGTCTGCTATCTTCCCCAGCCTCAATTCCTTAGCAATCTTGTCCTGCACCACTCCGGGTGCTCTGCTGCTGAATTTAGGTTCTTGCATGTACTTGCTTCCTTCTGCCCCTTCACATGGTATTAGAAAACCTTCCTCAAAGCCCACTATCAGATCCTGCAACAAGTGGTAGCTGTTTAACAGTCTCCTTATTGAGCCCTTCACCATGGGTATTGTGGCCAGCTGCAGTGCCCTGTTCCTCTTCCCCGTTACATTTGCCTTGAGCCCACAACCCCATCTAGCCCGTTGCTCCTAACTAACGTGGTAGGCTGGGCCTTTCCCTGTACTCATAGTTTTTTTGGCAGCGTCTCTCTTTTTCCACTGGTCCTCTTGGTTTTCCACATCTGTTGCCTGCAGAACCCTCCTCATATAATACACACATGCCTGAACTAACACACTGCTCACCACGTGCAGCCCCCTTTCCCAAAATTCCAGAACATACCTGCCATCCCCTTGGGGCTCTTGTAGCCCTGCTCCGTGGTCTTGCCCCTCTGTGTTGCCTCTCCTGCTTACCCTTTGTGAGGGGATAGTGAAAGGTCTGCTCATTCTGGCTCACCTCTTCTCTGGTAGCCACAATATCATGCGCAGACCCTGTCAGTTCCTGGTCCTCCCATTCCATGTTTGGCCACATTTCAATCAATCAGGGAATTGTAAGCACGCTACTCACCCGTGAGGGTCTCAAGGCGCTGAGAGGAGGGGGGGGCACGCAGATCTGTTTAGCAGAAGAGCCAGGTCTTGAGGGTCTTCCTGAAGGCGTGTCTGATGTCTGCCGGTAGCTCGTTCCAGGTCTTGGCTGCAATGTGAGAGAAGGATCTTCCGCCTGCTCTGGCTCTGTGGATGCACGGGGTTTCGGCCAGTGCGAGGTTGGAAGATCGGAGGTTTCTTTTGGGTACGTGGAAGTTGATTCTGTCGTTGAGGTATTTGGGTCCGTTGTTGTGTAGGCATTTGTAGGCGTGAGTGAGGATTTTGAAAGTGACTCTTTTCTCCACGGGGAGCCAGTGGAGACTTCGTAGGTGTTGGCTGATGTGTTCGTGTCGGGGATGCCGAGGACGAGTCTGGCGGCGGTGTTCTGTATTGTCTGGAGTTTGCGGAGTAGGGACTTGTTGATGCCGGCATAGAATGCGTTTCCATAGTCCAGTCTGCTGGTGATGAGTGCGTGGGTGACTGTCTTCCTTGACTCACGGGGGATCCACTTGAAGGTCTTGCGGAGGGTGTTGAAGCAGCTGGAGGTGACGGTGTTGACCTGTCGGTTCATGGTGAGTGATGAGTCAAGTACGATGCAGAGGTTCTTGGCGTGGTCTGAGGGGGTAGGTGGGCTTCCGAGGGCAGTCGGCCACCAGGTGCTGTCCCATGCAGAAGAAGTGGTGACGAGGACTTCTGTCTTCTCGGCGTTGAGCTTCAGGCAGCTGTTGGTCATCCAGACTGCGACGTCTTGTATTCCTTTCTGGAAGTTGAGTTTGGCAGTGGTGGGGTCTTTGGTGAGGGAGAGGATGAGCTGGGTGTCGTCGGCGTAGGATACGATGTTGAGGCCGTGTTGTCGGACGATGGCTGTGAGGGGGCCATGTAGATGTTGAAGAGGGTGGGGCTCAGTGATGAACCCTGTGGGACTCCGCAGGTGATTTTCGTGGGATCGGAGAGGAAGGGTGAGAGTCTGATCCTTTGGCTTCTTCCGGTGAGGAATGATCGGATCCAGTCCAGGGCTGTTCCTTGTATGCCTGCATCATGTAGTCTGGCGACTAGTGTGCGGTGGGAGACGGTGTCAAAGGCCGCTGATAGGTCGAGTAGGATGAGGGCTGCGGAGTGGCCTTGATCCAGGAGGGTGCGGATGTCGTCTGTGGCGGCGAGTAGGGCGGTCTCTGTGCTGTGGTTGCTTCGGAATCTGGATTGGGATGGGTCGAGGACGGCGTTCTCTTCAATGAATTGTGTCAGTTTCCTGTTGACTGTTTTCTGTGCAACTTTGGCTGCGAAGGGGAGGAGCGAGATGGGCCGATAGTTCTTGAGGTCGGTGGGATCAGCTGTGGGCTTCTTGTGCAGGGGTCTGACTTCTGCGCGCTTCCAGTCGTCTGGGAAGGTGCCTGTTTTGAAGGTGGTGTTGATGGTGCGTTGTAGTTCGGGTGCAATGGCGGCCGCGGCTCTGTGGTAGATGTGAGGGGGGCAGGGATCGGTGGGGGCCCCCGAGTGGATGCTTTTCGTGGTCGAGGCGGTGTCTTTGGCTGTGATCAGTGTCCAGTTGGAGTTGGTGGGCTGGCTGGTGTTTCTGGGGGGCGGAGGGCAGTCTGTGGCACCTGGTGGATGGTTGATGAAGTTGACGTAGAGGTTTTTGATCTTGAGGTGGAAATAGGTTCCAAGCTTGTCGCAGAGGTCTTGGGATGGGGTGATGTCTGTGGCTTCGCTGCGTGGGTTGGTGAATTCCTGAATGACACTGAAAAGTTCCTTGGAGTTGGTGGAGTTGGCCAGGGTTTTGTTGTGGATGAAGTTCCTCTTGGTGGCTCTGATCTGGTTGTGGTAGTCCGTCATGGCGTCCTTGTAGGTGGTGTGGTTTTCGGTTGTCTTCGTGTTTCTCCAGTTCTTCTCCAGGCGTCTGCAGGTGCGTCTGGCTTCTTGGAGAGCGGTGGTGAACCAGGCGGCTTTCCTGGGGCGTTGTCTGTCGGGGTTGCGTAGCGGGGCGAGCTCGTCTGCGCAGTTGAAGATCCAGGTGTGGAGTTCTCTGGCTGCGTTGTCTGCGTCGGGTGCCCAGGTGTGGTTGTCTCGGGTGAGGGTGGAGTTAAGTTGCTCGTTGGTAACCTTGCTCCAGTTCCTTCAAGGTGGGCGTGGGGATGGTTTGGGTGCCTTGGGTTTGTTGATGGCGAAGTGTACGCAGTGGTGGTCGGTCCCTGGCGGCTGCGTTGTGTGGCTGAATTGGACCCTGTTTCCTGCCACGAAGATGGGGTCGAGGGTGTGTCCTGCTCTGTGGGTCGGTGTGTTGACGAGTTGTTTAAGTCCGATGCTGGCGAGGTTGTCACGAAGGATACTGGAGTTGGGGTCGCTGGGGTTGTCGAGTTGGAAGTTCCGGTCTCCAATGAGTATGTAGTTTGCTGAGGCGATGGTGTGGGGTGCGATGAAGTCGGTGATGGTGGTGGCGAAGGGTGTTAGGGGGCCGGGGGGTCTGTAGATGAGGGTTCCTCGGAGTGTGGCTTTGGGGGTGGTCTGGATCTGGAAGTGCAGGTGTTCGGCAGAGGCGGAGGGTGCTCTTGTGGGCAATGGCGAGGCCCCCTCCTGGGTGGTTGGGGCGGTCTTTCCTCTGGATCTTGTATCCATCTGGGATTGCAGTGCTGATGTCGGGGCGGAGGATACGTTGGTCCAGGTCTCTGTGAAGAAGGCGATGTCGGGCGAGAGAGAGTCGAGTTGGTTCCAAATTTCCATGGCGTGTTTGTATACGGAGCGTACGTTGAGGAGGATGCATTTTAGGGTGTCGCTGGCGTCGGCGCTGTTGGAGGCCGGGGTGGCGGTGAGGGTCTGGCGGCAGTGGAGGCAGGAGAATTGGCCGTGGGTGGTGTTCGGTGAGGCCTGTTGGCATTCTCTAAGTCTTCCAGGGTTAAGTGCGAGGAGGGTGGTGATGTCGTAGCAATGGGTAGTGGGAGGTCCAGGGGACCTGGCGCTGGCCGCAGTCGGGTCGCGGACGGGCACAGACGGGCATGCCTTTGGCGCGCCTTTGGCGCGTCCGTTGCGTGACCGCGGAGCGGCCGCCATTAAGTAGGGGAGGTGGGAGGGAGGAGAGGCTGGGAGGCGGGAGTGGGGGAATTCCGGAGAGGAATTCCGGGGGGAATTCCAGGGGGGGGGGGCCGCAGGTGCAGCAGCGGCGAAAGGCTAAAGGAACAGGCAGGCACGAGAAAATAAAAACAGTGGTGGAATTAGAGCAAGACACAGATGGGCCCAATAACAGTGGCAAAGCAGGGAAAAATTAAGAAAAAAACGGCTGAGAAAGGTTACGGTGGTTGCAGGCAGTCTGGTCCCAGTTGGAGCAGGCAGCAGGCGCAGGAGCGGGCAGCAGCCTCGAACCTCCCAAGGGGGAGGTCGGGGTCTGGAGGCAAGAGACGGCACAGCGGAGCTGCGGGGAGAGAGTGGACCTAGACCGAGGGTCGGAGGTCTTACCTATTTGCATCTTCAACCAGAACCCTTGAGCATACTGTGGCCAAGCCTCCCCTTGGAACTTTCTGCAAGCTTCATGTATTTGTTGACTGCTGCCTGCCTTTTGTCGAAACTTTTCTATGATGATGCAAGCCGTTATCCTTAGCACATGCACTCAATTATCAATGTTTCTTTCCTTTCTAAACATGTGCATTTCTTTCTTATCTTCTTCCTTCTTCTCTTGGACAAATAAATTAGAACCCACCTGTTGCTCTTTGAGTCACTTTGAAAGTTCCTGCCTTGCTCCTTAGAGTATGAAACCCTCATTCTTGTTTTCTCTTGCAGCAGGCAGTCCCCTGCCTCGCTTCTACACTGTGTGCAATCTTTTCTAAGCCATTTGTGCCTGGGCTTTTTGCTGCTCTTTGGTGGCTGTTGCTTTTCACACAGTGGTCCATTCCAAGCTAGTGAATGCGGTATGGCTTTTCCCTGCCCTCCTGCTGCATTTTATGGCTCCCATACTGCATCGGGTGGTACACTCATTAGCGACCAGTGCGTGATGTACCAAGTCCCTGGGTGAGGGTGGGGCCTCCTGCTTGCTGTTGCTGAGTACGTCTGCCCATCGTGGCAGGCAGGGATTGCTGCCATTTATTTGTGCTTGCAGCGTCCCCTCTTCGTCTGCCCTGCTCGGCTAGCTCATGGTTGCGGGGAAGGGGCTGTAAGCAGGATGCTAGCCACACCCGCCTTGCTCATCATATCTCAGCTGCCAATCTTGGTTTTCCCTGCTTGACTCCTTTTGTTGCTGGGTGTTGGAATGCTGCTACCTTCCCCCACTCAGTGCCTCCTCCCTTCTCTGCATTTCATCAGTCCTATTCTGGGTTGTAGCGGTTCGGCTAGGTGGCATCCCTCTGTTCTCATGACGACTGACTCGGTGGTGCTGCCGCTCTTCTAGGGTCTCCCTTGGCTTTTTTCTAGGTAATGACCTTTGTGCCACTCCTCCCGCATTCTGCTGATGCCTCGTCGCTTCGGTTTCTGAATGTGCAGCTGGGATCACCCCCCCTCTTTGTGCTGTGGCTGTCTCCAGTTCTATTGACCCATTCACAGGGGGACACCATCCAATGACTCATTTTCCTGCCTTGCCAGTAAACTTGTTGCCGGCCGCCTTTGCCTAAGGTTTAACGGCTTCCAAGGCATCAGGCCAGGTTATGGGTCTGGCCCCCTTAGGCCTATTCTGCGCTGGACCTTTGTGCGTTCAATAGTAAAAAGTTAGAGTGGTGCTGTCTGTGACTCAGCTCCTTCGTAACTTCCCTAATTTGATTAGTAACAAGAACCTTTGTAATGAAAAGACAGCAAATATATGATTCTTTTTGTCGTGCACCATAATTATTTTGCCTGCACTGTTTGAAATGTCAAATGCGTGTAATTATCTCATCGTTTTGGACCAATGTAAATGTATCACGATCATGTCTGCAATGTAGGAAACCCATGGTCGTCTTTTAGGAGTCATCAGTGGTTGCAACTGACACCCCTGGCTTGCTCGTTGCGACCCTTGGCGGTGGCCCTGCAGCCCCCAGCTTCAAATAAGCCGCCAGAAAGAGCTTGCAAAGCAATATTTGTTTTCTGAAAAGAAAACATGCAGAACGGCTTGTCTTTAAATTACTTAATAATGTACATTTTTTCACTGCCCCTCTGTTATCTGAGGGGATATAATTATGGTTTTCCCTTGCAAGTATTTAGGCCAGGCTTTCCTTTCAATTGTGCGGCTTTAGGGCAGTGCGACAGGGGGCTCTCAACAAGTGCCAAGCTCAAGGGGGCTTCCTTTGCATGACAGGTTTAGGCGAGATTAGAACAGCCTGAAAAGATCTTTGTCTGAGTGGCATTTTTCAGGTGATAATAACAATGGCCATAGCTGCCAAGGTTTCAGATTGCCATGTGTGACATTTTCATAATTTCAGTGTAATTATGTGTGACATTTCAACAACTATGAGTGACATTTTCAAGAGAGCAAAAATCAAGCAATAAAGATGACGGAAACATTTAAATATCAGAAATTACATGTAGTTGAGGAATGAGAAACTCTAAGATGTTAAAACTGTTGTAAATCAACAGAAATGGAAGGGCACTAACCTAGTAAAAAGTTGTTACTCACAGCTAATCCTCCTGAAATAAATATAGTTTTGCGAACACGCGTGGTTCATGTCAGTTGACAGCTGCTGTAAAAGGCTGTAGTTTTACATTCCTCTCTGTCAAAGAAATGTGTCCAGGCGCTTTGAAAATCCAAGATTCGCTTAAAATACAACGCTTTTCCAGCTGAGAGTACTTGAATGAGGCCTGCAGACCTTTGCCCCTGACTCATCTCAGGCGGGGTGAGTAGAGATAGGCCCATTAGGCGGAAGCTGGCACCCCGTCTCGGGAAGGTGGGTGAGTGATGGCTTCTTCCACCTGGGTTTGTTTGCAGTCCAGGCTGCCCCATAGCTGCCCTGAGAGGCCAACAGCCTGCCCTCTGTAAACTGGGCAATGCAGGACGGATGCATACCAGTTGGGCTGGCGAGCTGCTGCGAGCCCCTGCTTGGTCTTAACTGCACCGTCCCTTCCTTTTTAGAGCCAGGCTGCAGATGCGGAGTTCCCGCTTTCAGGCTACAGTGGGGCTCTGTTAGAAATGGGATTTCTGGTTGGCTAGGGCATACGCCTAATCCAGACAGAAACCACCACTCTAGTCAGGGCAAGGGAGTTACACACTGAAGATAACCCCTGCTCACCCCCTTGGTAGCTTGGCACGAGCAGTCAGGCTTATCCCAGAGGCAATGTGTAAAGCAACACACTCACATAGCAGCGACACACTATGCACAACACACTCACATAGCAGCGACACACTATGCACACCACAAAAGAAACTCCACACAAGGTTATTTAACAAATAGCCTTTGTATTACTCATAAAACACATTAGAATGCAATCACATATATACACTGTGCCATCTGGCCCTAGGTATTACTTCACAGGGGATTATATACATTAGAGGGCCAATCAGGCCACTGTCATCACCATTAGAACAGGTAAGTAATAAAACAACCAGTAACTACTGGTGAAGGCATTTAGCATAAATATATTATGCAAAACATAACCAGCAATAGTGCACCATGGTGAACACATAACACATCCTGCCCCTCTTAGACAGAAATCACATTAGGTATGCATAATAATCAGCAGTGCACCACAGGAACACAGGTAAGGTGCACACAGCACCTTAGGGCCTTGCGCCCCACTAGAATCCAAGGCGATCTCTAGGCCAACTGGCCTTCCTCTGGGGCCCGTCTTGGGCTGTCCCAAATGCCCTCTGTTCACATGAGTCAGGGCTCTACGAGCACGTGGCTCTCACCGGCCCATACTCAAATGGGGACGAGGGTGCAACTCACCCTTGTTCCTCTGGGCCAAAACAGAAATGCCCCCGTCGTTGAAGCTGCCCGCAATCTGGCGGTGCAACTGGGAAAATTGCTGGGCACAAACAGTGCTTTGTGAGCCCCTCTCACCGGGGCTTCCCTGGGGCAGAAATCAAGCACCAATCAGTGTGCCCGGCAGGCCCCGGTCATGGGACCTCTTCTCGCTTTGCCCGGTCTCCTCGTTGTGACCGGCTGACCCGCCTCTCCCTCTGCCAGGCGGGGGGAGGCGGGAAGTTACGACAATGGAGCTCGCGAGGCTCCGGTCCCATCTTCAGCACGCGGGGCTCTCCTCACCCCGCAGACTTCAGACTGCATGCGGGGCTTCCCTCGATACACCGCGAGCCCCACCCACAAACAGGCGTTCTTCGCCTAGCTTCCTGTGCTGGTCAAACTTCCTTCACGGGGGCGCAATGTCCCGCCCACCGTCAGGCTCGTCTCGCCTGACTTACGGTTTTGGTGGCGCGCTGCCCCGGCCGCCACACGTAAAAGAAGGGCACTCTCTCCTGGACACCAAAAATGCAGGGTAGGTTCCCACCCTTCTTCTGGCCTCAGCTCCTTCTCTTTTGGCAGTCACTCCCCAGGCACGAGCAGCACTGCACGCGCTAGCTCTATGGCATCCTCCTTCCCTCCAGAGCTCCGCCCACAACCAGGCAACGGCCTGACTTCTGGGATGCCTCGGTTTCACGGAGCGAAGTCTCCATTGCTCCTGCCACCCCCTCTCCTCGGGTATATGGAAACGGACTCAGAGCGCTCACCCTGCGCCAGAAAGCTAGAGCCCACTTCTAGGGCTCAAAGGGGCAAGGACGAAAAAGCGCTCACCACGCGCTAAGCCCAATGCCACCAAGGGCAGAGCTGGGCACAGGCAGGCCAGCACGTAGGGATCCCCTAGAAGCAGCAGCTGGGTCCCATGCGGTTCCTCCTTGCCCAGCAGTCTTTCAGCCTCCCAGCTCCAAGTCAGCACCAACAACACCTTCACATGGGGTCACAGCCCCAATATTTATACCATGATTGTCTTTGTTCTTAGGACTCTGCTCCCGGTCCAAACCAGTTCTGGGGGGCACTCCAACATTTCTTTACAGTGCTCACACACCCTCATTGTTAGGTTAGGCTCTGGCCCCAGACACACCACAGGGGGCAGAGCCAGCATTGTACAAGGCAGGCACAGACCTATTCAGGGTCAGGGGCTACTCCTCCCTATACTCCAAATGCAGATCTGCCTATTCAGCCTAGGGCTGACTCACCCAGCCCCTCTGGAGTCACTGCATCTCACCAGCCCCTGTCACTCCAGAGCCAGACATGCAATACACATCAGGCAGGCACAAAGACACATAGCACACAGAAATGCCCACTTCTAAAAGTGGCATTTCTAAAATAGTGATAATAATTCTGCGAACACCATTGCACAGCATTTATTACCACTATTCCAAACATACCAAACTTGACCACTCTACTCCTCTCAAATCAGGAATTACCACTGAAGCACATATCAGGGAATCCCCAATGTATTCCTATGGGAGGGCAACCTCACAGTAGTGAGAAACCAAAATGGCTGTTTGTCTCTACCAGGACATGTCACACAGTTAAGGCACATGTCCTACCTTTTACCTACATTGCACCCTGCCCATAGGGATAGCTAGGGCCTACCTTAGGGGTGACTGATATGTAGTAAAAGGGGAGTCACAGACGTGGCACCCACTTTATGTGCCACGTCACAGCGGCAGTAAACTGCGCGTGCAGGCCCTGCAATGGCAGAGGCCTGAGACAGGTTTGAAAGGCTACTTTGGTGGGTGGCGCATTCAGCGCTGCAAGCCCACCAGTAGCATTTAATTTACTGGCCCCTGGTATATGAGATATCACATTCCTGGGGACTGATAGGTAAATTAAATTAGCTAAACAGGTGTAGACCACTCTTAACACGTTTTACCATAGAGAGCACATGCACTTTACACTGGACAGCAGTGATAAAGTGCCCAGAGTCCTAAAACCACCAACACCAGGTCAGAAAAAATACTAGGAGGAAGGCAAAATGTTCAGGGATGACCCTGCAAAAAGGGCCAAGTCCAACAGGCTCCCTCGCTTCACCGCTTTGTGGTACCGGGCCCTGCCAGTGAGAGTCACGGCAGAGCCGGCTGCCTCTTCCCTCTGGCTGCTCCAAATTGTCACGTTTGTGGAAAAAAAAACACGGCAGCAAAACGCAGCAGTGCAACATGGCCAAAAGAAACGTCAATCTGCGCTTATAATTAACTGAAGACTCTGCAGATGAGCAGGCGCGCGATGTGTGCCTATATAATGATTAGCTATGAAACAGGTCCATAATTAAAGTTGAATGTACGTACCACACGGGCTGTGCGTGCTAGCACATCAGACCGAAAAACTTTCAAATCATGATACCTTTGGGGCTACACTGGGCACTTCCTGCATTGAGGGCTGGCGAGATGCAGTGCTGGCCGGCCTCCGGCAACCCAACTCGGACCTCACCCGCGGCAACGCCGGCCGCCAGGTATGATTGAGGGTCGCGGCTCAGCTGCACACTCTGACTGAGGAAGGTTTGTTGGGTAGCTACAAACCACTCCGGCCACCAGTTTGTGGTTCAGTAAGTAAGCCGCCGGTGGGGTCATGGTTCTTAGAGGCTGTGCTAGCCTACATGTTTGCCGCCAGCTGAGGAGACAAACTTTCTAATTCAACTGCTGCGGCGGGCGGCTGCAGCAGGACCGACCCGCCTATCACCGAGTCTCAGAGACTCACACCTGACCTCATTAGCTGTCAGTGTCTCATAGCCATTCGGCACTCTGACTCCTCCCAAGTCAGTGAAATGGTAATGCCGCGGCCGCACGGTAAATCCAATCCTAATAAGGTCTGTTACATTGTAACAGTACCAGCTGCCCACGAGCTCAGGCAGGCCCCCCAAGCCTGTTGGAACAGCTTATGGCATGCGTTGCCGCTCTGCGCTTTCACAGTAAAAAAAAGGTGGGTTAGCAGCCAGCGCTCTAGGCGCTTGACAGGCAAGGAGGTGCTACATATGCGTGACTTTGCATTTCAGTACGGTGATGCGGACCACCACACTGAAATGCGTGAAAGACCTGATGCGTGGTACTTGGCAGGCCTGAATGGCCTGATAACTGGAGGTTAGTGCACTTAATGGACAGATCTGTGATTTGCATAGTTCAAGTTGCGACCAATTATAAAGTAGCAGAGAGGGTTAATGTCTCTGCTGCAAAGCAGAATGTGTAACAAGCGTGCAACAAGCAGATGACAGATTTGTATTTATTGTAGATTTCTCAGTGGGTTACAGTTTTTATCACAGAGATCGTTGTGTTACCTGGAGTTGAAAAGTTACAATCCTTCTAATATAGCACTGCGAGGAGGAGAGGCAATGCCCCCCGAACCCGAGACCCCAGAGAATGCACACTTACGATGCTTTAACCCCCTTCTCCAAGAAGTAACGCCGCTGCAGCCATCGCACTCCGGGAGAGGAGAGGAAAGGGTTAAACACTTCCTCCTACCCTCTCCTATGCAGGAAGAAGTCTCATAGGAGGACCAATCAGGAAAGGTAGTAGGCGGAGACGAGGACGACTCCCCATCAGAAAAGGAGGAGATTTCAGACAGGAAGTCATCAGAGAAGGAGTCTGGGAAGGCCGTACGTGGGACGTCAGATGCGGAAGGAAGACCAGAGGAAGCCAGGACATCACAACCCAAAGACAAAGAGTTGGGAGAAAATGACAACAACGCGGACAAAGTGACCGACAATTGGTGCAAGGACTGGTGGTCTCCCCCAGGAAAGGCGCAAACTGCTCCTGCAACTCAAGAGAGTTGCGCCCATGGCGGTGAGTAAACATCGGGCGGAACTGTGAAACTCGAGACTGGGGAGGGAGTGGAGGGAGCGGGGTAGGGAAACCTTTGTTGGTGTTGCCGTTTTTCCTTTTGCCTTTGGTTTTGGCCTTTTTCTCCCCCCCCCCCCCTTTCGCGGGTATGTTGCACAAGTATTTTCTATTTTGTTTTTGTTATCCGATGGCAGCGTGAAGGTCTGAATAGAAAGACAATTCACGGTTGAGGCTAATAGAGACTCGGGGTCCACGGGGACTAGAAAAATGGTCTGTGTGGCTGACAAAGACAGTGCTAGAATATAGTATCGTTTCTGATGTATAAACACTTTCTCCTATCTCCTACCTGCACTATGGTCATCTATGGGTGATATTTTTCTTTCCTTTTTTTTGGAATCGCTCCTGTCCTGAGCAGGAAAATAGAGAAACGCTAAGGGCAGACAAAAGGGCGACCTACAGCCCTCCCCGGGCACTACAAACGCTTTCTTCTACCCAAAGACATGTAGACACAGGTTCCTTCTTTCGTTTCACAGATCGGGTGAGGTTAAGGTTTTTATCCCTATACCCTTTCAGAAAGGAAATAGACTCACCTGTTACTTACTGCCATTTCCTTTTATCCGAGACTCCTGGAGACCACCGCATGAAGAAAAGAAATCGGCAGAGGCCAACCCCCGTGAGAAGGATAACCTACAAGAAGACAGAGAAAAGCAAAAGAATCAGTAAAGACTAAGAGGATCGGACATTAATGAATAAATAAAAATAAAACGCAATTATTCCATAAATATTCCTGAACGAATAAAGCATCAAAATTGAGAAGCATATTAAGCCTCCTAGTTTTCAATTCCGCCCATCCCTCTCACAAGCACATTGCATCAACGCACTACATGCAAACTACCTGCAAGGCATATATTTATAACCCTATTTATTTCCCCTCAATCTTTCACTCTAAGGTTGCTAAAAAGAGCTTCTTTGGGGGTAGTTTTACAATTTTATTAGCGTGACTCCCCAGTCATTGCATTGTGTTACGTTTCACATCCTGAGTTTATGGGGCAGAATTACTAACACTTTGTGTCTGGTTTGCATCACAAAATTATTGCAAACCTGTGTTGTTTTGTGGTTTACTTTCCACCCAAAATCCTGAATTATGTTGGAAAGTAGCCCTGAAGTAACATATAGTAGAACTATTTGCTACTTTCCGTGAAGGAGGCATACCATATGTTAGAAATGGGGGTCTCTAGTTGGCAGAGGTAGGTACCTTTGTCCAAATAGGGACCCTTGCTTCTAGTCAGGGTAAAGGGGATACAAACTTTAGATAACCCCCGCTCACCCCCTTGGTAGCTTGGCACGAGCAGACAGGCTTATCCCAAAGGCAATGTGTAAAGTATTTGTACCAACACTCACAGTAACACAGTGAAAACACCACAAAAGGACACCACACCAGTTTAGAAAAATACAATTTCTTTATTTAAACTTCACAAGTCCAAAACGACAAAAATCCAACACACCTTTCAAATGGTTTCAAGAACTTGTACCATAGAAAACTATGGATGCGTGACTTTTACACAAAATACCTGTAGTTGCGTCAAAATTCACAAGGCCAAACAGCGGCAGAGTCGGAAACAAAGAGATGCGTCGACTCGTGAGTCCTTGGGGAGGCGATGCGACTGTCCCGCTGCACGTAGAGGAAGGGTTGCGTTGAATCCGGTCTGTATGGGGAGTAATGCGTCGATTCTTCATGACGGTTCCAGTCCGCAGGTGATGCGTCGGGAAAACTTGCCGCACAGGTGCGATGCGTGGAAATCCGGTATGCATCGGTGATCGATGTAGCAGCGTCAAACGGTGCTGCATCGGTTTTCTTCAGCCGCGATCCCTCAATGGGTTGATTCTTGCAGCGGCGATAGGCGCTGCATCGGTTTTCGCAGCGGCACGGTGATGCGTGGATATTCTTCCCGTGCCGTGGAGATGTGTTGGAAAAACAGCCGCAAGAAGAGTGATGCGTCGCTTTTTGCAGCTCTTCAAGTTTCTTCTTTCTTCCATCTCCCAAATCGCAGCAACAACCTCCAGAGGTCCAAAACTGGCACAGGCACCTCTAGGCAGGTCAGAACTCACAGGAGCAGAGTTCAGGGGAGCTGGGGTGAAGTCTTTGTGTCCCTGAGACTTCAGAACAGAAGGCCAGCACACACAGGCCCTTGGAGATCTCCTTCAAGCAGGAGACACAGCACACAGCAAAGTCCTTCTCCTTTCCTTGGCAGAAACAGCAACTGTAGGCCAACCTCACACAGCACACAGCAAAGGGGGCAGTACTTATCCTCAGTCTCTCCAGCTCTTCTCCTTACCAAAGGGTCCTCTTGAATTCCAGGGATGATGCAAAGTTCTGGGATTTTAGGTCTGATACTTATACCCCAAAATGTCTTTCTTCTCTTTGTGCAAGGGGCTCTGGGCCCAGTCCAAACCAGTTCTGTCCTCACTGGTGCAGCATGACCACAGGGGGTGGAGACAGCATTGTGCAAGTGAGACAGGCTCCATTCAGGTGTAAGGCAAATCTCCTTCCATCACTCTATCTGCAGCCAGGGTCTATTCAGCTCAGGGCTGAGCCGTCCTGGACGGGACAGGCACACCTCAACCCCCCCAGAGGCTGTCTACAGGGAATGCACATCCTCTGTCTCAGTCACACCAAAACCAGACAGTCAATCCAAAAACAGGCAGAGGCACACAGCATGGTTGGACAAGAAAATAGCCACTTTCTAAAAGGGGTATTTTCAAACACACAATTCAAAAACCATCTTTACTAAAAGATGTGTTATTATATTTTGAGTTTGGGAATACCAAACTAAATTTTTCTATCTTATCTCTATGGGAAGATATGCTTGTAAAATGTTACACCATTAAGTGAGGCCTCTCCTGAGCCCCTGCACTCCTGTAGTGTTGGTGTTCGAGGCCCTCCTCCACCCACAGGTTATACCTGCGCCTCATCCCTGGTGGTCCAGTGGACCTCTGACTCCTTTCTCTCGCTCTGCTTTCTGCCCCCTTCTTCCTCTCCTTCTGCTCCGTTTTCACCCTTTAGCTTCTTTAGCGTTTTTTTCACCCTTTCACTCCTTAAAGCATTTTTCTTCTGCTTTCTGCTCCGTTTTCACCCTTTAGCTTTCTTTAGCGTTTTCACCCTTTCACTCTCTATAGCATCTTTCTTCTGCTTTCTGCTCCATTTCACTCTTTATTCTTTTCACCCTTTTACTCTTTATATCTTTTTCTTTTCTTTTTTCACCCTTTCACTCTACTTTTTTTCCTCTTCTTTGCATGGTTCCCCCGTTTTTCCCGCCGCTGCTGCCCCCGCGGCCCCTCCCCCCAGCACGACCAGCCCGAGCCAGTTCCCCTCCCAACTGTCCAGCCCTCCCCGATCCCTACTTAATGGTGGCCGCTGCGGGGACAGGCGAGCAAGACCACTGACTCATTGTCAGTGAAATTGCTCTCCCACCCTCGCAGCTCCACCATTAAGTGAGGCCTTTCCTGAGCCCCTGCACTCCCGTAGTGTTGGTGTTCGAGGCCATCCTCCACCGACAGGTTATACCTGCGCCTCATCCCTGGTGGTCCAGTGGACCTCTGACTCCTTTCTCTCGCTCCTCTTTCTGCCCCCTTCATCCTCTCCTTTCTGCTCCGTTTTCACCCTTTTGCTTCTTTAGCGTTTTTTCACCCTTTCACTCCTTAAAGCATTTTTCTTCTGCTTTCTGCTCCGTTTTCACCCTTTAGCTTTCTTTAGCATTTTCACCCTTTCACTCTCTATAGCATCTTTCTTCTGCTTTCTGCTCCGTTTCATCCTTTATTCTTTTCACCCTTTTACTCTTTATATCTTTTTCTTTTCTTTTTTCACCCTTTCACTCTTGACTTTTTCCCTCTTTTTTTCCTCTTCCTCTTCTGTGCTTGCTTCCCTTGTTTTTCCCGCCGCTGCTGCCCCTGCGGCCCCTCCCCCCAGCGCGACCAGCCTGAGCCAGTTCTCCTCCCCACTCCCGCCTCCCAGCTGTCCGGCCCTCCCTGACCCCTACTTAATGGTGGCCGCTGCGGGGACAGGCGAGCAAGACCACTGACTCATTGTCAGTGAAATTGCTCTCCCACCCTCGCAGCTCCACCATTAAGTGAGGCCTCTCCTGAGCCCCTGCACTCCCGTAGTGTTGGTGTTCGAGGTCCTCCTCCACCCGCAGGTTATACCTGCGCCTCATCCCTGGTTGTCCAGTGGACCCCTGACTCCTTTCTCTTGCTCCGCTTTCTGCCCCTTCATCCTCTCCTTTCTGCTCCGTTTTCACCCTTTAGCTTCTTTAGCGTTTTTTCACCCTTTCACTCCTTAAAGCATTTTTCTTCTGCTTTCTGCTCCGTTTTCACCCTTTAGCTTTCTTTAGCGTTTTCACCCTTTCACTCTCTATAGCATCTTTCTTCTGCTTTCTGCTCCGTTTCACCCTTTATTCTTTTCACCCTTTTACTCTTTATATCTTTTTCTTTTCTTTTTTCACCCTTTCACTCTACTTTTTTTCCTCTTCTTTGCTTGCTTCCCCCGTTTTTCCCGCCGCTGCTGCCCCCGCGGCCCCTCCCCCCCAGCGTGACCAGCCCGAGCCAGTTCCCCTCCCCGCTCCCGCCTCCCATCTGTCAAGCCCTCCCCGACCACTATGCTGGCACGCCGAAGGCGTGCCAAAGGCAAGCCCATCTGCGTCCGTCCGCGACCCGACCGCGACCAGCGCCAGGAACCCTGGACCTCTGCACCGCCAACGCTACAACCCAGCAGCACTCCTCGCACTCAACCCAGGCCGCAACAACAACTGCAAGCTAGCATCACCAGCCGACACCCACGGACCCTCCAGCTGTCACCGCTGCTGGCACACCTGCAGCACAGTCAGGAACATGGACCCAGCACAACACGCCCGCAAGAACACAACCGAACCGAAGACCCTGCAATGCATCCTCCTCAACGTCCGATCACTCCACAAACACGCCACAGAAATCTGGGACCTCCTCGACAGCACCTCCCCAGACGTAGCATTCTTCACCGAAACCTGGACCAACACCACCTCGGGACCGGACATCGCCATTCCCCAAGGATACAAGATCTCCCGGAAGGACCGCCCCAGCCGCCCGGAAGGAGGAATCGCCATCGTCCACAAATCCACCCTCCGGCTGAGCATGCTCCCCGACGAGCCCACAGACCTGATGGAACACATACACTTCAAGATACAGGCCAGCCCTACTACCACCCTCCGAGGAACTCTCATCTACCGACCCCGCGGACCTTTCACCAACTCCATCACGGACATCATCTCCCCGCAAGCCATCGCATCCACCAACTACACCCTGCTGGGAGATCTCAACTTCCACCTCGACAACCAACTAGACCCCAACACCACATCCCTCCTGGACAACCTCCACAACATTGGACTCCGCAGGATCGTGACTGAACCCACGCACTCAGCAGGACACACCCTCAACCCCCTCTTCACAACAGGAAACTCCATCACCTTCAGCCACACCACCGAACTCCCGTGGACAGACCATTGATGCATCCACTTCACCTTCAGAACACCCACCGTCCACAGACACCAGCACCTGATCCCACGAAGAAACTGGACTAAAATCACCGACGACCAGCTCACCTCCTCACTCGGCAACTCCACCCCAACCACCGCGGAAGACGATGACCCCAACACCGCAGCCCGAACTCTGCACAGATGGATCTCCAACAGCGCCAACACCATAGCCCCCCTCAAGAAGAACAACAACATACGCCAAGAAAGCCAGATGGTTTACCAGCGAACTTCGAGAGTCCAGACGCACATGCTGCCGCCTCGAAAAGGCCTGGAGGAACTCAAAATCCACAGAACCCCACAACAAGTTCAGAGCCACCACCAACGCCCACCACCAACTCATCAGAAACACGAGAAAAACAGCGATCGAAGACAGAATTTCCACACAAGCGCACATCAGCAAAGAACTCTTCAGCATCATCAAGGAGTTCGCCCAACCCACCAGCGAGTCTACTGACATTCCTCCCTCACAAGACCTCTGCAGCAAACTCAGCACCTTCTTCCACCACAAAATCAAGAACATCTACGACAACTTCGACGAAGACAACCAACACACTGAACCCTCACTAACCGCCCCCGACACCCTAAAGCCAACGATTGACAGCTGGACAGCCCTCACCACTGAAGACTATGAAGTCAATCCACTCCGGGGCCCCCACGGACCCCTGCCACCACCACAACTTCAACAGAGCCGCCGACACCATCGCACCCATGCTTCGCCACACCATCAACCGCTCCCTAGCGAACGCCTCCTTCCCCGACAACTGAAAACACGCCGAGATCAACCCCCTCCTGAAGAAGCCCTCAGCGGACCCCACCAACCTCAAAAACTACAGACCCATCTCCCTGCTCCCGTTCCCAGCGAAAGTCATTGAGAAAGCCATCAACAGCCAACTCGCCACCTTCACCGAAGAGCACAACATCCTCGACTCCTCCCAATCCGGCTTCAGAAAAAACCACAGCACAGAAACCGCCCTCCTCGCCGCAACAGACGACATCCGCTCCCTCCTGGACAGAGGAGAAACAGTAGCCCTCATCCTCCTCGACCTCTCAGCGGCCTTCGACACAGTCTCCCACCGCACCCTAACACGCAGACTCCACGATGCAGGGATCCGGGACAAGGCCCTCGACTGGATCCACTCTTTGCTCTCCGGCAGAACGCAGCGGGTCAGACTCCCTCCTTTCCTCTCGGACCCTACACCTACCACCTGCGGAGTCCCCCAGGGGTCCTCCCTCAGCCCCACGCTCTTCAATGTCTACATGGCTCTGCTCGCCCCCATCGTCAGAACCCACGGACTCAACATTGTTTCATACGCAGACGACACCCAACTCATCCTCTCCCTATCCAACGAACCCAACGCAGCAAAACACAACTTTCAAAATGGCATGGAAGCCGTCGCCAAATGGATGAAAAGCAGCTGCCTACAACTCAACACTGACAAAACAGAAGTACTCCTCATGGGCCCACACCCCGATGCCTGGAACGACACCTGGTGGCCCCCCGCCCTCGGAAGCCCACCCACCCTAACAGACCACGCACGCAACCTTGGAATCATCCTGGACTCCGAGCTCAAAATGGACCACCAGATCAACTCCGTCGCATCCTCCTGCTTCCACCCTCTCCGCCTCCTACGTAAGACCTTCAAATGGATCCCCCTCGAGCACAGAAAGACCGTCACTCATGCCCTCGTCACCAGTAGACTCGACTACAGCAACGCACTCTACGCCGGAATAAACAAAAACCTCACCCGCAAGCTACAAAACATCCAGAGCGCCGCCGCAAGACTGGTCCTCAACCTGCCAAGACGCTGACATATCTCCCAGCACCTGCGCACACTCCACTGGCTCCCCATCGAGGCTAGAATCACCTTCAAGATTCCAACCCATGCACATAAAGCCCTCCACAACACCGGACCAGCATACATGAACAGCCGACTCAAATTCCACGTACCCCAAAGGACCCTACGATCAGCCCAGCTCTCCTACGCCGTGGTCCCCCGCGCCAAAAAGACCAGATCGGGAGGCCGCTCCTTCTACTTCCTCGCGGCCAGAGCTTGGAACGCCCTGCTGCTCCACCTCAGACAGACAACATCACTCCCCATCTTCACGAGAAACCTCAAAACTTGGCTCTTCGACAGACCCCCTCCTTGATGGACTGGAACCTGCACCTCCCCTCCTCCCCAGCGCCTTGAGACCCTTACGGGTGAGTAGTCGTTCTTAACAAACATATGATTGATTGATTGATTTACACAGCCTCCCCATTCTGTCCTATGGGGCAAGATAGCCTTTCAATAGTAAAAAACGAAATGGGCAGTATTTCACTATCAGGGCATGTTACACACATCACAACATGTCCTACCTTTTACATACACTGCACCCTGCCCAGGGGGGTACCTTGGGTCTACCATAGGGGTGTCCTATATGTATGAAAAGGGAAGGTTAGGGCCTGGCAAGTGGGTGCACTTGCCAAGTCGACATGGCAGTTAACAAACTGTGCACAGGCACTGCAGTGGCAGGCCTGAGACATCTTTTCAGGGCTACTCATGTGGGTGGCACAATCAGTACTGCATGCAAACTAGTAGCATTTGATTTACCAGCCCTGGCACACTTAGTGCGCTTTACTAGGGATCTACTAGTAAATCAAATATGCCAATCAGGGAGAACCAATCATGATAACAATTTACACAAGGAGCACTTGCAATTTGACACTGATCAGCAGTGGCAAAGTGCCCAAAGCATCTAAGCCAGCAAAAATGAAATCCAGCACAGCATCAAAAATACAGGAGGTAGAGGCAAAAAGTCGGGGGAAACCACGCCAAGAATGCCAGGTCTAACACCATAACGTGTATTTATAAAGCACATGTTCTCCCCCAAAGAGGCATCTTGGCGCTGAATAACAGATGTTTATTGTTACCCAACTCAATGGTACTCATTTTATCAACCTCAGAAAGGACAAGTGGACCTGCCGGGAATTGAACCTCTGACCATGCGATTGAACACAGGATCCTGCAGTGGATGCATTAGTCCACTTAAAGGTTGTTTCCCAGCCACCAGACCTGGCCATGTATCTACTAACTTTGGTAGCAAGGGATTTGCATCACAAAATTATGCCTCTTTGAATTAGAGAAAAGATTTATTTTTTCTAAACCTTTCAGACTTTGAATGTGTACTATATGGTGCAGCACACATGCAAAGTGTTAATCTTTTTCTAAGCATAGAATTTGGTGCTAGAAAGGTACCTATGCTGGACATCACCCATATACCCTTTTACTATGGTGCAAGAGTGTGTGCATTGGTGCACAGCAGCCTAAGGTATGATAGTGCTGGAGGACAGTGCAACAGCACCATATCTAGGCAGATCTCACCCTCTTCACGCAACACAGCACACAACTTTGGTTACTGTGCTACCTGAAAACTTTGTAAATCTACCTCTTCATTTCTCCAGAACAAGCACTCTTAACATATAATGCCAATCAGTCCTTATTTCCGGTACATTGATTTACACACTTGTATGACTCATTGTCTCTGTATAATATGTTTTTGAGGTAAAGCGCTATGAAACTCTACATTGGGATGTAGCACTATAAAATAAATAAATGTGTGAGAAGGTCTAAGGGGAGATGAGGGCCAGTATTGGAGAGTGGTAGTGAGAGAATCCATGAAGGAGGTCGTGGGCCGGCACCAACAAAGATTGCTGAAATAGGCACCACCAACGCTAAGCTCTGGTTTCAGCCAATATTGCAAGAGCACGGAAAAGACACGTCACACGCTGAAGCAAGAAACAACATCCTAGCTCTACTGGTCTATCCCATGAAAGAAATCCAGCTGCCCAGTGTCCAGACGGTGCTACATTTGCTCTCTGGGATGATTAAGGTGTGTGCTGTGAGAGGAACTGAACAACATGCAGTTGACTTCAGTAACATGGACTGTGAAAATGTATGTGCCAATGTCAGTGGCTTCAATTCCACGTGCTGGTTCTGTGCCAGTGCCAGCAGAACTCAGCTGCCAGCCTCAGCTAGTGATTGCAACACATCAACCACTGTATTAAAAACATTAAACCACAATTTATGCCCCTTGACGTGGTATGCATTTGCATCTATTTAGCCTGTCTCTAATGCATTCAGTGTCGAAACAAAGAGTTCTAACATATACATGAAAATTAATCTAGTAAATAGAAAATGTAAACAATATACGAGAATGTAAAATTTTTTCTTAAAATCATTGTCATGGTGGAAATTCCAGTTGGCTAGTAATAAATGTTTTTTTGTCCGGCTTGAGCATATGGTGATTTATAAGTATACACAGTTGCGTAGTTAAGTATATTTTTGTTTCTGTGTACATGGTGTGGCTTGTCATCCATCGCTGTTTCTTTGTATACTATTCCTTTTGGATTCTCTATTCACAAAGTTTAGGAAACATTACATAACCACTTCACATGATGTTTTATGCAAACCTCTTTGCATGAATGTTCTCCACTCCACACCTGTTTGCTGCACATTCTTGCTAATAATAAACAGCCACAATCATCAATATTATGAGATGCACAAAAGTCACTTTCCTAACAGTGATAGATGCGCCACAATACTTTAATCTAAAAGAAAACTTTTTTTTACATGAGGGCTGATTTTCATGCAATACAGGGCACTGCAACTATACTGTTGCTTCATGACTTTAAAATGGCTGGTGGCACGAAGAGGCCTGTAGTGCAGACCCTTCAGGAACTTACTGCAAGTTCTCTGTTTTAAGTGTGGCTAGATATCTAGAACATTGTTGGTGGTACAATACTGGCTGAAGAAACCTGTATAAAAGGTATGTAGTCACAATTACAAATTCTCTACATCTCACTCATCATACTACTATGATAAATCCACAGAAGGCAATTTAGTTTGTGGTGCATTCTTTGTACACGACATACATATTTAGTGTATATAAAATTACGCTATTATAATTGGTGGTGTGTGCTATATACATGCCAAACAGATTAAGGGCCAGATGTACGACATATGTTTGCATACGCAAACGGGTTTGCGACCCGTTTGCACATGCAAAAATACCTAAGTGCCATGTACAAACCCTAATTAGCGAGTCGCGATTTATTTGCAACTCGCTAATTAGGATTTGCGACTCGCTATTAGGAAGGGGCATTTCAAGGGCGTCCCTTCCTAATATCGAGTCTGAGCCCTATGTATGACTGTTTTGCGACCGCAATTGCGGTCGCAAAACAGTCGCAATTTACCACCTACTTGAAGTAGGTGGTAAAGCATTCGCAAACGGGAAGGGGTCCCCAGCGGACCCCTTCCCCTTTGGGAATGCATGGGAAAATATTTTTTAAGGAAGGGCAGGCAGTGGTCCCAGGGACCACTGTCTGCCCTTAAAAAATTAAACTAAAACGTTTCATGTTCTTTTTAGGTCTCGCCTAGCGTTGCAGCGCGAAGTGCTGCTCGCTTTGCGAGGCATGCAGTATACACTATAGCTGGGAAGCTTCGTTTAAGCTCTGCCCACTCTCCACCCATCTTTTGGATTGGCTTACATCCTAAATACTGCCTTCTGATTGGTTTTTGGCTTCTTAGTCTCTCCTCCTGACGGCCATGTTGTGATTTGTAACCTTCCTGGCTATTGGCCCCTTTACTCAAACACTATTTTGTGCCCTGTGTTCCCCCCCCGCCCCCTCCTGCAGTCCTTGACTTTTTGCCCCCCCTCACTTCCTCCCACTCCCGTTCGTGCCTTCCTGGAGGCCCGCCTTCCTGTTTCCAATGCAATAGGTCTCCCGTAAATACGAGTCCTATTGCATTAGAAATGCTTGTTTGTTGGGGGATTGGCTGGGTGATCGCACTCTTTTTTGGTCTCGCACGCTGCTGACGGCTATTTTACGCATGCCCATTGAACACCTCTCCTCCCTCAGCTGTTTTTCCTTCCCTCCCCGCCCAGGTTTCAGAACGATGCGAGGTTACGTTCAAACACGGCTGCTACGAGTGATCTCTGCTGAAAGTTCTCTTTCCCATCCGTTCACAAAGTAGAAGACAGAAAAGGCATATTTTGTCGTCTCCAGGTCTTTATTTTATTATATCGATGTATTTATTTCCTTCTGGTTAAAGTCAATGAACTTTACGGCATCTCGTAATCAAATGTTTCCTCAGTAGGCGGGCGCGTTGCTACTGGTTGCCATGGCAGCTGTCCATGCAGAGCGACAGAGCAGAAAGTAAAGAGGCGGCCAGAGGAGCTGCCTTCAACCAGGCAGTCGTAGAGCGACGACTTTAAATTGTGAGCACTAATGCTTGTCTTCGGATAGTTGGGCTTCTGTCCTTACTACACCTGCTGCTAGCTCCGCCCCGGAAATGACAGCGGTGTTGTTGTTTAGTGTTTTGGGGCGGCTGGTCCGTCGTGCAGCACCATGGCAGCTGCATGTGTCTCTGCTGCCAAAAGGACATCTAAGAGCGGAAGCCGCGGCTCGGGCCGATTTCTCCTGCGAGCATTGGGAGATTGTGAAGCCGTCCATTACCGACTTGACACAGGAGGGGCAAAGCAACATCCTCTGCACCGTGCAGGGTTGCGGGAAAGTGTTGTCTAACCTGCCAGCTCTCAATATGCATCTCGTTAAGAGTCACGGTGTTCAGGTGTGCTGTCTCCGTCTGATTACTAGTTTGTGTTTATCGTCTCAATATTCTTCAGTTCTGCCTCCCTCTTACTACATCTTTCTATCTCACCTGTGTCCTGACCCAGCCGGGCCGTGCCATCCACCATGCTACACTACACCCGTCCTCTTAACCCTTATTATGGCTCGGAGGTGGAGACCTGCGCCAGTCCTGCATTAACGAGCTGCTGGCCCTAGTTTCTCTAGTGTCCCCGTAAACTACCTTCTTCAACTATTTTTATAGCCATTAATGATCTCTTCTCCCTTAATTTGTGTGACTCTTCGTCTATGGACTGTTTTAAGTCAGTTATACGAGCCCTTTCTGTTTCGGACAGTTGTGCGCCGCACTGCCAGTAGTCTGCATACTCGACTGTACCTCAGATTACCATTACCCTCAGCAACTTAACCTGTTACCGATCATAAATAACTGATGCCAGTGTTTCAGTCTCAGACAGCAGTGGCACCGAGCGGTATGTCCCACAGTTTATGACTCACTGCCTGATTAGCAAGAGAAATGTGTTTTATTATTACCTGCCTTTATTATTAAATAGTAACCCCATATAAAAATGTTATTGTTTGTTATCGATTTTTGTTTTTGTTTTCCATAAGTCTATAAATTGTCACTGAATTTTTATTGCGTAAGTTTCCCACCCAAAATTCACTAATTTCAGTGGAAGGAGCACAGTTTAAAGTATTGTATTTTGCTGCATCATACATCAAATTATTTCTATATTTTCTTGCTCTGTCTTTGTGGCCCACCTTGCTCTTTTCTGACGAATTCTAAGTCTGGTTCACCTTCACTTCTCATGTTTGTTTGTCTCGTGTCGTGCATTTCTGTTCTTGCAGAGCCCATTAGTTATCTACTTTCTAACTGATCTCCATTTCCGTGCTCAAGATATAATGTTCTGTTCCGCTACTTGCATTTTCCAGTTACCTATGACTTGTCAGGTGTGCCTATGGTAGTAAGGTGGGATTTCTGATTTAGTAAAGGGGAAATGAATAATCGCTGCCTTTTAGTTCTGCACTAGTTTATTGCCCATTTAATCTTAGCCCTTCCACAAATTCCTAACTATAGTGCCATGTCGGTGCTAATGGTGCATGTTCTAGGCTTCCGGGTGGGCGATAAATTATTGGTTGTGACATGTGAAAAAGTCGCTTGCTGCAAACTCAATTTTTTCTGTTCTGCTTTATGATGATTTCCGTTTTCAGCATATTGAGCATCAGCGTGGACATATAAACAATTGGAGAAATACTGAAAAAAATTATTTTCACCTTGGAAGAGGTAGGTTTTAAATATCGTACTTTTGTAGACTGCCCACAATGCCTTAGGTTGCATTGATACAAGTTTTACCTGTTAGTGTTTGTTTTGTAGTTATGTATAAAATGAACTGAAAATTAATGGGGAGTTTTCACTTTTTTTTACCAACTAACTTTCTAATAGTCTTTATTTAATCTGCAGTACCAACACTTCAAATGAAGTGACTTTGATTGTGAACTAAGGCTATTGATTCACCAGAGTCTCGCCGGTGGAATTATTGGTGTGAAGGGTGAGAAAATCAAGGAGCTCAGAGTGGTACTGAGCTCTTACTTTAACTCGTTTTTTTTCATTTGTCACTGGTCCAGCCACATTGGTAACGTTGCGAGTCGGAGATGTTGAGGCTATTGTGTAATGTTAACCGACTCTTGGTTAAGCTTCATTAGCCGTGTTTTTGCATATAATTTACTTAGAAGACCTCAAATCAAACTGTCTCCTCCATTGGATACTGTTTGTTAAGCATTAGGCTCTATTAAAGTAATTCATAATTCGGCATACTTTGCAAGTAGCCCAGTTATTTTTTTTAACCACCACCACCACCACTACTTCACAAAGGTTAGCAATGTCTTTTTATTTTGGTACTAAGCCTATTAAAATCAACGTCCATTTACTTTTTAGCACACCCAGACTACCATTAAGCTCTTCCAGGAGTGCTTCTCTCATTCAACTGATCGCGTTGTTCTAATTGGTGTAAAACCTGACAATGCCTTTTACGTGCAAGACCTGCAAGCGGTGCGTAAACACGACCTTTGCACTCATAGTCCTTGCTTACCAGAAGAGGCGCAGTTACTGCCAGCCATGCTTCTCGTAAGCAAAATATGTGCTTATGCACCCCTTGCTGCTTCTCAAAACATATAAATAAAAGGCACTGTCATTTGCAATGCCAATACCTTAAACTCGCAAATGCGAGATCGATTGCATTGCAAATGCTTGTTTTTTAATGTATCCCGTTTTCCTTTAAGGAAAACGGGCTGCATTTAAAAAAAAAAAAAAACCTGCTTTATTTAAAGGCAGTCCCAAACATGGAGGTCTGCTGAGCCCAGCAGGCCCCCATCCCTGGAAGGGCCAGCCATTCCCAATGGGGTCGCAAATTGCGAGTGGCTCATTAATATTCATGCGCCTCGCATTTTGCTACCCCGTTGGGAATCGCTAACAGTGTCTCTGACACTGTTGTACATTTGCTTTTGCGACTCGCAATTTTTCACAATTTGCGAGTCGCAAAAGCAAATGGTCGTACATCTGGCCCTTAGTGTATGTCTAACCACACTATTGTAATATTGTGTATTTACTTGTGATGCAAATCAGTGATCACACCAACCATGATGTCACTAGAATAGACATACCGGTTCCCTAAGCACACACAGTTGCCTCTGCACCATGATTCACATGCTATGTGACCCGAGGGCCTATTTACTCTGTGCGCAGACTAGTTGTGCAAGGGAGGAGAACCTGCACACATGCTGTCATGTGGTGGCTGCGATCGGTCACGTGATGCTATGATAACTGCGCCTGAGCAAATGATGGTTGAGCTATGCCATTTGAGGTTGTATTTGCACTTCTTCTATCATGTTTGCACCTTTGCCATACCATGGCAGCCCTCTATGGGGCATATTCTCAAGGACTCATCGCCGATTTATCGGCACTTTAGCACCGCAAAAGTGGCGATAGATTTATCGCCCTATTCTCAAGCTGGTGCAAACTGCCGATATCGCCAGTTTTCTAGCGATAGCTGCCGCAAAAAACATCGCCACGGATTAGAGCGACAACTAACTCTAATGATATGCAGAGTAGGCATTCCCGTGCAAAAACACACGAAAACACCACTTCGCGATATTGTCAACGACCAGCCAGATCGGCGAAGCGAACCAAAAACAGGCGATAAGGCACGTTAGCAGCAGGGATTTAACACCTGCCTTTTACTGGTGTTAAGCAGGACGACAACCTGCAGTATGAAAGGGAGCCCAGCCCAGAGCCACATCTGAAGACCAACAGATGCCATGGAGCCAATGATCATGCAGCTCGGAGACCCAAGAGGTCCACAACACCCACCGCCACCACCCCCAGACCCCCCCGGACCACCCCCCTGGACTACCACCTAGGCAGCGCAGAAGAAGACAGCGGACGTTCCTAAAACGCACCAGCCTCAGACACTCAACGCCAGAGGATGCCATTGCCCACTACAGGCTCAAAAGGACAACCACCCTCCGCATCCTGACCCACATTGCCCACAGGCTGACGGTACCAACACAGCGGACAACTAACATCCCTCCACAGACAAAGCTGCTGGCTGTGCTGCACCTGTTGGCCTCTGGTACCTTCCAACCAACAACAGCCAGAGTCGGAGGAGTCTCACAGCCAGCCCTATCAAACTTCCTCACACATGTCTTGGTTCATGTCCACAAAAGCAACGGCGGGCCCCTGTATCCGCACCACACGCTAGTTCCAATTCGTAGTGTACCTGCGCAACCAACCCCAATGCCAGCCGTTGCCTGACGCCTCTGTGCTCCAGATCCAAGATTGTAGTTACTGAAATGGGGGTGCGCCAGGTCATGAAGTCCAGTAGTCAACAGTAGTGTAAAAACAGTTCTTTATTACAAATACATAAATCAACAATATGAAAAGCTCAGCCAACGCGTTCCATTCCCAACGGGGAACTTCATCAGGGCATCGTGTGGATTCAATTAACTGCATATGCTGCGGGAACTCCCCAATACAATTCCATATTCCAAAGTCAGTATTCAGAAACCTGTTGGAGAAATGGTGACAATGGTCAAGCGTCCGTATAGTCACAAACGTAATATGGTACAGTGTATTGCACTTGGACAAACCGGAATGCTAACAGGTATGATAAAACCTGCATAAAAAGACCGTAACAAAAGTTCGTGTGGGCGTAACCTTCATAGGAAAGAAAAGGAAGGTTACGACCTCACGTACTTCTGTTAAGGTCTTATCATGCAGGAGTTATCATACCTGTAAGCATCACGGTTTGTATCAGCTTGATACCCCTGCACCTTCCCTTCCCCCACACTGCGCAGGAACAGCTGGACTCCAAGCAAGGGAACTACGCCATAGCTGGCTTCCCGCACGTGTTGGGGGCAATTGACTGCACACATGTACTACTTGTGCCCCCTGCCGACACTGCACACAATAACCGCAACAGAAACCACACACATTTCATCAATGTGCAGGCAAAAGTGGACCACCTGGGCCTGTTCACGAATGTCGTTGCAAACTTCCCAGGCAGTGTGCATGATTCCTACATCTTCCCCAAGTCCATCACCAACCAGCGCTTTGAGGATTGCACCTATGGAAATGCACTGCTCGTCGGTAAGTACCAACTGAACACACCACACACCTCAACTCCACAATCATACAACTCACAACTGTGGGAATGCACACGTTACAAAATCATATACAACATGCCAATCAACAGGCCCAACTACCAGACACGACAACACAAGTAACTGTGGTAACCGTGGCCAGCCATGTAGACAAACCATCCACGGCATGGCACCTCTGCCACACAATTGCAGAATGTGGGGAGAGGTGGGAACAAAGTATGTGCGAAGGAGGCAAGTGACCCATCAATAAGAATGTACACAATGCCAAGTGTGGCGGTGATGTGCTGGACAGACTTCAGTATGCAGAGCACAGACATGTCCATGTGGACATATACTGCTGGTGTTTGTAGTGTTGTGGACGCAAACAGGTTACCTCAGGCAGTGTGGAAGACCTTGGACATGTAGCTTTGTCGTCCCCCCTGTAAGCGTAAGCGGAAAGGCCTTGGCCGGCGTATGTCGTGAATAAATTGCCCGGGGCGCTGGGTGTGGTTCAATTCCGGGATGGCCACCAAAGTAACTACTGCGTGTGTCTCTGTGTCCGCCATATCCTGTCCATAGGCCTACACACACGTGGCCGACCACCTTCAACGGCCAGATTTACACTGGAGACGAGGTGGCTACATCCCAAGCCAACCCGCGCACATCTCGTCATCGCATGCAGGGTCGTGTCTGCCAGTGCGGCGCCCCCCACCCAACCACGAGGCCGCTGCCATGACCGGTGGTGCCTGCACGATCCTGTGCGCCTGCTGCACCCCAGCCCTGGTCCCCAGACCGGTCTGCCGCCCAGCGATGACTGGCCGCCCCTGCGCACCCAGGCCTCAATGCTCACCTGCTGCCACCGGCGTGTCTCCAAGAGGGCCCACCATGTGCCGGTGCACCCTCCTCAGCTGATCGCTGGATTCCGCGCCACAAGCCCCCAGCGCACCCTGCGGTACCACACTGCGGAGTCATGTGTGTGCTGACTGCTGCCTTCGGCGTACACTTCGCTCCAGCAGGGCCCTCAATTCAAATCGAATCTTGATTGGCAGGACGGCATATCGAGGTCTACGTATCATCGCAGGCTGCACACCCGCTCAGCTCTTCAGGTGCCCCTACCTCAGTGCACCACAAGTCACCGTCCCGTGGCGGTAGGCCCGTGCCGGCCGCAGTGCATCGGGTGCCACCAACTCTGTGCACCGCAAGTCATCGTCCCGTGGCGGTAGGCCCGTGCCGGCCGTAGTGCATCTGGTGCCACTAACCCAGTGCGCCACAAGTCATGGCCCCTTTATGATTGAGTCTCGTGGTGCGGATGCCATCATGTCACCTCCGGCAGTGGGGAATGTGATGTGGTAGGCCCCTTTTATTGGCAGGGTCACATGTCCTGTGATGCCTGTGCTGGATGGGTGTGGTGTGGCTGTAAACCAGCCCTCAGGGAGTGGCTGTGGCATGCTGACAACTAGACCAGTGATCAGCAGATCACTACAGGGAAGACCTGGGACATGTAGCTTTGTCGTCCCCCTCTGTAAGCGTAAGCGGAGTGGGCTGGTGTATGCCAGTCCAGCGGAGGGGTGTGAACAATGAGCCCGGGACTCTGGGCGTGGTTCAGTTCTGGGCTGGACAAGAAAGTAACTAATGCGTGTGTCTCTGTTGTAGTGCCGGCGCCACCCGGACCGCAATCGGCAATGTTGCACCCTGTGACTCAAGTCCCATAACATGAGCAACATGGACACAAGGAGGAATCACTGACCCTACATTCAGCCATACTTTCATACTTGAATGATCATAGACATGACACATCTGTGTGAATTTGAATGTTTTATTCACATTCAGTGGAGTGTTGAAGGTGGAGCAGTACAGGGCCATGCAAACCCCACTTTACATTCTTGCCCCATGGAGGGCCAGCCAGAGTCCTTCTGGGAATGACAAGTTCATCGGAAGAGGAAGAGTTCAGTCCGCAGTCTGATTGCTTTGTCATTGGTAACCAAACAGAATATGGCAGTCCATGTCGAGGTCCAAGGTGAGTGTCGTAGAGTGTATCGGGGGACAGTGGAAGGTGATGATGCAGAGGGCAGAACCAAGCAGAAACAGGCCATATGGCAGAGATTAATGCTACCGCTTCCTTCTTACCACTAAGGCAGAATCATCCGCATCTTCGTCCTCTGATGTTTCATGTGCCTCACATGTGGGTGGTGGTGTTTTGTCAGCAGCACTGTGTGGCATTGACACCTCAGGGGCCGGAGGTGGAATGTCTGCCGTACCGTGTGGCAGTGACACATCAGGGGCCGGAGGTGGAATGTCTGCCGCACTGTAAGGCACTGACACATCAGGGGGCAGAGATGTGGATGTAGAAGCAGCAGCAGCATTCATCGGCACCAGGCCTTGTGGCATCAATGCCATGATGAGGATCTGCAGGGCATGGAAGATCCCAGCTACATCTTGCTGGGGTGCAGCCGTGGCAGCCATTCTTTCCGCCTCCATCCGCTCCCTGTTCTCCATGATCCTCCGCATGTGTCCCAACTCCCGGCTGACATCGCTGGAGCCACTCTGACTAGACAGTTGTCCTTGTCTCAGAGTCAGGACTCCAGCGATGTCAGCCATGGATCATTGGAGAGCATGGAGCGGACTGTGGGTGTCCGTTAGGGACTGTAAGTGGTCCCTGATGGGACTTAGACACCCACGTATGGCATCTAGTTTGGCTGCCATGAGGTCGAACCCCACCTGCACCTGATCAGCCATCTTCTCCTGGACCTCTAACACACGGTGTTGGAAGGCCATGTGTTGTTCGTGGGGGTCCTGGGAGACAGCCGGGGTGGTGGGTGCTTCCTGCTGTGTGGTCTGTGCAGGGGATGAGGTCTCCTCGATGCAGCTGGGCTGCCCTGCTCCTGGAGGTGAGGTGCCGAAGCTGTCCATGAGCTCTTGGCGGGCATCAGTGTCGAAGGTGTGGAGGTCCACTTCATCATCAGTGAAGAGATGTTGGGTCTGCTCTGCAGGAGGTGTTGATTCTCCCTCTGCAATGTGAAGGGGAGATGCAGTTTAACAATGTGTTCACATGTATGTTGACGCATTGTACAAGTTTACATACAGACTGCATGACAATGTACATTGTGACTGTTTGGGAGGAGCTGCCTATTTGATGCGGGACAGTGGACATTTCGACAACATCACGGATGTGTGTTTGTACTTGTACATTATCATCTCACATTTCCCTGCTATGCCAAATGTGATTGGCCAGTTTCTACACACAAGCGGCACCAGTTGTGTCCTCTGTACTGTTGTGAACGTGTTGCAGTTTGTGCTACATTGTTGTCAATGTTGATGTGCTCTGGATGTTATGTGTGTCAGTGGCGTAACAAAACTTGAGGGGGCCCCCCTGCAAAACACATGGAGGGGACCCCCCCGGCAGCCCGGCCCAACACCTACCACTTTGCCCTACCACCCAAAAATCTGGCATATTTTGATTTGAAACCTCCAACATTTAAATGAAATGCCTCTATATTGCCTTTCTCAAAGTTCGAATGAGAAAGTGGGAAACTCTCTTAACACATAAGCTACGCCATTTGTAACAATAATGTCAAAAGCAGATTATTAAACCCCTTCGCTACTAGGCCTTTTCCCCCCCCTGTGCTAAGCCTTTTTTTGGCTATTTGGGGTAGTTCGTGCTTAGGCCCCTGTAACTTTTTGACTACATAAGGTATCCTCGGCAAATTTGCGTCCTTTTTTTCCAACATCATGGGGATTCCAAAGGTACCCAGGGTTTGTGGATTCCCCTGGAAGGGACCCAGAAATTAGCCAAAATACAGCAACATTTTGTTTTTTGTTGGAAGAATGGGAAAAAAGTGCTGCAAATGAAAGTGTTTGGTTTTTTCCCTGCAAATGGTATCAAAAAAGGGTTTGTGGGGCTGAAATCAACATTTTCCCAGCTTTTAGGGAATGACAGACTTTTGACAGAAAACCAAAATGTTTTACACAGTTTTGGCATTTTACCGGGATATAGCCTATTTTTGCTATTTTTTGTGCTTTCAACCTTTTTCCAGTTAATGGTAGAAATGGGTATGAAAGCAATAATGGATCCTGAAAAGCTATGCATTTTAGAAAAGTAGACAAAATTCTGAATTCAGCAAGGGGTCACTAAGGTGAGGTACCATTTTTATCGGGAGACCTGGGGGAACGCTGGGTAGGATGAAATTTGTGGATCCACGCAAATTCCAGAACTTTCCCACACAGAAATTTGAGAAAAAAGTGATTTTTTTCAGCAAAATTTGAGGTTTGCAGGGGATTCTGGGTAGGAGAATGTTGGGGGACCCACGCAAGCCATACCTCGCTGGACTCCCCCGGGTGTCTAGTTTCCAGAAATGTGTGGGTTTGGTAGGTTTCCCTAGCTGGCCGCCGAGCCCCGGGCCAAAAACTCATGGGACCCCCCTTGCAAAACCAGGTTGGTTTGTGATAGGTAATTTTGATGTCGCCTCAATAGGTTTTGGGCCCTTGCCTGTCGCGGGTCCTTGACCCACCCACGCGAGTGAGGTACCATTTTTATCAGGAGACCTGGGGGAACGCTGAGTGGGAGGAAATTTGTGGATCCATGCAGATTCCGGAACTTTCCCACACAGAAATATGAGAAAAAAGTGATTTTGTCAGCGAAATTTGAGGTTTGCAGGGGATTCTGGGTAGGAGAATGTTGGGGGACCCACGCAAACCATACCTCGCTGGACTCCCCCGGGTGTCTAGTTTCCAGAAATGTGTGGGTTTGGTAGGTTTCCCTAGATGGCTGCCGAGCCCCGGGCCAAAAACTCATGGGACCCCCCTTGCAAAACCAGGTTGGTTTGTGATAGGTAATTTTGATGTCGCCTTAATAGGTTTTGGCCCCTTCCCTGCCGCGGGTACTTGGCCCACCCACACAAGTGAGGTACCATTTCTATTGGGATACTTGGAAAAATGCTGGGGGGTTGGAAATGTGTTGTTACTTACTGCAGCATGAAAATTTGGGCACAATAATGCAAGGAAAATGTGACAGTCCCATTTTTAGGTTTGCAGGACATTGTGGGTAAGATAACTTGTTGGGATCCACAAGAGAGACATCACCATGTACTCCCATGGGTGTTTAGTTTACAACAATATCTACAGTTGGTAGGTTTTTCTTAGATGAAATGTACACCTTGGCAGAGAGACAAAAAAAAGACAAAGATTACTGCACAGCCATCTATTCCTCAAGCACACACACATACTGGTTGGATTTGGCACGAGGGCGAGTGATGGTTCAGTATATAAAATTTTATTAACAAGAGATTTCACAAAAATGAAATGCACTGTCAATAATTGAAAGGACAAAAAACTGAACCAGTGACTCGCAGCTCGTGAGCTGTAAAGCCACGACAAGGCACCAACCGCTTTACAGGCCATTCACACACCTTTCATACGTGATACACACAAGACCATTCACACCACCAGGCACGAAACCAACACATTACAACATTCACAAAAAGGGAAAAGGTACACCCTGCTTGAGAAAAACAGAAAAGACAAATATTTCTGTACAACCACCTATTCCTCATTCACACATATATACTGGTTGGATTTGGCACGAGGGTGAGTGATGGTTCAGTATATACAGTATTAACCAGAGAATTCACAAAAATGAAATGCACAGTTAATAATTGAAAGGACGAGAAACTGAACCATTGACTCACAGCTCGTGCGCTGTAAAGCCACAACAAGGCACCAACCTCTTTACAGGCCATTCATACACCTTTCATACGTGTGACACATACAAAACCATTCACACCGCCAGCCGCGGGCCCAGCACATTACAACACTCAAACCAGCAGACAGCGCCATTCAAGGGCCCATCACTTTCACATGCCCACATTCCGGACACAGCAACCACACCAGCTCACGGATTGCGTGGAGTGGCGTTTAGCTAGCATTGTGTGTAGTGACCAGCAGCAAGTCACTACTCACACACCGCCAGCCAAGTACCAGTCCACGCACACCGCCAGCCAAGCTCCAGTCCACGCACACCGCCAGCCAAGCGCCAGTCCACTCACCGCCAGCCAAGCACCAGTCCACGCACACCGCCAGCCAAGCGCCAATCCATGCACACCGCCAGCCAAGCGCCAGTCCACGCACACCGCCAGCCAAGCGCCAGTCCACGCACACCACCAGCCAAGCGCCAATCCACGCACACCGCCAGCCAAGCGCCAGTCCACTCACCGCCAGCCAAGCGCCAGTCCACGCACACCGCCAGCCAAGCGCCAGTCCACGCAGTGTCATACATTTTTTTTAAACAAGAAAGAAAACACAAACCAATTGCAACTAGATTCAAAACTATAACTACAAAAACAACAGCAGTAACTAAAGACATCATTCTATTGCCAAACGTGATAACTGAACAACTATATAAAACCATACAACCAGGAAGTACACTATTAGACTCACGGTTGCTCCCAAAAACTCTTTTTAGTGTGATACAATCTGAAACATGTGGGCACACACAGCCCAGGATTAGAAGGAAAATCAGCACAGTGCATATGACTCTCCTTCCGCACACCTCTTCGCAAGCAGACTCTACATCTCTTACAGGGATTGTGTTTTTTGGGCGTGGGAGGAATTAAATCAGGAAAGTGGCGATCTTTCAATCTAGCCACATCCTCCACCACTCCTACTCTAGGAACACTTGCCTGTTCCACAACAACAAGGCTGCCTATCACAGACTCCTGAAACTGAACAAAAGTCATCTTTGACGCAGGAGAACACTCCTTGTACACAACAAAAGCATTGAAAGTTGCTAAATTGAAGAGATGGATGGCCAACTTCTTATACCAAATGTAAGCCGTACGAATAGCAGTGTAAGGTTCCAACCTCTGATCTACTCTATCGACACCACCCATGTGCTTATTGTAGTCTACAATGCACACAGGTTTGCGCACTTCACCAACCTGACCCCAAACAGTCACAGGTGAAGTACTCTCATCATGAATGGTAGTCAGGATGTACACATCCCTCCTGTCCACAAATTTCACAGCTAGCAGTTCCTCACTACGCAAGGCACTGCACTGTCCCTTCTGAAGCTTTTTGCAAACAAACTCTTTTGGGTAACCTTTACGGTTAGAGCGGATTGTGCCACAAGCAAAAGTGTCCACTTTGAACAATTCCTTAAACAATTGCACAGCAGTGTAGAAGTTATCAAGGTACAAATGGTGGCCTCTGTTAAACAGTCCTCCAGCAAGATCCCACACAATTTTCTCTGAAACTCCAAAAGTGGACGGACAACCAGGGGGGTCAATAGTGGAATCCCTACCAGTGTACACCCGGAAATTAAAGACATATCCTGTCCTACTCTCAGACAACATATACATCTTAATTCCATAACGTGCCCTCTTGCTAGGAATGTACTGCCTAAACACCAAACGGCCCTTGAACAGGACCAAAGACTCATCAACAGATATTTCTTTGCCTGGAGTATACATCTCTGAAAATCGATCTACAAAGTGATCAAGAACAGGCCGAATCTTAAAAAGACGGACACAGTCAGGGTTATCTCGTGGCAACGCCAAAGCATTATCAACAAAATGCAGCATCCGAAGCAAAAGTAAATACCGATCACGACTCATAATTGCAGGAAATATGGCTGTTGCCATCAAGGGACTGGTAGACCAATATGAAGCCAGGGACAGCTTCCTTATCAAGCCCATCAAAGAAGTCAAACCCAAAAACTTCTTCATCTCATCCAGATTTGTGGGAGTCCACCGGGTAGCTCTAGAGCGGGGCCTAAGTCTGGCACTGTTGTCCCTCAAAAACTGTTCAGCATACAAATTAGTCTGCTCAACAATCTCACCCAAAAATACATCATCCATGAACAACTGAAAAACTGTATGGGCAAAAAAATTTCACAATCCACTCTACACCCTGCATCACCACTAAAGGCAGGCAGCACCGGCTGCACCATGTGTGGATCAACCCAGAGTCCAGCACTTCCAGTAGGAAGCCTAGCAGCCTCAGACTGCAATCCAGATGCCTCTTGCACCATCGGCACATCAGTGTCCTCCTCTAAAACAGGCACTTCATCCGCACTGAGAGTAGCTTCATCCACACTGGGAGTATCTTCATCATCCGATGATTCCATGTGGAGAGAAGACTCACTGCCTGAATCTTCCCCTTCCTCCTCTCCCTCTAACGCATTGTCAGTCTCATAATCCTGCTCAGAAGAAGATTCAAGAAGCATACCAACCACCTGCTGAGCAGTAATTCTACGGCTAGCCATAATGCTTACTAATAAAGGTAACTTGTCAAACAAGTCAACAACAACAAACCCTTTGTAAAAAAAGAAATAAACAAAATGTAGCTTTATCACAAAGACCTATATACTCCAACACTATACCACTCACTTGCCAGAAGCAGCTAGACTCACCACCACTTACTCTGCACAGACACAGTAAGGATCAAGAATATCCCACTAAAAAGAAAAGAAAATTACACATAAGACGATGCAAAACACTTCACAAAGAATTTCATGCTCAAACCACTAACTAAATATGCTGCCATTATGACACCACTAACAAAAAAATTCATTCATGCATGACAATAATACTCATTTGGAATAAATACAACAAAAATGTTTTTCTTACCAAAAAAATGCAAATACGCAAAACTGCAGAACAACCACTGCCGAAACCGCAAACAGTATCAAAAGCTTTACACTAGAATAAAAAGGAGAAAAAAACATTACAATCACATATGCAAATAATGCACCAGTCCACACACAATCCACCAGCCAAGCTAAGGGGTAGGTGGACCTAAGAGTATAAATAAAATATTCACCCCCGTAAAAGGGGAGCAATCCTTGCCCTTGAGGCCACTCCCCAACACAAAAATGTAAAAACCCCTGTTGTCTAGTGGCTTCTGCCCCCCTTGGGGGCAGATGGGCCTAAAAAACATACTGCTAATCTGCCACCCAAAGAGGACAGAAATGGCTACAATCATCCTCCCATAAAGGGGAGTGACCCTTGTCCAAGGGGCCGCTCCCCAACATAAAAAATTAACCCTGGTGGCATAGTGGCCATACAAAAAAAGAAATGAGCCAATCTGCCCCTTAGGGGGGCAGAAACGGCCAAATTAATGCTCTCCAAAGGGGAGCGACCCTTGCTCAAGGGGCCACTCCATACAAATAAATCCCTGGTGGCCTAGTGGCCATACAAAAAAAGAAATGAGCCAATCTGCCCCTTAGGGGGGCAGAAAAGGGCCAAATTAATGCTCTCCAAAGGGGAGCGACCCTTGCCCAAGAGGCCACTCCCCACAAAGTATTCCCTGGTGGTCCAGTGGGCCACTTAAAAAAAAAATGGTGAAATCTGCCCCCCGGGGGGGGGGGGCAGACAAAGCCAAAAAACATTGCCCCCATAAGGGGCGCGACCCTTGCCCAAAGGGCCACTCCCCACAAACAAAACCCTGGTGGTCTAGTGGGCCAAACATGGCGAGACACAGCCCCCAAAGGAGAGCGACCTTTGCCCAAGGGGTCACTCTCCAAAAAACAAAATCCCTGGTGGCCTAGTGGGCCCTAGATAAAAAAAGGCGAGATCTGCCCCCCATGGGGGCAGACAATCAAAAACATAGCCCCCAAAGGGAGTGACTCTTGCCCAAGGGCCACTCCCCACAAAGTATTCCCTGGTGATCCAGTGGGCCACTTTAAAAAAAAAATATGGTGAAATCTGCCCCCCAGGGGGCAGACAAAGCCAATAAACATTGCCCCCATAAGGGGAGTGACCCTTGCCTAAGGGGCAGCTGCCCCCAAACAGTAAATCAATATCACCATGTAAAAAAAAAAAAATCCCTGGGTCTAGTGGGCATTCCTGCTGCACGATCGTGCAGCAGGAATGCACAAAAGAGGCATCAGGAGAAAGAAAAACCCTTTCCTTTCCCCCCCGATGCCTCTTTTGTTTAAATCCCACCCTCCCACGAGGAGAAGCTTACCTCCTCTTCTCTCCGGCGCGCTGGAAGCAATGGTTTCCAGCGCGCCGGGAATCCTTTTATGACGTCAGCGCGCCTCGCGCGCTGATGTCATTGACGACGTGGAGGGGCGGCGGGGGGAGGCAGGGGAAGGGCTTCCCCTGCCTTCCCCGGTGGGGGCACGTAGATGGGCAGCCCACGGGGGAGCACCAGCGCTTCCCCCGTGAGTGGGTGCTAGGACGGCCAGGAGCCGTCCGACGCACACGCCCACCGTGACGTTGGACGGCTCCCGGCCGTCCGGCGCACGGAAGGGGTTAACTGAGGCAGCAATCAGAGCGATGCCAAGGAGCGATCCATTGTCTCAGGAACTGCCTATGGCTGAAGAATAACTATGAAGGGTCTGAATTAGAATTGACATTAATGGACAATAACGTGAAACTTTGAAAGACAAACCCAAACCTGCAATTCCATAAAAACTCGACTGACAATATACATGAGAAGTACACAAGATATAACTCAGTATCCTGCGAAAGGCAAGAGAAATAGACTGGTGAATTATCTGCATGCCACACACTAGCGACTGTCCAGGGTTGTGCATGATAATAACGTGAACTGAGGAAGCAATTTCAATTTCTACCATAATGTCTTTATTAGTAAGCATTACAAAACAGGCAGGCAAACGAGGCTGAGGATGAAAACTGTTTCAATGCTTCAGAACATTGACGCAGATGTTTGTCTGTTTTAATTTATCATTTCTGTAGTGTAAACAATGCTAAATGCAAGATTTAAGGCACACATATTACAGACAAGTGCAAGCAACACCATAAATAACAGCGCATGTAGAATAAAAACAAACCATATCAGCAAGTACCTAATGACAATCTATACAAACTGTAGTTGGTAAAGCAAAAGAAAAGTGCAACTACTTTCAAAGTACATAATAAAGCAATCACCAGACCAGCAATAAACAAAAATCAAGCATGTTTAGTAAAACAATTAACTTTCTTCTTGCATCAACGTGAAAATACATTCAAAGTGCATGATAAAAACAAGTCCAGCAGTATGCAAAAATGAAGCCAGGTTAGTCAAACAATTCCCGTTTGGTGTGTGCATAAAGGCACATATATTTCAAAGCAACTGGTAAACAATAACAACTGCAGCACCATACAATAATCAAACCAGTTTAAACTAACAATTCCCTTTTTGAAGGCTCAAATATTTCAAAGTAACTAGCAAAACAGTAACAAGTACAGCAGGCAGCAGCATACAAAAATCAAACCACTTTAGTCAACCAATAACCTTTTGGTTTGTGCTTGTGCATGAAGGTGCAAATATTTCAAAGTGACGGGTAAAACAATAACAAGTACAGCAAACAGCAGCATACATAAATCAAACCTAATTAGTCAAATTAATTCCCCTTTTGTTTGTGCACCACCACAGAAACACTTATGCAGAGTTTAAACATTCTGAACCTTTGCTACAATTTGTTTTTTTTTGCTGAACTTTATACACAAAATGGCTTTTCCATGGGCCTAGACGTGCCAGCCCATGTGGTAATTAGGGCCATTATATTCGCAGATGGCACCAGGAACATCTTAAGGATTTTAGGGGCCAACTGCCAAACATATTTTGGGGACCCCTGTAAGAACAGTTATGAATTTATGATCCTATTTCAGCACTTTCATGCCCTCTTTGGGCGAGTCACAGACAGTGCACAGTCACACTAGTCCACATTCTAAATGTGTTTACATGTAATATTCAGGGATAGTGATGCATGTTTTCAATATTGTAACACAGCAGCATATTATTGCAAATAATCTCTGTGACACTCTCCCATTTCTCATATGTATGAGGTCCTGATTTGATCCAAAAGAAAATGTTATGGATGTTGCATGAAACACAACATTCCTCTACAAAATGTCTGTAATAGACACACATCACCAATATTGAAAAAAAGTGAAGGAAAGTTGTATTTAAAACAATCTGTTCAAGAATCATTTAATGCCATCAGGGCAAGACTCTACAGAACAGAGCTGGTTTTATCAGGGGGCCCCCTGAAAGTCTGAGGCCCTGTGCCAGAGCCCACTTTGCCCTTGCCTCAAAACATCTCTGGATGTCATCTGACAGTCTTTTCTGGCGCGCCCTCCCCCATTTCCTCCTTTTCCATGAATTCCCTCACTACCACTCACCAACAATGCACCTCATCTCTCTATAGCACCTTTCTGAGAAACATTTCATTTTTTATAGCGCTACTCTTAGTTTACTCACACTCAGTTCTGTGCTCTGCATGGTACACGTTCTTTGTAGCAGGCACATTAACCAGCTGCGCTTTGTGGGTGGTAGGAGTGCCCATATGAGTGCACGGTGACTGATGCGACAGTGTGAGAGTAGGGTGAGAGGAGTGACTACAGGGTGAGTGAGGTGACGAAAGAAGGCATGGTTAGTGAAGGGCTTGTTTAAGTGAGATTGCAGATTGAGCAGTGAGGGGGACAGGTGAGTGAAGTGTGACATGAGTGCAGGGTGAGTAGTGTGCTTGTGTCACTGCAGGGTGAGGTACAGGGTGAACAGCGCAAGTGCATTGTGAGTGCAGAGTGATCACTGTGAGTGCAGGGTGAATGGTGGGAGTACATGGTGATCAGTGTGAGTGCATTGTGATTGCTGTGAGTGCAGGGTGAGCGTAAAAGTGAAGGGCGAGAATGAGGAGTGAGTTGTCTGAATGCAGGGTGCATTCCCAGACACTTGAAGTAACTCAGTATGTTATTGACGGCGACGTAGGGTTTTCAGATATAAGTTAACCCCTTGCGTGCTGCGCACATTTTCGCGCTGTGCGGGCGGTTTAAATAGTGGGTGGGATTCGGACGGCCCCCTGCCGTCCTCCGCACATGCCCACCGTGACGTATGACGGCCAGGGGCCGCCCGAAGCATGCAAGGGGTTAAACTATTGCTTTTATGGCGTTAATCAGGGATCGACGGTGGAGGAAATAAATAATGTGCTGATCCTGCATCAAACTTCCTGTCTTATGATTAGGGTTGCCAGCTCATTATTTTGATGTCCCAGACGGGACAAAAATAAGCAGTCACCCAAAGCCGTATTTTCAGCACTTATCTGTGCATACATCGAACAACAAATATAAATAGAAAGCACTTTTAATTGTGTTCTAGGGCTGCCTGAATGATCCATGACTGATAATTAAAGTGAACAAAGACAGAAAAGTCACATTACAAATCAATACATACTTTATTTATAACCCTATTTAGGGGCCGATTCCGATTCGGGCCGGAAAACGTACCGACCGACTCGGTCCGGGAATAAAGTCCGACCGACACGTACCGGCGCCGTACGACCCTGGTAGTACGATGAAATGCATGTGAAATCAGACCGACTCGGACGGAATACAAAACGACCGACCGAGCCGGACGGAAACAAGCCATCCGGCCGGGAAATCACGCAAAACGAACCGACCGACACGCACCCGGATTGAACCCGAACGAAACGTACCCGCGAACTCCGACCCGCGTAGTATGATGCTGTGCGTGCAAAACACGACCGACTCGCCCGGAGCACAAGCCGTACGACTGACACGCATACAAAACCCAGCCGAAGCAACCCAATACTACGCGACCGACTCGTACGCCGCATATGAAACCTAGCTGACACACAGCGGGAACGAGTCGGACAAGATCGCACCAGACAACTGCAGCGTCCTACTCAGACACAAGAACGACTCCTACATGCACCAAAAACACCAAGGAAAAATTAGAAAAAAAAGGGCCAAACATGCAACCACAAAGCCAATAAATACAGGGAGGAAATAAAAAATGGAACAAGGACACACCTCCAACTCCACCTACATAAAGGCCACAAATCCCTACCATGATCCTTTGCAAATTCCACTGACCTGCCAGCACACAACACCATCACACAGCAACCACAGACACACTCACAGCTCATACATCACACAAGCCACACACCATTACCACACCTACAAATAGCACCCTCACACACACCCAGCTAAACCTACACTCACACCCCCCACTTGCACACACACACATCAATCACCACCACCACCCATCACCATGCCCCCAAAGAAGAACCATAAGTACCTAGATAGTGAATTGGAAGTCCTGGTAGACGAGATCCTGAGGGTAGAGCCACAGTTGTTTGGTACATTGGTACAACAGACCCCCATGTCGCAGAAAACCAAGATGTGGGCGAGGATTGTCGACAGGGTGAACGCACAATCACCATGTTTGCGCACAAAGGAAGACATCCAGAACAGGTGGTATGATGTGCGCAGGAGGGTCCGGGACCTACTCAAAAAGGACTCCCTCCTCAGCCAGCACACCGGCAGTGGCCCTCCTGCAAAACCAGTATACCTCAGGCCCTGGGAGGAGAAGGTGCGGGCCATCCTACCACCAGTGAGCGTATACGGACTAACAGACATCCCAGAGCCTGGTGAGTACACAACTAATATACACAATATGGTGTGACAACACACACACATCACAGTCAAGGGGATAGGCAAGCCATGCACCCTCAGCAAATACACAGCAACCAAAAGATATTCATCCCAAGATGTGAATGCTAGTCAGACAAACACAATACCTCCCATCTCATAGTGATATGTAACTGTGTCATGACATGTACAAACCTAACAACAAATACAGCAAGGCAGTGGCACAAATAGAACCAACAAACACTCCCAGATATTTAAACACCACTAGAACACCACCTCACAGGGAAGCTCACTGAAAGGAAGGAAGTCTGTGTATGCTGGTCAAGTCAGTGTAGCCAATAGCATGATGGGAGTGGTAGTCACAGATATTGGTCACACCCACAATTGGCCCATCAACACCACTCTGAACCATGCTCACATCACAGGGAGTGGAAAACAACTGACAAGATGGCTGACACTGGGTACTGCTGGGGGGAGCACAAAGCCCTGCTGGGAACTGTGCAACAACCAACAGCAGGACACCACTGACTGACATCCTGAAAGACAACTTGCACTCCCTGCAATGGAAGCACGTACCATGGTGGGATATCTGGCTGGGTGGGAAGGAGGACTCACAGCACTGACCATAGTTACAAGCACCTCCACTCACATACCCCCTCAACACTAACTCCACATAACCCACCTGGGAGAATGCAATGCCTCACATCCTAACTGAAGATCCCACAAAGAACCACCACCCTGGGTTATGCTGTGTGAAGCACAGGGACATTCTTGGGACTTGTAGCCAAACAACTGCTAGGACAACACTCCCAGCCATCCTGTCAGCACAGGCACCCCACCCCACCGGGAAGCAGAGTCAAAAGGAAGGAAGGATGGGCATGCTGGGAAGGGGGGTGGAGGCAATAGCATGATGGGAGTGGTAGTCACAGATCAACATCTCACACCCACATGGCCCAGCAAGTTAGCACTGAAGCATGCACACCTCACAGGGAGTCAAAAGCCACTTCAAAGATGTCTGACACGGGCCACAGCTGTGGGGAGCAGAAGGCCCTGCTGGGAACTGGGCACCAACAAACAGGACCACACTGCCAGCCATCTTGCCATTGCTGTCACACTCACACACAGTGAAGTCCACTCAAAAGGAAGGAAGTATGGGCATGCTGGGAAGGGGGGTGTAGGAAATAGCATGATGGGAGTGGTAGTCACAGATATTGGTCAGCCTCACAATTGGCCCATCAACACCACCCTGAACCATGCTCACATCACAGGGAGTGGAAAAGGACTCACAAGATGGCTGACACTAGGTACTGCTGGGGGGAGCACAAGGCCCTGCTGGGAACTGTGCAACAACCAACAGCAGGACACCACTGACTGACATCCTGAAAGACAACTTGCACTCCCTGCAATGGAAGCACGTACCATGGTGGGATATCTGGCTGGGTGGGAAGGAGGACTCACAGCGCTGACCATAGTTACAAGCACCTCCACTCACACACACCCTCAACACTAACTCCACATAACCCACCTGGGAGAATGAAATGCCTCACATCCTAACTGAAGATCCCACAAAGAACCACCACCCTGGGTCATGCTGTGTGAAGCACAGGGACACTCTTGGGACTTGTGGCCAAACAACTGCCAGGACAACACTCCCAGCCATCCTGTCAGCACAGGCCCCCACCCCACAGGGAAGCAGAGTCAAAAGGAAGTAAGGATGGGCATGCTGGGAAGGGGGTGGAGGCAATAGCATGATGGGAGTGGTAGTCACAGATCAACATCTCACACCCACATGGCCCAGCAAGTTAGCACTGAAGCATGCACACCTCACAGGGAGTCAAAAGCCACTTCCAAGATGTCTGACACGGGCCACAGCTGTGGGGAGCACAAGGCCCTGCTGGGAACTGGGCACCAACAAACAACAGGACCACACTGCCAGCCATCTTGCCATTGCTGTCACACTCACACACAGTGAAGTCCACTCAAAAGGAAGGAAGTATGGGCATGCTGGGAAGGGGGGAGTAGGCATTAGCATGATGGGAGTGGTAGTCACAGATATTGGTCAGCCTCACAATTGGCCCATCAACACCACCCTGAACCATGCTCACATCACAGGGAGTGGAAAAGGACTCACAAGATGGCTGACACTGGGTGGAGCACAAGGCCCTGCTGGGAACTGTGAAACAACCAACAGCAGGACACCACTGACTGACATCCTGAAAGACAACTTGCACTCCCTGCAATGGAAGCACGGACCATGGTGGGATATCTGGCTGGGTGGGAAGGAGGACTCAGCACTGACCATAGTTACAAGCACCTCCACTCACACACACCCTCAACACTAACTCCACATAACCCACCTGGGAGAATGCAATGCCTCACATCCTAACTGAAGATCCCACAAAGAACCACCACCCTGGGTCATGCTGTGTGAAGCACAGGGACACTCTTGGGACTTGTAGCCAAACAACTGCCAGGACAACACTCCCAGCCATCCTGTCAGCACAGGCACCCCACCCCACAGGGAAGCAGAGTCAAAAGGAAGGAAGGATGGGCATGCTGGGAAGGGGGTGTAGGCAATAGCATGATGGGAGTGGTAGTCACAGATGTTGGTCAGCCTCACAATTGGCCCATCAACACCACCCTGAACCATGCTCACATCACAGGGAGTGGAAAAGGACTCACAAGATGGCTGACACTGGGTACTGCTGGGGGAGCACAAGGCCCTGCTGGGAACTGTGCAACAACCAACAGCAGAACACCACTGACTGACATCCTGAAAGACAACTTGCACTCCCTGCAATGGAAGCACGCTTCATGGTGGGATAATTGGGCTGGGGGAGAAGGAGGCCCGGATGGCAAGCAAATACCACCAATGCTGGTCATGCACACACCTCAACATTCACATTGACATGCCACAGGTTGGCAGGACAATGTGCTACACCAATATCACTCTCTGACTGTCACAATTTAGGAGAATGCAATGTCCAGGCCCACATCCAGAGGTACAGTCACAACTGTCAGGTGTTTGAACAATTGATGCCAGTAGAAACATAACATACAATCTGTGTCTCTCCCCAAAACAGGTGATGATGGGGACACAGCAGCAGACGAGGAGGAGTCCCTGTCCCAGGCTCCAGGGAACACTGAGCTCACTGGTGTGGATCAGCCTCTGCACTCCTCGGATGGCGAAGAACCAGCTGGACCCTCCGGTGTGAGTCATCATGCAGCACCAGCAGGACCAACATCTGCCAACACACAGGCCACCCCTGCCAACACGGACAGACCAAGGACCACAGATGACAACAGCGCAGGGACCCAGACCCAAACTGGAGCTGGTGACAACGAGCCCAGGAACAACACCCAAGTGGGCCCACGGTCACCTGTGCGTGCCACCACAGGTCCTGCACGTGTCGCCAGGGGTGGTGGGAGGGGTGGTAGACATAGGTCGCTCTTTGCAGAGGGGTCTGGACTGCATGATGACCCACAACTGGCACGCATCGTGGATGCGTACCAGACTAGCACCGGAGAGGTCAGCCAGGTAGTGGGGATCCTCAAGGACATACAACAGCAGCAGGCTGCCCATCATGCCCGCTTGGACTTCCACATGTCCCGTGTCGAGACACACATGTCACGTGTCGAGACACACATGTCTGGCATGGAGTCCAAGTGGGACACATTGGAACAACTGACAGCGGTGCATAGGGACATACTGACATGCCTCCGCCAGATCAGCACCAACATGGCCACTCCTCCCTGTGTGCCCACAACATCTGCTGCTGAAACAACTGCAAATGCCACAGGGAGGGAGGAGGACTCTGGCAGAGAGTCCCCTGCACCGCCGCAGCCTGCACCTGAGGGCCCCCCCCCAAGAAGTGGGGCCGTCCGAGGAGGCCAAACTGAGAGGCCGATGGCCATCTACATCCCCCAGGAAGCCAACACCTGTTCTGGAACTTTTCCTCTGTGTGCAAACTGCACGCCCTGTCGAAGCCAACCCAACTCTCCCACATGACATGGGGAGCTCTAGTTGGCCAAATTCATCAGATGACTGTGGACTTTACTCTGGACATCTCAGCTACCAAGACTTCCAAATCACATGGGAACTTTGGATTCCAATTTCTTTGTACAGCACCCACCATCCTGTGCACCATTCTCACACCTGTATGTAAATAAACTCACCAATACACCATATCTGCCTTTGTTGTGATTCCAACGTGCTCTCTGTCAAGGAGATGGTGATCAGAAAAATTACACTGTGCATGCTAAGTGCTACAGCAAGTCCAACACCGTCATGTCAGTCATGGCGACGTGACACATATGAGGGAGACACACCACTAGGGCCACACAACACATACACACGAGGGCCATCAGACTCATCACCTATACTGATGTTGCAACTAAATACAGTGGAATGCACAGACACGCCACCTATTCACAGTCTGTCAACTAGACTACAGGTGCAGTAAGCAAATGTCAGTCAGATGTGTGACCACAGACAACGCACATCCCAAAGTGAAGCACAGGTTTATTACACATTTGCAACATGTTGTTTCCACTACAAATGCTAGCTAATCCAACCTGGCTGTGGCCACAAAGTCAAAAAGTGCAGAAGATAGAAAGTCCAGGGGTGTGTGGCACATCACCTGTAGGGAAACAACTGCTTCCACCTTGCAAGTTGATTCATGGATTCGTGGGATCCAAGTTGATCAAACAACTCCGGCAGCACCCTGTGAAGGACAGACATGACACACAGTCAAAACCACTGAAGAACAGCACAGAACGGCAATACTCATGTCTAATACATGTCACGAGATAACTACACAAAACCAAGTTAGCATGTCAACACTGTTGGGCAGTACAGACCACCTGCAAGGACACATCGCTGCACGCATCCAGTCAAGTAGCCCATGGCCACACTCAAACAGCACCAGAGCACCACACACACATATCATGCAAACTCAAATCATTGACATTACAACCCTCTGGAGACTCACATTCAGCTGAAGAAGTTGGTGATGAGCTGTGTGCGGACATCACCATCATCATCATCATCATCTTCACTGGCATCGTGACCCAGGCCAGGATCTTCCACAGGCGGCGGAAGTTGGTCATCGTCATCCAGGATGAGAGGCAACTCCTTCCGCACTGCCAGGTTGTGCAGCATGCAGCAGACGATGACAATCTTGCACACCTTTGCTGGGGCATATGGGAGGGCCCCTCCTGTCTTGTCCAGGCAGCGGAAGCGGCTCTTCAGGAGACCAAAGGTCCGCTCAATCACCCTCCTCGTCCGACCATGTGCCTCATTGTAGCGCATCTGGGCTGGTGTCACAGGGTTCCTGAGGGGTGTCAGCAACCACGGCATGTTGGGGTATCCCGAGTCACCTACAGACAGACAATTGCACATTAGCCGATTTGAAAATGTGTGCGGAAAACAACATAGCAGAACACACACAATGGTACAAAGTCAGTACACACCAACAAGCCAGGCACACTGGTTCGGCATCTGTGACATCATCCTCGGGATGCGACTACTCCTCATCACGTAGGCATCGTGTGCCGAACCGGGGAAACGGGCACACACATGTGTGATGGTCATATCTGCAAGACATACCACCAGAGCATTGATCGAATGGTAATGTTTACGGTTCCGGTATGCCTGCTCATGTGCCTGTGGTGGAATCAAAGCCACATGTGTCCCATCAATGGAGCCAATTACATGTGGCATCCTCCCCAGGGCATAGAAGTCACTCTTGACGTCAGTGAGTCGTTGACATGTTGGGAAATAGATGTACTGGTTCAGGTAAATCAACATTGCCCCCAAAACATCGCGTAGCACACAGCTGAACATAGTCTGTGACATCCCACCGGCAGTCGCCACAGTGTGTTGAAAGGTACCGGTGGCAAAGAAAGTGTAGGGCTGCCATCACCTTCACCTTGGGGGTCAGCACTGTAGGATACGGACGGCCAGGCTGCAAATGTGGGTCCAACCGCACTGCCAAATCCTCAATAAGCTGCCTGGTGAAGCGGTACCGTCGGATGCTGTCACGTTCCACCATCGTTGCCAGGTCTGGGAATGGTCGATGGACAGCAGGAGCCCTGCAGTGCATAGGTGAAGAAAGCAAGATTGTCAGTCACCCCAACTATGTGCCGTTCACCATACTCAATTTCACATGATACATCATTAACAAACACAAGTACTTGATGTGTGTGTCGTTGTGTTTGGACATATATGGCACCTACATGGACATCATCTAACATCTCTGTTCAACAAGTGTTGACAACAGGTTCCAGGGTGTGCTATGGGAAACCATTAGGCTGTGTCACAGTACCCATTTACTGCTCTCATGTTCCACACACATACCACAGTGACATGTCTGGACAGATGCTCCACAGGCATCACAGCTCATTGACAGGTAGATTCCCAGGGACACTGTCTTGCCACATGGACACTGGCATGACATGGCGTATCATGTACACGTCAGAGAAACTAACATGACACCCACAGGTAGTGGCCCCTGTAGCCTCTGCAGGACAGACATGGACGTCTGTGACACACACACACACAACATCAAAGTTCATGCACAAACCACGTGGATGTGGAGACTGTCTCCCATTGTGCACATGGAGTCAGAGACATGCGAAACACAACATGCACACAGACTGCGGAGGGACATCACAATTGTGGCAATGGGCCACCCTGTGATGTACATGCCTTCCCACATGTGAGCCTGGGGGTATGTGACATGTCATACACATACACAACCTGGAAATGTGACCATGACAAATGCCCATAAATGAAAAGTTGCACACCACAGTGGTCAGGTGCACAACACACAAAGGACCCTGTCCCCATGAACACGTGCACAGCCTGGGTGTGTCTGCCCCCAAATGCCACCCCAAAAACCACATGTTTACCCCCATACACAGATAAGGTTATGCTGCCACACATGCCTTAGATACAGTGTGGACTGGGTGTGGTGTTGTAGGTGTGCCCCTGAGTCCCTGGAAAGTATATGTGGCTGGCATAGGTTCACCAGTGACCAGCATGGTGACATATGCCTGTGACCTGTCCAGGGACGCGTTGAACAGCAATGGACCGATCGGTGTGCCCGGCTGGCCCATTGCATTGTATGTGAGCGGGTACGCGTTGTATCCCGGGTACGCGTTGTACAGCAATGGACCGATCGGTGTGCCCGGCCGGCCCATTGCATTGTATGTGAGCGGGTACGCGTTGTATCCCGGGTACGCGTTGTACAGCAATGGACCGATTGGTGTGCCCGGCCGGCCCATTGCATTGTATGTGAGCGGGTACGCGTTGTATCCCGGGTACGCGTTGTACAGCAATGGACCGATTGGTGTGCCCGGCCGGCCCATTGCATTGTATGTGAGCGGGTACGCGTTGTATCCCGGGTACGCGTTGTACAGCAATGGACCGATCGGTGTGCCCGGCCGGCCCATTGCATTGTATGTGAGCGGGTACGCGTTGTATCCCGGGTACGCGTTGTACAGCAGTGGACCGAACGGTGCGCACACATTGGCTGGGGCCTGGCATGGCAACGGACGCGTTTTCGAAGCTCCAACGAGTCTGATGCAGTGAATTCAGTTGGCCAGACACAACAATGTTGCAAAATCATGGGTGTCATGAAGTTGAAGATTTGAAGGATGCTGTGGGCGTGTATTAGTGCTGCTATTCCATGAATTGGTCAGATTCAGAAGATGCAAACGACTTGGACCTATCACTTTGGACACATGGGACAGTATCTGCCTCTGCAGCACACATATAATGCTGGCTGTTCCCCTGAGAGCTCACTTGCCTGCACTACATGCTCCAGGACGACATCTGCCACCAACACTGCTGCTGTTTATGCATCCTCTGGCTCCTGCAATGGCACGTACTGTGGAGAGAGCCCCAGCCTTCAGCCTTGAGGAGAACCAGGCCCTGCTGGACAGCCTCCTTCCACAGTACAGCAAGATGTATGGGAAACCAGGGGAGCAGGTGAGTGTGCTGTCCACTGCCTCACTAATTGTGCATGTTGTCTGACTAGCAGGGCTTTCAGTGTGCACACCACTGGCTAGCATGCCCACTGAGTAGTTGTCACACCCCAAAGTGTGTAGTTACATGCACTGAACTGGTACAGTGCAGTAACAGTGCATTCCAACTAGGTTTACTTCCCATGCAATGATACCATGTAATGACTGCTGGCAAACTGTTCATAGCCATTGTTGCACTGCCTGTGTACATCATATGCCCCTGTGATTGAGACATGTATATCCAACTGTGTGATGCACGTATATGTTGCATGTGTAGTAATGGCCTTTTCACTTTGTCATCCTCACAGGTTGATGCCCACCAGAAGCAGGAAATCTGGCTGACCATCGCCCGGAAAGTAAGATCCACGGGGGTCTACAGGCGCAGGATCCGCAACTGCCAGAAGAGGTGGCAGGACCTTCGTGGCTGGACCCGGAGGATCGCAAGGGTCCAGCTGAAGCTGTCGCCTCCTCGCAGGAGGGGCGGACACCGGACCCTGACCCCCACATGCTCCGGATCCTGGCGGTGGTCTTCCCTGACCTGGATGGGCAGCTGAAGGAGAGACAGCAGCAAGGAGGGGGTGAGTCCATGACTGCACTGTGCACTTTGTCTGACATGCTATGTGCCCTCCTCTGGCCTGGTTAAACTTCCACAGTACATCAGTCATGTGGTCCAGGACCCATGTCCCTCATTTGTGACATGCCCACTTCTCCTCTGATACCCATATGTGTGGCCCTTATAGTCAGGAAATTGTGTCATTTGGGGACTGTGTCATTGCATTTAGCTTTGCTCAAGCTGGGGGACAGCATTTGTTCCCGTGACTATGTTGTGCGATTCATGGGTGGGTCAATTGCTTACACAATGCCTAAGTTCTGACATGTAATCTGGGTGTAACTTTGATATGTGGTCCGCTTGCTGCTCTGACTCACCACATGTCCCTGGGGAATTTGGCACACACCCATGCTGCTGGTGGGAACAATGTTTGGGCCTCAGGAGTATGTGTATCCAGTGTGTCACACATGCTTAGCCACCTGCCTACTGTCCAGGACTCATCCCTCTTACAGGTGGAGCTGGACAGTCATGCCTACTCCAGGGCATGCAATGCACTCTGTACTCCCACTCCCGTGTATCATCTGGCATGTTGTGATCAGTGTAATGTACCCTCAGGTGTCTGCCTCTGTCTCATTGTGCTGTGTCTTCGTTGTCAGGACTACTGGTATGTTTATCGGTTAGGGCTCAGCATGCCATCTGAGATGTGACCATGATAGACGATACTTCTGTGACTTATAGGTGTCTGATCACTTGACTGTGCACACAGGTGTTTGCGACTGTGACTTTCAGTCAGCTGTATTGTCATTCACAGCACACTGTGAGGTGCTCATGTTCAGAGAGTTGTGTTTCAGGTCTCCCATATGTCCAGTTGGTATGACGTGGACAAATAGTAGTACAGATGATGTGGTATTTGGGGAATGGACATGTGCACTTGTCAGTCACATAACTTGCATTCCCCATGCCCTCGGATTGTGACACAGTGCAGACTTTTGTTGGCTGGCTGCCATGGCCATGTGACTTGAGACAGTAATGTATGACTTTGCACGCATTCCTGTGTCATGGCATTCAACTTCCTGAGACTGATCCTGCAGGGGAGTGACATGTGCAACATGCACCCCATTGTGGCATTGACTATCCGGACATGGGTGCATCATGGTGTCTGGTGCTGCTATGCATCACATGCATTTCTATTTAGACTCTGGCCATCCCTTTATCCGGACACCTGCACTGACTCAGTGGCAAGAGATGTGATGTGTGCATGTTCACATACTTCACCGTGTTCCCTGCAATGTCCAACAACTGTGTAGGTGGTGCATGTGTCCACACTGGGGTCTTACCATCAGACAGGCACCAGACAGATGGGTGCAAGGGAAGGAGGGGTGTGAGTCCCATGGTTGACCATCAGACTGACAATTGGCTTCCCCGAATCTGTGTGAGGACTTTAGGCAATGTTCAACTAAGGATGCCAGGGCTTGCTCTGTAATGTGCTGTACTTACTGTGGTGTGTACGGTCAGTGCAGGTGACTGATGTTTGTCTGTTTCCCTAATTGTTTGCAGATACATCCACGGCCACAGGAGGGGACAGCTCCACGGACCAGGAGGAGCAGCGGAGCCAGACAGGGTCAGCATCGGACGAGTGGTCAGAGGGACCCAGTGGCACGGAGGGCGAGGGGAGCCACACCGAGGAGTCCTCAGCACCATCCACCTCAGCTGAGGACCACAGCAGCTCGGAGGATGACTCCCTTGTGGAGGCGGGTCTCAACAGCCACCAAAGGCCAGCTAGTCTGTCTGGCCCCGCCACCACCACCACCACCACCGCCCTCCTCCCATTGGCTCCCATTCCTGAGGTCCGTGGAGGCTCCTGTGCTCAGGAGCGTGTCTCCTTCGTGCCAAGCACCGCAGCCCCTGCCCCTGTGTCCCCTGCTGCCCTGAGTGAGGAGTCTGTGTACCTCCTTCGGCAGCTCCATGTAGGGCAGACAGCAATGCTGAGTGTCCTCCATGCACACACCACTCTGTTGACACAGCTGGTGTCGTTCATGGAGGGCATCTCGACGGGTATGTCTGCCCTACAGAGGAGCAATAGGTCCATGGACTCCTCCCTGACGGCAGCAGTGTCCCTCCTCCAACAGTCCCTCACCCCTCCCACCTCTGCCCCATCCACACTTCCTGCCCCCCTACCTGTCCAAAGCACATGCACACCTGCACAGTCACCCAAACACACAGACACGAGCAGCACAGACACACCCAAGAGAAAGGCAAGACGTGCACACACGCATCCTCAGGGGACTGATACCACAGACACAGGGGACGGGGAACACACACACACACAGGCATCCACATTAACTCCGCAGTCCTCCAAATCCTCTCCCTCCAAGAACCCTTTCCTTGCCTCGCCTGCTAACACACCTACACAGCAGATCTTCCTGTGTGACCTCGGCCTCTTCCCCTCCAATCCTGCTGATCCAGCATACCGGGGGAAGAGGAAGTCCTCCCACACAGAGGGGAGTGCCCCTCGCCCCCGGACACCCTCCCCCAGGCGCAGGCAGAGTGAGCCCCCACCCGCAAGTCCCCCGGACCCGGAAGAGCAAGACCCCGCCACCGCCCTGCAAGTCAACCACCCAGTCTCTCACCTCCATCCCCCAGGCCACCACTCCACAGGTTCCACCGCCACACCCTGCCCCAGGTTCCCCCACACACCGATACCGCATCCCCAAACTGCTTAGGCCCTCCCCCCGCCACTTGCTCCGCCACCCCCAAACCAGACGATCTGCCTGTTTGTGCCACTGGTGTGGAGACCGTGTCCCCCCCTCTGTCCTGCCCAGCTCTTCTGCCCCCCTTCCACTACCTTGGAGTCATGCACTGCGGTGGAGTCCACAACCACCCCGTCTGACTCGGGCACTGCATTGGGGACCCAGTCCACTCCATCTGACCAGCCCACTGCAGTGGTTGCAGCACCAACTCCATCTGACTTGAGCCCTGCGGTGGTGCCAGCCCCCCTGAGTCAGACACCTCCACTGCAGTTGCCGGTGACACTCCTGCACCCACCTCCCCTTCACTGCCTCCTTCTGGCATCCCCTGATCCTGTCCCTGCGGTGCCTGGCCTGCCCCTCGTATGCCCCTCCAAGGGGGATGTCCCCTGTCCGTACCTGTGCAGGCAAGCAATTGTTGACAAGTTGTCACACATCACCCTGTTGGGACTGTATATTTGGACTGGCCATTGGCCTTATTTTATTTTGGACTTTTGATTTGAGTTGCACACTTGCTGAATAAAGCCTATTTTTGTTTACTTGTGGTTAATCTTTGGAGGTACATGATGTAGATGTGTAGAATCATGCATTTGCTGTTGTAATAGTGTTCAGATCAGGTAAATGAAGTTTTGCTGTGATGGGCTCCATGTGGTCCATGGGATATGTGTCCTAATCTAGTCTGGATCTATAGCATCCTTTGCTGCAGTCTGAGGGTGTAATGTTCAGCATTTGACACAGGGATGTACGTTTAGCATTTGTAGATTACCATCTTTGTCCTACAATGATGCACATCTGGTGGGCTTACCACTGTCCAATGTTCCTAGTACCCTGACTGTGTGCCCGTCTCCAATGGACATGCAGTTTAGCACATCAAATTTGGAGGACTCATCTGTGTACACAGTGCAAGTTGCTTGACACGTGTCTTGGGTGTATGCAGATGACTGACGTGACACTCCCGTGCCCAGGCTGATATGAGCAGAGCCTTCAGTGTGTTGTAGTTGTTGACTCACTGACCGAGTGTTCTGCTGACATGTTTGAGTCATGCACAGACAAGGTTTGGCACAGCTGACCTTCCACAGGAGTGGAGTGCCCTCATGGCAGTGCGTGATTCCGTGATATAGGCTGTGCCCATGTTGTGTGTTGTGTAGGCATGTCTGTGCATGTTCCCTTCTCCTTTTCCTACACAGGCTGTGTCCCTACGGATGTTCCTGTTTGTGATGCTTGCTGGTTGTTCTGTGTTCATCCAGCATCTTGGACCTGGTTACTCCGGGATGTGGGTGCATGGCAAACTAATGTTCATGAGGTTGTCTTCCCTAGTTGTCTTTGTTGTCAGGGCTGGGGATGTGGGCAAACGCAGATGGGACACAGTCAGGATTCCTCTTGGCACTTGTTGGTTACACGAGTAATGTGATTTTCTGTTTGTGTATGCTTTCAGTTATTGTGACACGTTGTGTGTGTGACTGCTGCCACTCCTCAGGGTCAGAGCTGCAATGTTAGAAGTTGTCTATGTGTGTCCTTTGTGGGTCAGCTTGGCTTCTTCATTGGTGTGTGACTATGGCCAGGATCCCATTGTTTGGGGTGGATTTCACGTCATGCCCATGTACGGCATACTGTGCAGTGTGTCAGACATTCACAAGTATTGTTGACTGGCCATGTGTGATGGGTTTCTGCACCTTATTTCCCCCCACCACCCCTGGGATTGTCATGGGTGCATGTGCAATGTCAGCAGTCCATGTGAGCTTCAACGCCTCACATTGGTGGAGTTCAAGGTGTGTGGCGTTGAGTGTGTGCAAATGTGAGTTGTTGCACGGCTGGGGCACTACCTCCATATTTTCCTTGGCTAGCAGGCCGTGCTGAGTGCTTTGTGCTTGTATAGGTGTGATGGTAGTTTGTTGCTCAGGACACATGGCTGTGGTTCACAGTGTGGATGACATCTACCTTTGTCATCACAGTGTGATTGTCATGCAGGCTAGTGTCACCACAATGTGGGGTCCCTGGGGGAGTACTGTGGTGGTTCTGTCTCTTGCTGTGTGTGTTGCTGTTCCTACAAGCTTGTGTGACATGTGTAATTTGGGCTCCCTCTCATCTCACAATGCCTGTTTGCCCACATAGGGGAATCCAATCCATGAGTTACTTTTGTATGTGACTGTGTTGACATCTGTGTATCAGTGAATCTGGCCTCCTCATGTGTTGTGTGTTTGCCTGGGGACACTGGCACACAACCCCCTCACCTGTTGTGTATGATATGCAGTGTGAGTCTGCCTGTTTGTGTTTGTGCCTTTGCACCACTGCATTGGCATATCTTTAGTTTGCCATTGGCTGTATGTTGTTTGTTGGCTTTCCCCTGCTGGCCCTGGGACTTCTAGGTCATCAGTCAGCACATTGATCATGGTTAGTATGTCCCATTGCTGCCATGGTATGGAATTTGTTCACCTGACATCTACAGTCTCCACAGGATATCTACATTTGTGTGTCCATTGGTGCTGATATGTGGGTCTGCATTATGATGCTCACTTCTGTCATTGTGTTATTTGTGAATGTAGACAATGTGGGCCCCCATGGCTGATGTTTGTGTGCACATGGCCAGAATGATGTGTCATTGGCACTGCACTGCTTGCCTCACACAATCTATGTTGCTATGGGACACAAGCACTACAATGCCACTGTAGTGTTTGGTGTTGTGTGGCCAGGAATAATCCCTGCAGTTATGTTTTTGCAGCTTTTACCAGGACTACACTTCCCTTTTGGGCACTGTGGTGATGGGGCTTTGGGCCCCATTGCCACACTGTTCAAAATGTGCTTCAGCTATGGAGCACACACTTACCTTTTGGGTACTGTGGTGATGGGGCTTTGGGCCCCATTGCCACACTGTTCAAAATGTGCTTCAGCTATGGAGCACACACTTACCTTTTGGGCACTGTGGTGATGGGGCTTTGGGCCCCATTGCCACACTGTTCAAAATGTGCTTCAGCTATGGAGCACACACTTACCTTATGGGCACTGTGGTGATGGGGCTTTGGGCCCCATTGCCACACTGTTCAAAATGTGCTTCAGCTATGGAGCACACACTTACCTTATGGGCACTGTGGTGATGGGGCTTTGGGCCCCATTGCCACACTGTTCAAAATGTGCTTCAGCTATGGGGCACACACTTACCTTATGGGCACTGTGGTGATGGGGCTTTGGGCCACATTGCCACAGTGGTCATGGTCTGCTTGCATTGTGTAGGCCACACACACAATTATGTGTGACACGTGTTAGGGGGTCACATTGTATGTTCAATGTCATGTTCAGTGTTGTATGCATTTGACACAGACCACACACGCTTGTCATGGTGTTGGGGGCTGGGATGTAATTTACAGACAGTCCTTATGTGGGAGTATGCTAGTTGTGTCATGCATTACCCGTCCTATGAGTAGGGGTGGTTGTAGTGACCGGCATCCAGCCCCCCATGAGTGGTGATGGTAGTAGTGGTAGGCATCCAGCCCCTTAAGGGTGGGGATGGTAGTAGTGACAGGCATCCAGCCCCCCCTGGATAGGGGTGGTGGTAGTGACAGGCATCCAGGCCCCCCTGGGTAGGGGTGGTAGTAGTGGCAGGCATCCATCCCCCTAAGGGCGGGTATGGTAGTAGTGGCAGGCATCCAGGCCCCCCTGGATAGGGGTGGTGGTAGTGACAGGCATCCAGGCCCCCCTGAGTAGGGGTGGTGGTAGTGACAGGCATCCAGCCCCCCCTGGGTAGGGTTGGTAGTAGTGGCATGCATCCAGCCCCCCCCTATAGGGGTGGTGGTAGCGGCAGGCATCCAGGCCCCCCTGAGTAGGGGTGGTGGTAGTGACAGGCATCCAGGCCCCCCTGGGTAGGGGTGGTAGTAGTGGCATGCATCCAGCCCCCCCCTGGATAGGGGTGGTGGTAGTGGCAGGCATCCATCCCCCTTAGGGTGGGTATGGTAGTAGTGGCAGGCATCCATCCCCCTAAGGGTGGGGATGGTAGTAGTGACAGGCATCCAGCCCCCCCTGGATAGGGGTGGTGGTAGTGGCAGGCATCCATCCCCCTAAGGGTGGGTATGGTAGTAGTGGCAGGCATCCAGACCCCCCTGGATAGGGGTGGTGGTAGTGACAGGCATCCAGGCCCCCCTGAGTAGGGGTGGTGGTAGTGACAGGCATCCAGGCCCCCCTGGGTAGGGGTGGTAGTAGTGGCAGGCATCCATCCCCCTAAGGGTGGGTATGGTAGTAGTGGCAGGCATCCATCCCCCTAAGGGTGGGGATGGTAGTAGTGGCAGCCATCCAGCCCCCTATGGGTGGGGATGGTAGTAGTGGTAGCAATCCAGCCCCCCATGAGTGGGGATGGTAGTAGTGGTAGGCATCCAGCCCCCCATGAGTGGGGATGGTAGTAGTGGTAGGCATCCAGCCTCCCATGAGTGGGGATGGTAGTAGTGGTAGGCATCCAGCCCCCCATGAGTGGGGATGGTAGTAGTGACAGGCATCCAGACCCCCCTGGGTAGGGGTGGTAGTAGTGACAGGCATCCATCCCCCTAAGGGTGGGTATGGTAGTAGTGGCATGCATCCAGCCCCCCCTGGATAGGGGTGGTGGTAGTGGCAGGCATCCATCCCCCTTAGGGTGGGTATGGTAGTAGTGGCAGGCATCCATCCCCTAAGGGTGGGGATGGTAGTAGTGACAGGCATCCAGCCCCCCCTGGATAGGGGTGGTGGTAGTGGCAGGCATCCAGGCCCCCCTGAGTAGGGGTGGTGGTAGTGACAGGCATCCAGGCCCCCCTGGGTAGGGGTGGTAGTAGTGGCAGGCATCCATCCCCCTAACGGTGGGTATGGTAGTAGTGGCAGGCATCCATCCCCCTAAGGGTGGGGATGGTAGTAGTGGCATCCATCCAGCCCCCTATGGGTGGGGATGGTAGTAGTGGTAGGCATCCAGCCCCCCATGAGTGGGGATGGTAGTAGTGGTAGGCATCCAGCCCCCATGAGTGGGGATGGTAGTAGTGGTAGGCATCCAGCCCCCCATGAGTGGGGATGGTAGTAGTGGCAGGCATCCAGGCCCCCTGGATAGGGGTGGTGGTAGTGGCAGGCATCCAGCCCCCCTGAGTAGGGGTGGTGGTAGTGACAGGCATCCAGGCCCCCCTGAGTAGGGGTGGTGGTAGTGACAGGCATCCAGGCCCCCCTGGGTAGGGGTGGTAGTAGTGGCAGGCATCCATCCCCTAAGGGTGGGTATGGTAGTAGTGGCAGGCATCCATCCCCCTAAGGGTGGGGATGGTAGTAGTGACAGGCATCCAGCCCCCCTGGATAGGGGTGGTGGTAGTGGCAGGCATCCATCCCCTAAGGGTGGGTATGGTAGTAGTGGCAGGCATCCAGGCCCCCTGGATAGGGGTGGTGGTAGTGACAGGCATCCAGGCCCCCTGAGTAGGGGTGGTGGTAGTGACAGGCATCCAGGCCCCCCTGGGTAGGGGTGGTAGTAGTGGCAGGCATCCATACCCCTAAGGGTGGGTATGGTAGTAGTGGCAGCCATCCAGCCCCCTATGGGTGGGGATGGTAGTAGTGGTAGGCATCCAGCCCCCCATGAGTGGGGATGGTAGTAGTGGTAGGCATCCAGCCCCCCATGAGTGGGGATGGTAGTAGTGGTAGGCATCCAGCCCCCATGAGTGGGGATGGTAGTAGTGACAGGCATCCAGGCCCCCTGGGTAGGGGTGGTAGTAGTGGCAGGCATCCATCCCCCTAAGGGTGGGTATGGTAGTAGTGGCAGGCATCCAGGACCCCCTGGATAGGGGTGGTGGTAGTGGCAGGCATCCAGCCCCCCCCTGAGTAGGGGTGGTAGTAGTGGCATGCATCCAGCCCCCCCCTGGATAGGGGTGGTGGTAGTGGCAGGCATTCATCCCCCTTAGGGTGGGTATGGTAGTAGTGGCAGGCATCCATCCCCCTAAGGGTGGGGATGGTAGTAGTGACAGGCATCCAGCCCCCCCTGGATAGGGGTGGTGGTAGTGGCAGGCATCCAGGCCCCCCTGAGTAGGGGTGGTGGTAGTGACAGGCATCCAGGCCCCCCTGGGTAGGGGTGGTAGTAGTGGCAGGCATCCATCCCCCTAACGGTGGGTATGGTAGTAGTGGCAGGCATCCATCCCCCTAAGGGTGGGGATGGTAGTAGTGGCATCCATCCAGCCCCCTATGGGTGGGGATGGTAGTAGTGGTAGGCATCCAGCCCACCATGAGTGGGGATGGTAGTAGTGGTAGGCATCCAGCCCCCCATGAGTGGGGATGGTAGTAGTGGTAGGCATCCAGCCCCCCATGAGTGGGGATGGTAGTAGTGGCAGGCATCCAGGCCCCCTGGATAGGGGTGGTGGTAGTGGCAGGCATCCAGCCCCCCTGAGTAGGGGTGGTGGTAGTGACAGGCATCCAGGCCCCCTGAGTAGGGGTGGTGGTAGTGACAGGCATCCAGGCCCCCTGGGTAGGGGTGGTAGTAGTGGCAGGCATCCATCCCCTAAGGGTGGGTATGGTAGTAGTGGCAGGCATCCATCCCCCTAAGGGTGGGGATGGTAGTAGTGACAGGCATCCAGCCCCCCCTGGATAGGGGTGGTGGTAGTGGCAGGCATCCATCCCCCTAAGGGTGGGTATGGTAGTAGTGGCAGGCATCCAGGCCCCCTGGATAGGGGTGGTGTTAGTGACAGGCATCCAGGCCCCCTGAGTAGGGGTGGTGGTAGTGACAGGCATCCAGGCCCCCTGGGTAGGGGTGGTAGTAGTGGCAGGCATCCATACCCCTAAGGGTGGGTATGGTAGTAGTGGCAGCCATCCAGCCCCTATGGGTGGGGATGGTAGTAGTGGTAGGCATCCAGCCCCCATGAGTGGGGATGGTAGTAGTGGTAGGCATCCAGCCCCCATGAGTGGGGATGGTAGTAGTGGTAGGCATCCAGCACCCCATGAATGGGGATGGTAGTAGTGACAGGCATCCAGGCCCCCCTGGGTAGGGGTGGTAGTAATGGCAGGCATCCATCCCCCTAAGGGTGGGTATGGTAGTAGTGGCAGGCATCCAGGACCCCCTGGATAGGGGTGGTGGTAGTGGCAGGCATCCAGCCCCCCCCTGAGTAGGGGTGGTAGTAGTGGCATGCATCCAGCCCCCCCTGGATAGGGGTGGTGGTAGTGGCAGGCATCCATCCCCCTTAGGGTGGGTATGGTAGTAGTGGCAGGCATCCATCCCCCTAAGGGTGGGGATGGTAGTAGTGACAGGGATCCAGCCCCCTGGATAGGGGTGGTGGTAGTGGCAGGCATCCAGGCCCCCTGAGTAGGGGTGGTGGTAGTGACAGGCATCCAGGCCCCCTGGGTAGGGGTGGTAGTAGTGGCAGGCATCCATCCCCCTAAGGGTGGGGATGGTAGTAGTGGCAGCCATCCAGCCCCTATGGGTGGGGATGGTAGTAGTGGTAGGCATCCAGCCCCCATGAGTGGGGATGGTAGTAGTGGTAGGCATCCAGCCCCCCATGAGTGGGGATGGTAGTAGTGGTAGGCATCCAGCCCCCATGAGTGGGGATGGTAGTAGTGGTTGGCATCCAGCCCCCCATGAGTGGGGATGGTAGTAGTGACATGCATCCATCCCCCTAAGGGTGGGGATGGTAGTAGTGGCAGCCATCCAGCCCCCTATGGGTGGGGATGGTAGTAGTGGTAGGCATCCAGCCCCCCATGAGTGGGGATGGTAGTAGTGGTAGGCATCCGGCCCCCATGAGTGGTGATGGTAGTAGTGACAGGCATCCAGGCCCCCTGGGTAGGGGTGGTAGTAGTGGCAGGCATCCATCCCCCTAAGGGTGGGTATGGTAGTAGTGGCAGGCATCCAGGCCCCCTGGATAGGGGTGGTGGTAGTGGCAGGCATCCAGCCCCCCTGAGTAGGGGTGGTGGTAGTGACAGGCATCCAGGCCCCCTGAGTAGGGGTGGTGGTAGTGACAGGCATCCAGGCCCCCTGGGTAGGGGTGGTAGTAGTGGCAGGCATCCATCCCCTAAGGGTGGGGATGGTAGTAGTGGCAGCCATCCAGCCCCTATGGGTGGGGATGGTAGTAGTGGTAGGCATCCAGCCCCCCATGAGTGGGGATGGTAGTAGTGGTAGGCATCCAGCCCCCCATGAGTGGGGATGTTAGTAGTGGTTGGCATCCAGCCCCCATGAGTGGGGATGGTAGTAGTGACATGCATCCATCCCCTAAGGGTGGGGATGGTAGTAGTGGCAGCCATCCAGCCCCTATGGGTGGGGATGGTAGTAGTGGTAGGCATCCAGCCCCCCATGAGTGGGGATGGTAGTAGTGGTAGGCATCCGGCCCCCATGAGTGGTGATGGTAGTAGTGACAGGCATCCAGGCCCCCTGGGTAGGGGTGGTAGTAGTGGCAGGCATCCATCCCCCTAAGGGTGGGTATGGTAGTAGTGGCAGGCATCCAGGCCCCCTGGATAGGGGTGGTGGTAGTGGCAGGCATCCAGCCCCCCTGAGTAGGGGTGGTGGTAGTGACAGGCATCCAGGCCCCCTGAGTAGGGGTGGTGGTAGTGACAGGCATCCAGGCCCCCTGGGTAGGGGTGGTAGTAGTGGCAGGCATCCATCCCCCTAAGGGTGGGTATGGTAGTAGTGGCAGGCATCCATCCCCCTAAGGGTGGGGATGGTAGCAGTGGCAGGCATCCAGGCACCCCTGGGTAGGGGTGGTAGTAGTGGCAGGCATCCATCCCCCTATGGGTGTGTATGGCATTGGTGTTGGCCATCCCACCCCTATGGTTCTGCTGTTGCTAGTGTACGTTATTTGTGCATCCCTTTGTGTGTGTGACATACTTCGTGTACGTGTGGTTTGTTTGTATTGTTGGTGTTTGACTTACCGTCTGCGCCGTACGCGTCCGTGCCGGTCCCGGTAATAGATGTAGAGTATAGGTAGGACCTGCGCAATGGGATTCATGCTTGGATCGTCTCGTTCGGGTTTCTCGTGTCTTCGAGTCGTACTCGTAGCAGGCTTGTTCATCTCGTAGCCGTGGATCGTCTAGTGGCGCGAAACGGAGCTTATGTACGGCTCGCCCGGATGCTCAAACGTGCCGGACGTAGCGACGAGTTCGGCGCGTACGGAAGACGCATCGTACTAGTCCGGCCGGAAGGTGCTGTGTGTTTGGTTCCGTGCAACTCGATTCAGTGTTTACGGATCCGGCTCGGGCGGGGAACAGGAGCTGGAATGGGTAAGTACGGCTCGCTCGGAATCTGGGCTGTTATGCGCATCGTACTTGTTCGTTCGGTAGAGTGTTCGAGTCGGTCGGAAAACACGCATTCGGCTGGTATTTTTTCCTGACGAATACTGTTAGGTGCCCTACCGGCCGAGATCGGAATCGACCCCTTAGTGTTAAGACGAGGTCTTTCCAGGCTCTTTAAACAACACATTGCTGGCATTTTACTTTTGGCAACCCTACTTTATATTCCTTTTCATGAAATGCATTCCCACATTACAGCAGTAAATGTAAATTTCGAATGTAAGGAATAGGCAGAGTGGGGGCCCAGGGGGTACTGGAACCAGAAAAAACTAAGCCTCGGTAACCAGTTTACAAAGGTATGTAAATATGCAAATAAAAATATGCAAATGGTCTCTGGCCTGAAGGCAGTTGCCTTCAACACCCTTGCTTCTGGGCCTGGAAGCTCAGGTCACCTGCACCCACCGCTCGTGGCACGCACCATTTAATTTATGAGGCAGGAATGTTATGAGGCAAGTGGCAACTCACTGCTGGTGCAACCAACGCCGGCAAGAGAGTGTAGTGCTACCTGTGTGCGCTACAGCGCTGATGGGCCCCTGGAGGCTGGAACACGGGGGCTGCTGCAGGCATAGCTGCCAAGGTTTGATTGCCATGTGTGACATTTTCATAATTTTAGTATAATTATGAGTGACATTTCAACGACTATGAGTGACACTTTCTTGCGAGCAAAAATATGCAATGAAGACGATCAAAAACATATAACTATCAGAAATTACACCCATTTGAGCAAGAAGAAACTTCAAGAAGATCTTAAAACACCAGAAATGGTGCAAAGCACCAGAAATGGAAGGGCACTCAGTCATGGAATGGCATGATATGGCCTCTCATTGTATAGTAGATGGGCATGTGCTGTGCATGTCCTTCCCTTCCACAGAGGCCAATGGGCCATTTCCAAGCCGCGCCATCCTTGAAGACGCACACCTGCAGGGCATAGAAACTGCACCGCAATACACAGGGCGCAGTGCTGGCAACGTAGAACCACCTTAATACAAACTAACCCCCGGGGCCAAGCATCATTAAAAAACACATACCTAAACCTCATGCCGGGAAACAGAAATCAAAGTTTTTTGCCAATCTACGGGTTGGAAGTGTGTTTTGTCAAAAGCTATTAGGAGTGTTTTATAACACAGGGCAGCTGGGAACACAGTTTAAGCACATGAAATGGCTTGTGGTACACATCATGACCAGTATGGAAACCCCCATATTGTATGTGGGGGTAAAAGGAATATTTAAAACACCTCCTGATACTTAATCTGCACATTCCCATGTGCTTTTATGAAATACAAGATTGCTGCCTGCTGCAGAGGCGCCCGTAAGATTGCCAGCCTTTGCCCTCACTGGGCCCCCTCCCTGCCAGCAATCAAACAGGAGAGCACCAGGACTCCAGTGCCTCTCTGTCCACATGGGACCCAACCCAACAGGATGTGAGGCAGCCCCAACATGAATAGTTACAACACACGGATCCATCTTAGCTGCCTATGTGTGACACTGACTGGCGCACGAACAGGCACCATACTGCATTATCCTCAGGCTGAGGCAGGAGCTGTGCAGTAATCTCACGGCAAAACCAACAGCTAGTATGACTGTCAGAAGAGACCCACCTGTTTTAAATTATTACCCCCAAGTTACAAATGAAGCTCGGCTGCCAGAAAGCCGGCTGCATTTGCCAATAAGCGCTTGAAATAATGTGCGCACGTACCTGCGGCATTGCTACCAAGTTTTTAAGATTGCTTATGTGCGACATTTTAATTGCGATTGCAATCGCAGAGCCCACCGAGGCACCAAAGGCATGTATTAGGCACAAGTGGTTTCGGAAGTGTAAGAAAGTGCACATAACATTCCCAACTTTCAAGGTTGTATGAGGCTTTAAACATATCCCAGCCCTACACGTTCTTTTTTTTCAGAGCGCAAAAAAGAAAAAATCATTGAGAAAGGCCTTTTCCAGAAAAGTAAGGGAAGATGTAGAGCTACCTCTTGTAAGCCTATCACTTCGGTAAATCAGGTAAAACATCAGAACATCATCATAGGTTTTGTTTGTTGATTGCTGTGTCTATTGTTTTGACACTTTTTTGGGTGTAGATAAAAAAACTCTTTATTTTCTCTTTGGCTACGTATTAGCTATATATATGCCTATTAGCTGGTCAACAATCCAAAGAGACAACTAAAGAATAAGAACGACTGACACGGTAACAAATAGTTCCAGATGACAACACAAAAGTACATCTTAGATACACCTACAACACATTTTCACGCAAATATCACAACATTAAGAGTCCTACTGCTTGCTATGTGGCACATTCCAGCATTTAAATTTCATATTGCCAACATCCCTGCCAATGGCAAACTTATCCTCTCTACTCTGGGGGGAGGATGTGGTCCGTCGGCTAGACTGCCGACTTTGGTGCTGGAAACCAGGGTTCAAGCCTCGGGGTCTCGTCCACATCCTGTGATTCTGGGCAAATCACTTAATCTTCCTGTGCCTGAATGTGTAATGTAAATACGGTGCTCATGTAAAGCGCTCCAATACCTTTGGGTCGAGTTTGCGCTATATAAATATGCAAAAAAAACAAAAAAACTCTGAAATGTAATATCGATGACCTCTGAGACATGTATAGCGCCCAATTTATAATTATTCAGGATAATAAACCATGTCCACATAAGAAGTCACGAACAAGCCAACCCAGAGCGGATAGGGTCATAACAATAACAGGCACATGCCACTTGGAATAACATAACACATATTTCTAAATGCATATCATGTCCCTATTACGAGTGCTAAGGAGCGGTCATTCTGCATTTGTTGTTGTAAAAATTATCACCTGCAACGATTACACGTTTTACTTGGAAAAGGAAGTAAATGTGTAAGCAAAATGCATTAAGATGAGTGCAGAAAATGCACTAATGGACCTGGTTATTGTGGGACTCACTTGTTACCATCAATGTCTTAATGAGGGCCAACTACTTGTTGAGTATAGGCAGGGGGAGTGCAATTGTATGGAATCATCTGTTCCATGCCCGAGCCCCACATTGCATTACGTCTCCAGCAGGAACATCCTCAATAATTGTACATGCGCCCGCAAAAAGAGATGTGTATTTTCATAAAACCTTTCAGACTCGACCTACCTTTCAGTTTCTGGGGCACAAACTACTTTTTTTAACAACACTACTTCATAAGCGCATACTCTTTAGATTCCGAAAGAAGTGAAAGAATAGGAATTATGTTGTCAATGCTGCGACCTTCAACATTAGATCTTAATAAAGTAACAAGAGGATTCCCAATGGGAACCCGTTCTCCCTCATTCTGCTGCTGGCAGAGTTCTGATGTCAAAAGATACGTGTAGGGCACACTTGTGAAGAAACTGCTGCTCAGAAATTAAAACATTCGATTATATTACTGTGGGCAACGTGAAATGCCAACACAACTAAAACAAGCAGTTGCGCACGCCCCTCTCCTTTTAACCCACTTACCCCCCTCATCCTGCTGGTTTTTGCTGGTGTTTATTTGTGTTGGTCGGGTCAGTTAAAAGAATACTAAATCCAGTGACGCATAGCTGCCAAAATTCAAATTGCTATGTGGGACAGTTTCATAATTTCAGTGTAATTATGAGTGACATTTCAATGACTTCGAGTGACACTTTCTCTCGAGCAAAATCAAGCAATGACGGTGAGGGAAACATAAATACCAGAAATGTCACCCATTTGAAGAACAAGAAACTCTTGAAACTGGTGCAAAGCAACTGATCTTTGCAGCATGCATTTAGCTCAGTGCTGCTCTTTGGGATATGATTAATTTTTACTGACCTCTTCATTATTGCGGTCCCAGAATGGCTGCTGTTCCCAGAGCTGCAAGAAATTCTCTCTTTGGCTGCTGATGACATGGTACAGTGGGCGGGCGAAGTTTCAGTTTTATCGATCAAGACAATTTGTAAGCGGTATAATGTACATGGGGCCTCTCGGCTCCCTGGGTGTGAACAACATGACAGAAGGGTGGCCAGCAGCATCACTGACAGTCATTATGTTGTTAGGGGGGAGGTGGGGACAGGAGCATGAGAGCCATGCGTTCACCTGATTTCCCTGTGGTTCAGGCCTTAACAAAAACAAAATAACCTAGAATGCTGCACCGGGGCTGCAAGGCATCCACATAGCTGCCAAGGTTTCCAATTGCTATGTCTGACATTTTTATAATTTCAGCACAATTATGAGTGACATTCAATGGTGGTCCACTGCTCAACCTCTGAGCCAGTTTCACCAAAAGCATGGTGACAGGCTGGGATTCAGCTACCTCGATAGCACTCAAGTGTTGTGGGCAACGGCTGGGGAACCAAGCAGACACACAAACCTGGCAGTACCTGGACTGAGGGCACGTGCGTCTGATCACCTTTGAGGGATGGGTGTCTGTAACTGTAGGGTCAACCCTCTGGCAGAAAGGGCTGCACTATGACGCGTTCCCAGGACACTACAAATCTGTTTGTATTACCGGATGTTCTCCAAAGAGAGCGCGCCACATACCTACTTTTATCTCTGACCACTTAAGCACTTTTAACCCCTTCGCTGCGTTCGTCGGCCAACGGCCGTCGCGAGCACTACCTCGGTAGTGCTGCGCATGTCCGTTGGCCGACGCGGTCCCGCCCACTCCTTTGAAGTGCCGCACCGCGGTGGAATGTTCGCCACGGTAAAGGGGTTAAAAGGTATTCCACCGCGGTGCGGCACTTCAAAGGAGTGGGCGGGACCGCGTCGGCCAAAGGACGTGCGCAGCACTACCGAGGTAGTGCTCGCGACGGCCGTTGGCCGACGAACGCCGCGGTAAAGGGGTTAAAAGGTATTCCAGAGGTGATCCATGAATAATACTCAAAGTAAACATAACCAGAAATGGCACGTTTCAAATCAATAAATAACAATTTTGTTTCCAGTTCTGTTTAGCATCCGCTCTAGGCCTTTGCAGACTTTTTTTTAACAACAATTAAGGAGCAGTAATGTCTCTCTTCGAAAGGTATCAATTCTAAGGTGACTCACCTGACCTGAGAGCTACATTTCCACAGTGCCTGGGAGTGCGTCTCAAAGCTGAGAGCCTAGCCGCCTAGCTTTGTGTCTTGCTGCTTCAGGCAGGGAGGAGAGTAAACGGCTCCACTGCAATGTAAATGTGTCGGAGCACGGGGAGAGCCATAGTCTGTTCTCTTCTGGAGTTCCTCGCCCAGGGTCATAGCAGTTTTTACTCCTTACAGGACCCTTTGCATGCTGTTTCACGGGGGCCCGCCCGAGCCCCAGCAATGCCTTCTTGGGGGCAAAGGGCAGCAAGGCTGGTAAAATTAAAAACATGCATTTTAGCAGCTCTGCAAGTTGCGCGCTGACAGCACTGTAAAGGCTAGTCAGCAGCACACGCACACTCCAGCCCCCACTCTCTCTGTGCCTGTGCCTGCGTCCAGCACCGTGATAAGAAAAAGAGTGTTCATAGTTGTAGTTGGCAGTTTGGTTCCTGTTGTGAAGCGCGTTATTTAAGTAATTCTTTCAAGTGCAGATGTACTTGGCACAAACTTTAACATTTGCTGGTTAAAGACATACACTGAAGTTATTAACAAAGTACCGTAATAGAAAGGAAATTGTCGCAGACTGGAAGACGCCTCATTGCACGTGCTGCCGTAAACTGCTTTTGGGAACAAGCACAAGTGTCTGTCAGCATTTCCCACTAGAGAGCCTGGAAAAAAAGCTAAAACAAGCCGTAGCCACGAAATGATTATGACATTGTTAAAATGTCAGTAAAAAACAATAACTCCGCGCACCAGGCTCGCGCTGTTTTGTTGAATGGAGCGCGGCTCCTCCTACCATCTCGGCTAGTGCCAAGCAGGGTGTCAGAAGCTCCAACATGCCTGAGCGGACACAAGTATACCTGGGTGCAGGCAGCTCCGAAACTAGCTGGTGCAACGAACGACGGCGATGCGTGTAACCTTTTAATTATCAAATACCTGACGGATGTGTAGTGCTTGCTGGCTCACTAAGGGGGCCCCTGGAGCGCGGGGGCCCCCCCGCAACACGGGGCCTGTGTTACGCCCCTGATGTGCGTGTGCTGCATTTTGGGAGAGTCGCCCCTGCAGCTCTGATTTTGCTGCCCCTTATCCCTTTCAGGCGGTATGCCTTTGACTTCTGTGCTTATACAGTGCTGAGATGTTGCATACTTGGGTAAATTGGGCTCTTGGTGGGAGTTGGGACTCTGGGGCATGGTTTGTCCGCAGATGTGTTGTTGAGGTCAGGGGTTGTTTGTGCACGTGGATGTGTCAGAGTGTGACCTGCTCCTTTATGGATGTGGTCCACACTCAGCCACCTCAGTGTCGTAGCGTGCAACATGTCATGATATATTGACTGCAGCCATGCTATTCGTCATGCAGTGTCACTTGCATTGTCAGTGTGGCTCACAGACACGCCGCTTTGCTGGGTTTGGCACATGTGCATGGGTTGGTTGTGAGATTGGTGATGTGTGGGAAGGGCCCCTCTGGGCACATAGTCGAGGGGGCCTACTTGCTGTTTCTAGGTGTGCTGCAGTGTGCCAAGGGGATCAGGGACATGATCCAGAGTCATTGTGGGTGTGCACTGTGCTATACTTAATTGTGCATGTGTGCCATTGTGCCCATCTCTCCCATCCCCCAGTCCCTGGTCGTTACTCACCCTGTTGCTGTTGTGTCAGGTCATGTTGAGCAGTGTCCGGTCCCCCAACTCCTGCCACCGTTTCCCCACTGATGACTGTGGACACCATTTCCTCCATCTCATCCAGCTCCTCCTGTGGCGCTGGACTCCCACCTCCAGTCTGCATTGCTGCCTTCTGGTTGTTGCCGAGTTTCTGCTTGGTTTTGCGCTTCACATCATTCCAGCGCCTCTTGAGCTCTTCCATTGTCCTCCTCAGCACTCCGACTGCATTCACCTTGTCCAGGATGGACTGCCATATTCCATTTTTTGTTGCCAATGACACAGTGGAGGTGACGAACAGTTGTTGATGGTGTTCTACCACCTCCGTTATCAGGATCCTGTTTTCCTGCGGACTGAAACGCGTCTTCCTCTTCTTCTTCTCCTTGCCCTTCCCTGACCCCGAGGTCCCAGGCTGGTCCTCAGTGGGCTTTGTGGGGTTCTGGTTGTCCTCTGTACTTGCTCCGGCTACCTCCATTGTGCTTCGCAGTTGTTTTGGTTTAGTTTGTGTGTTTTTTTCCTGCTTTTATGGTGATTTTTCCCGCATGACGTGTGTGAATTGCAGGCCTGGCGCAGCTTATCGCTGATTTTTTTATCGCGGTTGGGCCCATCGCCGCTTTTTTCAAGATCGGCTTGAGCTTTTTATTGCAGTCCCGGTAATTTTATCGCGGACATTTGGCGCGTTGTCGGGAAACTATCGCATGTTACCGCCGTGTTGGGAATACGGCGTTGACACAGAGTTATTTTCCCGCGATAGAAGGCGATATGAAAAATTGCGTTAACCGATTTTGGCGATGATTATCGCACGTTCTTGAGAATATCCCCCTATGGGTAGTAATTTAAATAGAACTGTATCAATTTCAGTATCTTTCGTCTTTCTTTCATTTGTATTGCTTTAATGGTGTGTTTTTTCGAGGATGTCTATTCCTGCAATATCAACAGTATCAACGGTCATGTCACATGACACAAGTTCCTGTGATGGTGTCAGGGCCAAAGTCCATATGAGTTCACTTCCTATGAAGTCAAGAGGTGAGCAGTCAAAGAGTGTGATGTCACTTCCTGTATTTTCCTGAATTGACGCCCATGACGAAACTTGAAATAAATAAATAATATACATAAAACTAAGCATTGTTTGCTGCTGTTTTGCAAAAGATCTCAATTAAAACCTTAGCAGCATATTGAAACCTAAAGGTGTTAGTGCGCTCATATAACATATGCCATTAAACAATTAAATAAATCACATATGATAGAAGCAGCTGTTGATACAGATTAGCCATAACAATTTTATTTTACTTCTTACACAATGTCTTTTCACTTAATTCATGCAAAAAGAACAATCTTATTTTACTCAAATAAAATTGAACACTTGCACTCGGCCCCACACTGCTGGTAAATTTTGGCCAGTTAACGCTGTTCCCAAACACAGATTCATGACAATGCTACCACCTGGTGGTCAAAGTAGGGACATATGCCAAAATTACACTTAATCCTAGGGATAGGAAGACCCGCTGCGCCAGTGCACAATCTCTAAAAGTAATGCAAATCAGTGCAACGTTTTGATTTGGTATTTACTTTCCAGCTATAAGCTTATTATGCAACACTTTGCGTTGCTTTACTCTAGTTTGCGTAAAGAGCCTATCCCATGAGTGGCACATGGGCATTTCCACAGAGCTACTTATGATTTTGGACAGAAAGCCCTATCTTTGATAACGTTGTAGACAGGGCTTTGCTCGAAAAATTAATGCCTCCTTGACGCAGGGGCAAAATTGGAAAAAGTGTTATTGTGTTCAAACTTTCCAAACTCTGTGTTGCACTTTGCAGCACATATAAAAGTGGGACTATCTTTAAAGTATGTCTTGCATAGTATTTTGTACTGGAAGGATATCATTCCAGTACAAAAACTATGCTAGACTCACATGCACACCTTTGCATTAAGATGCAAAGTTGTGTGTGTACTGCAAGACTGTCCGAAAGTGTTCCAGGGCGAGGGAAAAGAGCAGCACCATTATATCCTTGTAAATATGCTGCTGTCCTGCTCTTTCCTTTTCACGCAACAATGTGGAGCAACTTTGATTGCGGGGCTGGGTGAAAGAATAGTAAATGTGCCTCGTTGTGTGAGCATGTAAACTAAGATAAAGAGTGTTCCATGTATGTGCATATAGACAGCAGTATCAATTATATAAAGCTGGGGAACCGGGTTCGAGTGCAGGCAGGGACGCTAAACATCCTGTGATTCTGGGCAAATCACTTAATCTTCTTGTGCCTAACAAAATGGATGTGTCCATCTGTAACGCAGCTGGTGCTTATGTAAAGCCCTCTGATACCTTCGGGTCGAGTTCGCACTATATAAAACTCCCCCCAAAAAATGAACAGCCTACTCTGCCAATAATTTGGGCGGCTGGTTAAAGTTTAACATACTGTTGTTTTGTCCACCATTTATGTTCCTAGCTATGTTTTCTTTGTATTTTTTTTGTAACTTCTTCTGCACTCCATATCAATCAAAGAATGCTTCACATATACAAGCAGCCCTGCTGATAATGTAAAGTGGATATGTTGTGTATTTAGGGCGATTAACTTATTCGATGGACTGGCACTTCAACATAATGCTACCCTTGGAGCTGATCTTGCAGAAAACTTTTTTAGATTTTAACAGTATTGTTTTCTTCATTTATAGAATCTGGTGAGGGGTCTAGTGCTGCGATGAACTTTGCAAACTTAGGTGTGCTTCTGTGACATTACACTTGTGCTATAAATTGGAATGGGCACAGGTAAATGTATGAGTTTGTTTTGTTACAGGATATTTTTCTAATCTAATAATATGTGTGGAGACTCATGACTTCTTGCAGTGGTGGAACACAACACAATACTATAAGATTTAGGGCCTTATTATGAGTTTGGCAGTGTATTTGCTGGACCGCCCCGCTCCCGCACCACCAGATCCGTGGTACAACCGCCCACCAGATTAGGAGTTTTCTCCTGTCTAGCAGGCGGTTCTTTGGTGTTCCCACTCGGTGCCTCTGAAATAGGCATTGCAATCGGAAAGTCAAAATCAGTACCTGCATTGCAAAGACTGCTGCAGTCCATGCCATGCAGGTACTGGGGTGCATGTACACAGGGAGGCACAACCTGTGCCCCCCTGCATACACCCCATGGCACAGAGGCACAAGGGGGTCCTGCAGGGCCCCCTTTTTCCTTACCGCTACACTTTTCATGGCGGTCGCAGCACCATCAAAAGTGTGGTAGTGTGGAAACTCGTAATATGCTTAGCAGGTACTGCTTTGTGTTGTTTATATACTGCAAACCAAGATGCCACAGTATACTTCCGAAGATGGCCAACAACAACCAAAAAGGGGACAAGACAGTGACTCCCCGCTCCATAGTTGTTGCACATAAAAATGTGCATGTTCTGATTATATTGATCATTAATAGATTGTTGAAAATGGGCTGACCCAGATTACGATATTTTATATTATACTCCCTGTCTGCAATAAAAAAGAATATAGACTGATCTACCAGCTTTTTTAATATTGTCTTTCGTGGATTTTTCAAGAAAGGGAAATTTCCGGAGAGTTGATTTTGAATAGGGACCAAATGTTGCCTTTGGGAATTGAGTACCCAAGAAGTTTGATTACCCGTATATATGAGTCTCAACTTGCCTTATTATCTAATCTACAATTGTCTATTGATCTGGGAAATCCTAACGCTGCAAGTAAAGATATACTGAATTGGCGTAATATGGTAGTAAGCAAGGTGGATGAATGCTTGGTGGTCTCCTTAAAGAGGACATTGCACTATCCGGGAGCATTTAATAATAAGATGCATGTTCTGGTTGGAATGACTCGCAGTGTCATTCCAACCAGACAAAAAAACAATTAAGGAAACTAAAGACACATAAGGGGGCGGAACATGATTCAGGAAAAGAAGAACTTAGTAAAAAACCGAAAGCATAGTATGCTAAATTAATTAAAGGAAGGAAGGAACCGTATTATAGAATGAATTGGGATCAGATGTTAACTGTAATTGCATCAAATGACACAAAGAAATTCTGGGAGTTAGTGAAGGAAGGAGGAACTAAAAGCAAAATAGTTTTGAGTCTTAATATTTCGGAAGTCTGGGCTGACTATTTGCTGAAGTTGAATATGCCTAAAAGTGTGATAGATTTTGGAGAAAGGGCTGACCTAAATGACGATCTTTTATATTGTACTTTTCTGTCTGCAATAAAAAAGATGATAGCAGGTATAAATCTTACAAGAGCTGCGGGCCCGGACAGCGTTCGTCAATTTTAGTTAAATCCTGTCGAGACTAGTGGGCCAACTTCATTAATATTGTCTTTAATGGATTTTTGAATAACGGGAAATATCCAGAGAATTGGAAGCGTGCTATAATAAAGCCAATTTAAAAAAAAAAAAAATATCCTAAAAACTAGCGTCAGATCAGTTTATTTAATGTAGAGGCCAAAATATTCATGGGGTAAATTTCATTATTCTTTAGGAGCCAATTGACAGTGGCATGTAAAAGTAGGTAAAATAGTACTACAGAAGTACTACTTAATGTAGTCCAAAATCCCTTTATGATTAGGCTCCAGAGTAGGGGTGGGCAGAATTTGCGTCGTCGCGTTACGCAAATCTCCGCGAAATTGTTAAAAATCTCCGCGAGCACGCAGAAATTCCGCAAAGACGCGGAATTGCTTGTCCGCCCGTTCGCGATGTGTTTTTGCGTGCTCGCGGGGAAATATATCGCTAACTTGCCCATGCGGTCGCTAATGGGCGCGGCCATCTTGTTTTTCACTTGTCCCGCCCGCTCGCGATGGTTATTTCCTGTTCCGGGTCGCGTATTGCATGCTCCCGCCCGCTCGCGATGCTTATTTCCTGTTCTGGGTCGCGTATTGCATGCTCCCGCCCGTTCGCAATAAGTATTTCCTGTTCAGGAACGCGTATTACGTGTTCGTGACGCTTTTTGCGTGCTCGAGGGGGAAATATCGCGCAAACTTTCCCATGCGGTCGCAATGGGCGCAGCCATCTTGTTTTTCACTCTATTGCTATGGTTCTGGGCCTGCTTTTCAATCCGCCCTCTATCTTTTCAATCCTTTGTTTCTGGAAACTTTTTTTAATCTTTTTTATTTATTATCTATCTCTCTATTTTCCTGATTCTATATTTTGAGTTTTTTTCTCCTTTTTGTGTGTTTTTCACTACTTTTTCACTCTTTTTCTATTACCTGCTTTTTCATTTCTTTTACTTACTTTTTAATTCCTACCTTTTCTTTTCCGCCCCCCTGCCTACCCAGAACCATGGCAAAGGGCCACAGGGCTCGTAGCCGTAGCCAGAGCCGCGACCGCCTTCCTTGCGGAAGGCGGCGCCAAAAAGGGGTGCAGGCACGGGCCTTATTTGGTGAGGCGGAGGTGGCCGCACTGGTTTTTTTTGTGCAGCTCTACCTCCCCTTAACCCTGGCAGCATGCAGCAGGCCTGGGTCCGGGTACGGGCTCCGGGAGCGTCGGCAGCGGTGGGGCAAGGTGCGTCGGGCAGTGTTTCGCTGCTCTGGTGTCTGGCGCATCAATAACCAGCTGACGCACCGGTGGTCCGATATTCTGGACCGGGAGCAGGACCTGCTGGACCTGCTAGGAGTGGAGGTCCCGGGCCTTGGTGAGTAGCTATTTAATATTACTCCTTTGTGTTCTTCTGCTCTGTGTTATATATTGCGAATATTTTTTTTTTTCGACCAGCAAGAATGCTGCTGCTTACATTGCAGGTAAAATACGTTTAAAAATCTTCTGTGATTGTTATGACACAGGTGCTCGGCGCTACTAATCTTACTTGTTTGCAACTTTGCGCTCGCTTGGCCTGATTACGTAAGAGTTTACTTTATAGAACTTAAGTTAGGTAATGCTAGAGAGACTCTAGTCCTTCCTTTGTCCTCCTGCCACTAAGAAGGGATAGTGGCGGATTGATAGGTTTAGTTACTTATTAGTATTAGTTGGTAATTTTTAAGTGGTGTGCGTGACGCATCCTCTGTCACGTCACGTGCTGCTGAGTGCTGCTTACCCCAGTCCTTAGTAGAACCTTTTGTAGTTTGTTTAGTGAGTGTTAATAGGCTTATATCATCACTAGCAGAACATCAGCAGCAACCAACCAACAATTTGGTGTATGCAAAAATGTATGCATGTGTCCTCCATCTATGCATTTTTGAGGACTAAAATAAATGGAAATGCAGACTTAGTGAACACTTGGCCCGTCTGGAATAGGTGGGCTAGGTCAGGTGGTACTTAGGCTTACTAGACGGTCCGTGAATCTCGCAATACTACTAGTCGATCAGATTAGATAGGTCAATTTTATTGCAATTGTTATTCACAAAAATGTTTTTGGAGCGTATTTTAAAATATTTTATTTGTTTCACACCAAACTTTAATTTTTGTCTCTTTCTTTATGAAATCTTACATGATCAGCACCCAGGGGCAAGAAGACGGGGTCTGAGTCGGCGGAACCAGAAGAACAGCATGCCTCCCAGGGGAAGGACCACTCCTCTACTGAGGGCTCTGCTGCTGGCCCCAGTAAGTCCTCCAGTTTTTTCCGAACTAATATTTCGGTTTCCTAATTCTATTTTTTACAAATTCTTCTTCGATCTAGACTATCTGTTTCTAAATTCTTGTTATCCCTGCCTCTAACTGCGTCTGCTATGACTCTCTGTACTACTACTATTAGTCTGTCTGTAGCTAAGCTTGCCCAGTTGGCCACTCTTTATTTAAAAGGTTTTAAATAAAACTCAGATTCACCAATAGCTCTAGCCATTGAGTCCAGTCCTTTGGGTTGTCCTCTTCTACTACTTCTAGTCTTCTTAATCTTGAGGCTTTTTGACAATTCCCACCAGCAAAATGCCCAACCAGATTTTACTATTTTTGATAGGATAGGACATACTACTACTGTTGTAGGGATTCTGCACATACAGAACTTTGCACAAGAAAATAGGACGTTGGTGATGGGAGGTTGGACCTTCCTCACACCCCAATCAGAAGCCACCACAATCCCCTGACCGACTAGTTATAGTGTCTCATTAGCTCTCCGAACCCCCCCCAAGATACCCAATGAGTAGACAACCCAGAACATAACACTCCCGACCTCTCAGTCGCGGAAGCAATGCACACCCTTTCGCTCACTCACTCGTGTAAGTCCACACCAAATACCACTGAGTCTATGTAAGTTCAAAAGGTTTATTTTCAACTGACAAGCTCTGTACGTTGTTCTATAATGCAGCAGCAACAGCAAAATGCATAAGATGAAAACACTAAACATTGTTACACTTAGTTACACTTACAACTACAAGTCCATAGAAGACAAAAGGCGAAATCATGATAACTGAACAGTGGTGGAAGAACCACCCTCTTCTTGGTAGGAATATAGTTTATATAAAATTATAAATGAAGATCTCTGAGCGAATTCTGGGGACCCCTCACCTTAGAAGAACCTAGTACTGGTTACATCATAAGCTCTGCAAAGCTCTGGTTCGTAGAAGGGAATCTTCCGTCTGTTATGAGAAAAATGGTGCGCGTTAGTATAGTGCAAGCATTTCTCAGTCGTGCCAAAAAGTGTAGTATTTTTATGGATAAGCAATATGGACTAACACCAGAACTCCATAACAAAGTGGCTTGTTTTTCGACCTTGTACGCAGCGCTCAGACATTAGCAGTATGAGCTCATGTGGGCTCAAAGGCGTCTTACACAACAAGCTGCGAGGTAACTTGCGCAAAAATAAAAGACACAAAGCTAAAATGGTTGCATGGCTCGGGGTAACTTAGCAAAGACTAGAATGACCCTAGGGACCATATAACACTACTAGTGTCTACTCTACTACCTGATTTGTGCTAGTGATGTATGTTGAATATGTATTACGTATGTATTAACTTTTTTTTCAATCTTGCTATTGAAAAATAGGGGGAGGTGTATATGGCATCTAAAAAATGTGTAATGTTTTTTCTAGGCGTACTACCGACCACCAGTACCGGGGCCAGCGGTGAAGGTGACGCGGCCGCTGAGGATGCAGGAGGAGATGCAGCAGTTGCAGGAGGAGCTGCAGGGGGTGAGCCAGCAGCAGTGGCGGGCGGTGGTAAGTTATATCCCTAATCCTTACTTATTGACATTACACTCGCTGCAAGGGTGTAATGTATACTGTACTGTTGAGACTTATTAAGTAAGAAGTTGTGAACGGTTGAAGAAGACACCCTTTACTTAGCATTAGCGGCGGAGTGTACTGTTGAGTAACCAATGGCCTCTTCTATCTGACTTCAACTCAGCTGTGAAAGTTTTATGGAGAAGACTAAAAGTCAGATCAGATGACCTTGATGGATGGGTTGGACGAAAAGCGAAAGAAGGGTGGAAGGAGGAAGGACGGGCGAGATTTAATATTTATGACTGGCAGAGAAGGATACGTGGGATGCATGCATAGGTGGCTGATAGGAATCAGATGCATGGGTGGTGGAATGCCTGAAACTCCCACAAATGTTAGAGGCCGAGGTAGTGGGAGGATAGATACATACCACAAATGTTATGTACTGTGCTTGCTAGTGCTACTGTGCCACTAGGTGTAGAATTAATTTGTCTTACTGCTTTGCTAAGAGTATATTTTACAATAGTCTTGTTTTTTCTTTTTGATATAGCTACTCCTTCCAAAGTGAAAGCAGACAGGAAGGAGTTGGCAGCCAAGGCCCGGCGCCGGAAGCTGGAGGCCATACAAACGGAATACCAGCGGCTGGTGGTTCTGGAGGAGGAGGAGGAGGAGGCGGCAGCAGCTGCAGCCTCCTCCAATGCCCCGGGCCCCAGCCACCCCCCTCCAGTGTTACGGCGCCACCGTCTGGCAGCCGCCCGCCACCGCACTTCATTTAATAGCACTGCTGCCCCCCCGTGGATGCAATTGCCGCGCATTGAAGCGCCACGTGGCCCGCCTAGAGGAGCGTATTCATGTCCTGGAGAGGCGAGCCCGCCGATGAACAGACCCTGTTGATTGCCTTTTTTATTGCTTATTTTGGTGGGTGGGAATCGGGAGTTGGGGTTTTCACTTTTGGACAATTGGACATTTAATTTGTTGGACTTTTTCGTTCCGGACAATGGACATTGGTTGGGGTTAGGGAGAGGGGTGGGTCAGGTGTTGTTGTGGGATTTTTACATAGTTTATTTTTGTTAGGGGATTAAATTATATATTTATACTTTACATACGATGTTGTTAATGTTTTGTGGGTGGGGTTACTGTTTTACGTCACACTGTTTCCTTGCTAGTGCAGGGCCACAGCCAGTGTTTGATTTAAATAATTGGCTGACTTAGTAAGACACAAACAGATAGATGCGGTACCCCTCACTGAGGGACTTGTCCTACTAGTACTGTCAGTCTCTCCTCCTAGTCTATGCATTCTGCAACTGGAGTCAAAGGGGTGTGTGAAATAGAATTAATGAAAAAATTTCCATTATTAATTATGCCTCCCCCAAACGTCTTCTCTTACCTGTGCTTGATGTTTAACTTAGGCACGGCGATGGCTGCATGGTGATGATGGCTTTCTTTCCCAACATGCCATGGTTGTGGTGGTAGTAGTAGTAGACCCTGGCAGTAGCATTTGCAAAAAAAAGAAAATGAGACAGTCAGTCGCCTGAGAGAGACTGTGGGAGGAGTAGTAGAACGAAGTACAGTACAGAACTTACTGCCAAACAATAATATGCCAAAATACAATAAAACATAATGGTGGCGGGGATAGCCTAGTACATAGAGTTACAAACTCTAGCTGTGTCGAATCACTCGACTAGGCCTACAGTACACTCGACACAAGCGTAACCGTTAGTGTTGTGTAGGAGGATGACAACAAATCCAATGGATGCCGGCAATTAATGCTGATGGATTAGGTTCCTTTGGTAAAAAAATTATCTTGCAAATATACTGCTCATGGGTGGGCAAGCAGAAGAAGATCCTCGCCCTGCCTTGAAATTGAATTAGTGTTGCTTTTGCCACATCCGGCCCAGCAAGCGTGTGATAAATTATTGGTGTACATTTAATTTAGTCACACCTCAATAAGTCACACAGCCCGGGGGAAGAGGGTTAGGGTTTGATGAATGGTTGGGAAGGGGGTTTGGGGAAAGGTTTGACAAAGAAAAACAGTACGCATGGACAACAACAAAACACAATCTTGGCAGACGACCATATCCATAAATCTGTTAAGGGAGAAAAAGGAAATGCATGCATGATGATGATAACTTGATGGTTAATGATAAGTAGTACTTACTAACTACTACTAGACAATTAGACAGTACAGGGCAGCAGTATATTATGCAATTTGCCTTGCCTGTCTGCCCTCCGAGAGACCCGAATTACATACAGTTTCTGTTCTGTTGTACCGGCCGGGCTTACTATTAAAGATAGCAAAGAAAATTCAAAAATAGCTGTAGGGATGAATTGAATTATAAGCAGAGAGCAAACATAATAATAACAACAACACACAGTAGTAATGATTAAAGACAAAAAATGAATCAAATTATTTAAAAGATGATGAAAGTTGATACTGTTACTGTATGTTATCCTGGTCAAAATGGGGAGTTGCATCTCGGCATTCCTCTTGGTCCTCCCTTCCATGGACGCTCTGGCCATCAATCTTGGGTGACGCCACTGTCTGCCTGGCAGATGTAGATTCATTGGTAAGGTAAGTGTGAGTTGTTTTTCCCAGTATAGCACAGGGTAAGGGCCGGCCTGTAATTGTAGATGGAAAAACAAAAGGGATATTGAAAAATCAAGTAGAAAAAAAATGCATAAATTACGGTGGAGTGCAACAAGAACACTTCCAGAGGTGGCATGGATACATCATGTCTACTCTAGTCTGTTTCCAGCATTAACCTCCAACAACAACAGGACAGAGCCGGCCCACGGCACCCGTGACCTATCCTCCATTTAGCGTACATTTTTTGACAGAGGCAGACAAAGCAGATATACAGCAACATAGCATTTTACAAATTAAGTGACTAAATCAATGCACCGCTGTCAGTCATACCACCACACTCGACTCCACCACTACACAGACATGTAGGTCTGCAGTGGTTGTTGTTGACTTGTTTACCTTTTATGCCACTCATGAAACGCCCTGAGTTATTCCATCAATCATCTCGGATCCTACTGAGTGACTGCGAAGATATTATGTCACTGTGGTCATCATCATGTTGTGTTGTCCAACTCAGTGTGCAGTGTACAGATTGAGTCCCCTTTCCATATTCAAAATGCAATGGATCGTCCTGCAGTAGAAGTACAAATTTGTTATTAAAAAACAAGAATGGAAACAAACAATGCATTGAGTTACTTTTAGTGTGTAGATTAGATAATAGTACACAATGAATTATGAATGAAATGCACTACAAACAACAACACAAATCACTCAGTCACCGTCCAATGCATGTCATCATTCATTACCTGTTCCTTCTCATCTTCAGTTAATGGGCAGTCTCTCTCGGCTCGGAAAGGAGGATAGCTATAGTAGTCATCATCATGTTCCACTTCTTTTGGAGAGACTCAACGAGGCAAGATTTTCTTTTTTCTTCTATTATGCTACATCCAATCATCATCTGGCTTGAGGGCAATAGATTTAGGGCAATTCAGGAGGATGGAGGAGCAGGACTCGGAGGAGTGCACTGAAATGCAGACAGCTGAAACTCATATATGGCAATAAAAGACTAGAAGACGGTGGTGATGGATTTGTTGTGATTTGAAGTTTCCAACCAGAAAGACAGACACACAAATAAAAGTAAATAAGGGAGGACGACAGTAAGAAGTGGAAGCCTAGTTGTCAGGGAAGTATAGCTCGTCCTCAAACTCTGGGGATTCAACCAGAAGTAGGTAATCAGCATCTAACACGCTACTACCGTCACCTGAGCCGCTGTCCTCATCTTCCTGCGTTGATTCATGTATTGTGTAATTCGGTGGTATAAATTGCTGATTCATTTTGATCATGGTTAACCTCTGCACGTTTTTGGGTGAGAGACTGGTCCTTTTCACTGTTACAATTTAACCAGCAGCACTGAAAACACGTTCAGAAGAGACACTTGCGATAGGGCAAGCCAGATAGTTTATCGCCAGCCTGCTGAGCACTGACCATTGGCCCCTTTTGCCATACCAATACCGCAATGGGTTTTGATCAATGTAGACCTCTGTTGGGTCATCCAGGTAGGCCTGGACCATCCGGTCAATGTTCAGGGGTGCTACACTTTGTTCGGCCTCTTTTGTCTTTGCATCAGCACTGGACCTAGCAAGTCCTTGCTGTAAATACCAATCCTGTGCCGTTTTTACTGGGGCTGATGATCCGGTTCTTGCTGTTGTCGATAGTGTTGGTGACAGCTGTGAACCAAATGCACTGCCCTCAGGCTCTGAAGCTGAACTTGACGCCGGATGCCCTGCTGCAGTACTTGTTGTGGGTTTGAGTAGCGGGCCTTTAATTACCAGCCGTTCATTTTCCAATTTACTGGCTGCCTCAGCTATCCAAGTTTTGTACCGGGCAACATCCACTTCTGAAAAAGGGAGTAATGTCTTACTGTTCAGTGCTGATTTGTACCGTGGATCCAGAATTGTGGCACAAATGTAATGTTCTTGTGACAAAATCTTAGTTTGCACCCTTGCATTTTCAGTTAAGCGACACGATAAGCTCTCCACCAACTCATATGCTTCTTTTTTTTCCTCCACACCTATGTACGCTTCAGACACCTCCTTCAGCTGTTGCTCTAGCATGTGCAACAATGGGATAGCTTGGCCCATAGTATAGTCCTCCTTGCTGACTTCACGTGTGAAGACCTCGAAAGGAAGAAGCATCTCTGTCAGGCATTTAACTAGGCACCATTGGTCCATCTGAAGGGTCATGCCTTTCACAGTAGCATCCGCCCTTCGCATGACATATTCATTGGTTGGTCTGTACTGCTCAAACAGACGGTCAAGCATGTAATACGTTGAGTTCCAACGTGTTGCCACCTCCTGGATGAGTGCTTTGACTGGCATTCTATAGTCACGTTGAATGATCCTCAGCTGCTTCCGGGCTTTAAAAGAATGGCTGAAATGAGTGCCTATTCTGCGGCAGGTGGTCAGTAAGTTGCTGACTATGCGTTCTTTTTCAGAAAGTCTTGAACTATAATGTTAATGCAGTGCGCCAAACACGGGACCCTGAAATAGGCACCAACCTCCATGTCCTTAAGTGCATTACTGCCATAATCTGTGGCAACAAAACCAATGTTAAGCCCTCTTGGGCACAGCCATTCAAAGACCTTGCAGTTAAACTCTTCCAAAATGTTTGCAGCAGAATGAGATTTCTCCATGGCGAACATGGCTACAGTTGCATGTTTCCGAGTAGCATTAAAAATCTAAGCTGTGTCAACAGCACCTACTTCAGATAGCTTTTCTCTAACCCCCACAAAAGAGACCCAGTGTGCAGTGATGCACATGTAATCAGTGGCTTGGCAACTGATCCACATGTCTGTTGTCAGGTGGATTTTGTGAACAGCACTCTGCTGCAAACTTGTCCAACCAATTCCAGCACATCGTGATGTAGTGCTGGAACAGCAACTCTGGCGAAATAGGACCGGCTGGGAACCTTCCATTTAGGGCAGATGGCTGACACAAATTCAAGGAAACCCACCCCTTCCACAAATGAAAAAGGGAGAAGGTCCAGTGCTAACATTTTAGCCAGCTTCGCATTGTACAACCGTGCCGTTGGGTGGTTGCGTTGGTACTGCCCCTCCGACCTAAGCATGCTGTCAATGGTAGGCTGGAATATTTTCCTTTGTGGTGCAGCTGTCTTCTTGAACCCAGTTAGGCTCAACGACGACGCACTTTTTCTCATTGCAGTACCCTGTTGCCTTGGTGTCTCAGGCTGACTCTTACTACGGTGCCACTGAGATGTTGCTGAGGATGTGGGCAGTACCACTACACTGCTGGGGATAGGGCTAGAAATGTCTCCCTCTTGTTGACCTTCCACCGCGATCATATCTTCCCCTACTTCTTCATCCCCAACAACAGCAATGGGTCCAGTTTTACTTTTTCTAAGTGAAGTAGGTGAGCCTCCCACTTGATACTGTGGTGTTTTTGAGATGACTTGTTTGTCCTCCGGTACCATAGTTTGTACCAAGCTTACCCCGCCTAACAGCCTGCCGACAAATTGAGCATATAGCAATGTTCTCCTCCTTACTGCTAACCGAAAAGAAGTCCCAAACTGGGGAGGAGAACTTTCTGGCGCTGCTGGAGGTGCCACTTTCAATACCAGATGAACTGGAGGGTGTGCCTGGAATTTGACTCTGTGCAGTTATATTACCACTACCTTCTGAGGTGGTGGTTGAGCTGGATGTAGGTCCCTGCCGGGCCTTTGCAAAGGCAAATATGGAAGCTGGAGGTCGTGTTGGTGTTACCTGTGTTGGTGGTATCCGTGCTACATCCCTCGCAGCGATTTTGGATAGTCTAATAATGTTGGTCTCCATCTCCTCTGGCCCGGGAGTGATGTTCATGATGACTGGCTCTTCATCATCATCACCCCCCTCGTCTACATCTACCTCCATAACTCTAAGGCTTTCTGGAACCTTCCTTTTCACTAGCCTTGTCTTGTGGCGTGCATCACTCTCAGACTGAGCTGGTGGCTTCCAAGTGGCATCCATATCATCAGAAGCGGGGCTTGAAGAAGAAGTTGATAGACTAACCCTCCTTTTCCTTGCTGGGGGTCTGGAAGACAATGGATCTTCTGAAACAGTGGCTTGCTCCTCTTCGTCTGCAAAAAGCTTGATTTCCTGAACTGCCCCTACTTCAGGTGGAACAACTACTATTGTGGGCTGTGGTTGCGGCTGTGGTTGCGGCTGTGGTTGCGGCTGTGGTTGGGGCTGTGGTTGGGGCTGTGGTTGCGGCTGTGGTTGGGGCTGTGGTTGGGGCTGTGGTTGGGGCTGTGGTTCGGGATGTGGTTGCGGCTGCCGTTGCGGCTGTGGTTGCGGCTGTGGTTGCCCACTTATCTGCTGAGTTTCCGCCTGCGAGTGCGTGGATTGGGTACTACTTTGCGATAATGACATTTCAACATCACTGCTCATTAGTAGACTGGCTACCTCTGCCACACTGATGGGCTTGGGCCTAGGTTGGTGGGGTGGGCCCGCTGATGCGGAGGTGCTGCTCCCAGCTTGGTCCCCACCGGACACCGCTGCTGCAGGCGTAAGTTTTTTTTCCCCAAAAAACACACCGGGCGGCACACCAGTCTTGGCAAGTGCCACTTCCTTCTTCTTCTCACTGGCAACTTTCTTGGTACTGGAGGACCTGGTACCTTTCTTTGGGGCCATCTTCTTCAGATGTCAGCAGGACGCAGGTGCACAAGTTGCAGAGATGTCTGTGGTCACACGAGGACGTGACGTGGTGCGCAGCAGGACTTCTGTCTGGCAGTACAATGGGTGATGATGATGACACCTCCTCCTCTGTCTTTTTGTGCACCTAAAAGCAAAGAAGCCAGGAGAAGAACATCAGTGAAATGTTGCATTTGTTGTTGTGGTTCAATTACTACTAGTACAAACAAACAAATAAAATATATAACTTAGTGTAGCCATTTGTGAGACTTTGTCAACAAGGACTTTCATGGTATACTGTGTACACTCTCAGGGAGGATAGGAAAGAAGAGGAACAACAACAAAAATACAAATGTAATGGAAGTGGACCCTGTTTGGCATTAAATTATTTGCTCATCACATCATTCAGGGAGCTGCAGCTGGCAAGGGGGATGGATGGAAGCAGTAAGCCAAGAGGAAAACCATGCAGACCTAAATGGCAAAAGCAGCACACTTATAACTCCCACCAGAAATGGCCACCAGCCACATGGACACTCACAAATCACAAGCATAAAGCAGTAGGCCTGGAAAACAATGTACTGAAAACAGGCCTATAATAGCCAGGCAAAGGCTGCATGCTAAACCACACTGCTTTGCCTGTAATGCAATAAAATGCAAAAACAAAAATCCACAGGGCTAAACAAGGCCTGCAAGGTACACAACACACCACACACACAACAAAGGCATTTATTTAACACACACCCAAACACTGAAATACACCCAAAAATACACATTTTGCAATTCAATCCAATGCCATCCATGCCCTAAATGATGTTTAAATTCAACAGAACACACAGAAACAGTTGTTTCATGCACCCCTGACTACCTCTGAGCCTACTGGATGAAAGGCCTGTTGGCAGACTAGGCCACAAGCTTGCAGGCCTATGGATAAAAGCACACTACCGGGCTTCAAAATGGCCACCAGCCACATGGCCAGGCCCACAACAACAAGAAACTGAAGATAGACAATGCAGGCCTAGGGCAAAAAGCACACTGCCTGGCTTCAAAATGGCCTCCAGCCTCATGGCCAGGCCCACCACAACAAGAAACTGAAGACAGACAATGCAGGCCTATGGCAAAAAGCACACTGCCTGGCTTCAAAATGGCCTCCAGCCTCATGGCCAGGCCCACAACAACAAGAAACTGAAGACAGACAATGCAGGCCTATGGCAAAAAACACACTGCCTGGCTTCAAAATGGCCGCCAGCCTCATGGCCAGGCCCACAACAAGAAGCCTAGGCCACAAAGGAAACACGTGCAGGCCTATATGGCAAAAGCAGCACACTTTTAACTCCCACCAGAAATGGCTACCAGCCACATGGACACTCACAAATCACAAGCAACAAGCAGGAGGCCTGGAAAACAATGTACTGAAAACAGGCCTATAATAGCCAGGCAAAGGCTGCATGCTAAACCACACTGCTTTGCCTGTAATGCAATAAAATGCAAAAACGAAAATCCACAGGGCTAAACAAGGCCTGCAACACACCACACACAACTAAGGCATTTATTTAACACACACCCAAAAAACTGAAATACACCCAAAAATACACATTTTGCAATTCAATCCAATGCCATCCATGTGCCCTAAATGATGTTTGAAATAAATAAATACATCACACAGCAAAGGAACAGTTGTTTCATCATGCACCCACCCATGACTAGCTCTGGGCCTACTGGCTACCCACAACTATTTATTTTTAAAAATGATGAAAAGTACCAACATTGTAGTTGCAGCAACTGCAATGCCCCAATCAAACAACACCAACTTACTTGTAAAATCTCAAATCCAAAAGTACTCAAATCCAATGATAATGATGCAGCAGACACAAAGAGTGATCCTTCCAGCTCAAATCCAAATGAAAAATGAACAGGAGATGGGCAAAGCACTGGGAGGAGCCTGCTGGACAGGAACAGGAAGTAGGAGACTCTGGGGCACTTCCTCCCTCTCCCCCCCAAAAAATTTGCCAAAAAAGGACAGCCAAATATCAATCTGAGGAGTTTTTCTCATCCAAATCATCATTTTATGGAAGGTTTTATGCTGCTCGAGATATTATTCTTCTCCAGATTGAAAATTTTGCGTGTTCGGGATCGCGAGCTTTACCAACATTCCGCCGGATGTCCGACGGCGCGCCCGAATGACGTGTTCGCGATCGCAATCTCTCTCACGGTGCACGATGGCACAGCGAATGACGTGTTCGCGATCGCACACTCTCGCGGTGTCCAATGGCGCGGCGAATGACATGTTTGCGATTGCAAACTCTCGCGGGATCGCGCGGCCGGCTACCAAAATCTCGTGGCACACGCGAACGGATAGGAAAACTCGTCGGCGAACGCAAGAATCCCGGTAAGTCGCTATCGCGTGCGCTAGAACACATTTTTAAAGCGCGAACAAGAAAATAATTCCGCTACGCCGCGGATCACGGAATTGTTGGCAATTCCGCGTTCTCCGCGGAACGCGAAATTGCCTAAATTCCGCAAATTCCGTGAGCGGAGCGGAATTTGACGCCCAGGCCTACTCCAGAGTGTTTATGGGTGTATCTTTGATTCATAATGACTGGAATCTTGCTGACGTTTGGCATCATAACCTGTAGTTGACATGGACTTTGTCATGTGTGTGGTAGATTATTTTATACTGGTTTGCTTATCATTATATTCTTGCTTTGAGATGAATATTGCACATTTCTGGCGGCATTGGACCAAATGTACACAACTTTTTTTTTTGGGTGGGGTGGACTTTATTGCATTTTTAATCGGAAACATCACTAATAGAAGTCTGTCTTAAGTTTACCTGACTTAGCGGGGATAATTTGGAATGCCTCTGCTTGTGAATTGCTATAAATACAAAACTTCCTATTGAATACTTTAGCGCCTCCAAATATACAAGATAGACTACATGAAGCAAAGCGGTGTAAATGTTCACAGACAAACGTTTTTTGCACCTACAGTTGTCACGAGTTCAGCATTAAATGCCATTATGCTGCATAGTGCCAAACACCCCAAGATTCCACATAAAGCCAAATCCACTAAAGTCACATACCATAGTGCTACCTAACATTAAATAGAATCTGGCACCAAAAGAAAACAAGCATAAACAACGGGCATGAATCACGAAGGACAAAGTCCCCTCCCCCCATTATTCCACGTATAATACGTGTAACTTTACTAGAGCAGTACTTAATTTGAGCCGGTGGTTGCCGGCGGGGGCCAAAGGCACTTATTTGTGGGGGCTGGCACAAACGTTTCTGAATCAGGGGGAAAACACACATATTGGGAAGATGGAGGATGAGAAAAACGGCAAGACCCTCACAAAAAGAGAAAACAGGGACCTGCAAGAGTGAGGTAAGGGGGCAGGGAGAGTCTGGTAGTGGATTGAAGAGGCATGAGGTGGATTCAAGACTACTTGGTATTAGGCGTGCCAACGCTTAATTGCTCTGGCCACGGACGTCTGAGCAGCGCTCTGGGCACCGGCACTCCTTCTTTTACAAATTAAGCACTGTATGAGAGGCACATATACCTACATTTCTTTAAAGTAATCACTTGATCAGGATCTGTGTTTCCTGGCATAACACTAAATTGGGCTTGGTGTATTGTGAGTGCACACTGAGTTTACATTGCTGATGACATCATTCATGTGAGGCACATTGTAGATACAATTATGTACCTTTTTTGCGTTCACTTAACACAGTTCTGCTGATTTTCACTCAACATTGTGCTAGCTCTTAGGCAATATTTATTTTGCTCAACAGTATGTTTTGATAAGTTCTGCTATTGTTGGCAATGCGTTATAAGTAAGACTTGACTGATTAGGATAGAGCGCTTTCCCTGTTGAATTATAAACAAAAGGGCCAGATTTGCGAAGAGTTCACACAACTCAGGGCAGCAAGGAACGTTGCTCTGCTGCTTAGTGTGAACTGGCGAGAGCAGAACTGTACCATATCTGCATATCAATGGCCCGGTTCTGCTCTCTCCATGCGCTGGTACACTTTGTGCTGCCTAGTGCTGCCTATGGTGCAAGTACCCTTGCACCATAGTTCGCTATAGTGCAAGGGTGTCTGTGTTGTAGTCAGGATAGTTTTTGTGCAAGAAGAAAATAACAAGGAGAAATAAAGGAATTTCTCCTCATCACGCCAGCCTCAATCTTTGTAGATATGGGTTTGCATCAAAATCCATGGATGGTATGCTCAGGAACGCCCATATACCACCCACAGAACTCTTCCCTGATGCAAAATAGTGCAAAGCAGCACAATGTGTTGAACCACATTATTTTTTTTAACAAAACCATGAAAATAGTCATTTGAGTTGCTTTGTAAATACCAAAAATAATTTTGCATCAGGTCTGAATTAAAAACCAGCAAAACCATTGTAAATCTGGACCATAGTATTAGAGGTAATTTGTGCAATACTTGTTGAGACCTTTGGCAGCTGGGTTTTATGAGGAGTGCACCTAAGGTGAAATACTGGTAAACATAGGGGATCTGTTGAAGTTACCCACCGCTGCCATTGCAAATGGTAATATTTATTTGTATCACTTTGCTTAAGGGCACAGCTGAAATGTGCTGAATAAAGGAGTGCAATTTTTAGTGCAAGAACTGTGTACCTGTAGGCCGGAATGTGATCATTTTTCACACAGCGCAGCATTCAGATTTATTTCACTGCATTGCATAAGTGGGAAACCTTGGTGCAAAGCCTTATTCACTAAGATTGGCCTTCCTGTGGTTTCATCCCCTGTGCTGGTGCTCAAACAAAGCTGCCTCACACAACCGACAGTCTCACACCATGGTGCAGAGGTAACTGTGCACTGTCCAGCATAGGATTTGTTCTGGAAGTATACCCTTCCAGCACAAATTACTCTGCATAGACAAACTCTTCCCACAGATTGAATATGTGCTGTGCACTGCATCACACATACATTACATCCTTTTTTAAAGAAATTTCCACATTTCCCCTTGTTTGTACCATCTTCAATTAGGTGGTGGTTTTTGATGCAAAGCCTGCTTTGGCTATCTTACTAGACCGGGGTTTGCATCAGAACCAATGAGTCTTTGCGCTGGTCCACCCCAATAAGGCTCCCTGAATGCAAAGTGATACAAAGCAGTGTAAATCGGTATTTGCCCTGCGAAAAGTCATTTTTAAAGCCCAAAGCACCTCTTGTGCTGGATAAGCACTGCATTATGTCGCTGTTGCAGTAGCCTTAGCAAATTTGGGCTGTAGTTTTTTGGGGCTATTTTTTGAATTCCATAATTTATTTGGTGAAGAGGTAAGGACTTGTCAAAGATTGTTAAATACATGGTGCACCATTTATTATTGTTGAACATATTGTTTATAGTATCAGCTCAATTAATATAGCTTTCTTTATTAAAGTAAACATCTGAATTTTCTCGCATGTAGGGATTATTTCTGCATCCACATCCAAGCATTTTATTTGTGCTAATATTCGGACACAAAATCCATACAATTGACAATGTATATTGCGTTTGCTTGTATAATATGCCACACTAATAGACTTTTCTGGAGTGCAGGGTTTAGTCAACTCTGCTAAAAAATTTGGTTCCGCCAGGTGAAATTATTATTTTGTCAAATAATAGGTTGCCTTTTACTTGCAAGTATTTGATAATAGATTCTGACCTATAATCTGTGCACTGCATACTTTTCTTTGCAGAATAACAACATTTGTTTGGGTGTTTCAGCTAGCTAAAGAGGTATAGAGTTGCAGCAGCTGTGTTCTAGAATGGGCTGCCAAAAACAGTTAGCCTATGCAGAACTGTCATAGCATATACATAACAGTACTATTAAGAAACAAATAAAATTAACAATAATGTGAAAAAAACATAATGCAATAGAAAACCGTGATAAAAAAATATTATTAAAGTATACTTTAAACACTTAAAAAAAGAATATACTTGCCTTTGACATTGTGATCATTGATATTTTTGTAGCCACAATATTTTGGTTAAGAAATTGAGAGATGATATTTTTGATTTGATATTTTGGTCGAAAACTGCCATGCAGCTCCCCAGACCTGAAGGGTGAATGGTAAACATAAGAACTGTGCACTCTCATTACAACAGAAAAACGCAATCTTAAGGTTTTGCAGTGCTGATGCACAGGACTCAGAGAGGTTGGACCGGTACTTAATTTGTGCAGGTGGAGCTGGTGACCTCCACTGGAACTTATTTCCGGGGAACTAGGACTCTTTGCACTTTGCCCATTGTCCTAGTCCTGGTCTGTAGCAGATTTCGTTTTCAGAGCAAGATGAGAGAGGAGACCAGTCCCTCTTTTATTTCCACCAAGGTTTTGAAGACAGAAGAAGGATAGCTAAAGATGCTCATTCCCCATTCTGTGTGATGGCAGCCTTTCTTCTGTTTGCACAAACCACAACGGAAATACAAGGACTGTTGCTCACTCTCTCAGATTTTGTGCATGCTGCTCCTCAACAAGACCGGTTGTAGAGCCATTGGGTGGCCGGCTCTCAGAGAGGGTCATGGGCTCCGGCTAATAGCAGTGATGCAGCATTGTGAATACGATCACAAAGCGAGGAAGGTAAGGCCCATCTCCTCAGCTCACACTCCCTCCTTGGTAAGCTTCTCAAGCACAATTCCGGGGACCAGCACCTATTTATTTATGTATTTATTTATTAGTCTATTTATTTATTTAATTATTTGTATTTACAAATTTAGCACTGTGTGGGGCTAACGTCACATCCAGCAGCTCTACAGCTGAGCACTCTATATAGGCACTTCAAACCCAATAACAGGCTCTGTCAAAGTAACAGTGTGATTGACAGTAAAGAGTTGAGTCTGACCCTGTGCTGTCTATCACACTGTTAGTGTTATTCTGTTTTTTTCATGTGTGCCTAACTGGAGTGGGAGCAGACTGGTGAGGGTGGATGCAGCCGACCTTTGGATCGCAAATCTAAAAACATTTTTAAATACTGCTGCTGTCTTTTTGTATTTGTAGAAGTGTGCATGTCTGTGTGTGAATCTGTTCTGTATGCGTTTGGATACGAATGCTCTGCATACCTTGGATATTCTGCATGTCAGAGGTTTGAATATCATTACATAGAGGAAGACAGATAATGTGTCTGTTGCTAGGACTTATGCATAGACTGGCAGTATGGATGTACATTAGGCGACAACATTGGTTAATTTAATAGTAACATTTGCTATTTACTAATAAAACAAGTTGCAGAAGTGCTATTTAGAATAAAGTTACTATCAGCAGGGCCCATGTAATGCAGGAGCGGAACATGAAGGTGAGAGTGGTGGGGCGGGGGGTAGGGTGACTCAACAGACGACGACGATGGACAATTAAATATTTATTTAATTTTCCCCCGTCGTCTGTTGATTTCTGTTGAGCCCCCCCCCCCCCCACCCAGCCCACCGCTCTTACCTGCACGGGCTGCTCCTGATGTAATGCATGTGCAGCTCGGACTATATGTATTCTTGCATCACAGTTTCCAACCCATCTTAGTGACTTGAGGGGGAAATGTGCCTGCTGTAAAGCTGTTTTTGCCACCAACATGCCGCAAGATCTAGTCACAGTAGAAAATACCCAGTGTACAAATTTGCCTGTATCTTAACTGGGGTAATTCTTGAGACATTATGGATTCCTATGTCATGATAGTACCATCCCCAATAAAATTACTGGTCAGGTAACAAAGCAGTCCTTATTTCAATTGGGGCTGCTATTACTATTATGTTGACCTAGCATTATGGTGGAGTTGTATGCCAATCTAAGGCATGAGCATGCTCACTCTAGATAAAATGATATGTATCTCGTTCAAGGTATATAAACTTTGAGTTAAAAAAAAGTAAATCTATGTTTACCTATTTTTGGGACGCAAAAGTCCTTCGCATAGTAATGAAATTGCACTCCTGCCATGAGCAAGCCAACTTTACTGATGTCTGGATCACTAATGCTGATTTTTGTTGTCATGGGCAGACACGGATCATGCGTGTACACCATAACATTGGCCTGCATCACGGATTGAGGTCCTTTGCCAGGAGTTAAGCAGCATGAGCGCGGCAACCCCCTATGCCACAGGAGGGTCAGCGTGAAGTGAGCCGTGACTGTTGCTGCACCGAACGAGTCATCGCCTGAATGCCAGGTTGGGCAGCTGTGAAGACTGGTGCTTTGCCGATCTGGCGGTAGGCCGTGTACAGGTACAAGTCGGCAACCCTGTACGCCAGTGGCACTGCAGTAAAGACTGCTGCTGTGCCGACGGGGCCGTATCCCGTGTACAGCATGAAGTCGGTGACCCCATATGCCAGGTGGGGCCATCGTGAAGTTTGCTGCTGTGCTAATCAGGCTGTAGCCCAAACGCAGAGGAGGAAAAGTGACCCCGTTTGCCAGGGAGGGGTGGGGGACAAAGCAAGAAGCGTGGTCTTGTCGAGACCGTCTGTGGAGGAAAGAAGCCATCATATAGTTGGCAACCCAATTTGCCTACTTTGGACCCAAATAATTATCGGCCAATTTCACGCCTTCCCTTCCCGGCTAAGATCATGGAGAAGGTGCTTAATAAAGAATTGTTCACATTTCTTGAGTCTACTCACTTGCTGGACCACTCACAGTTCAGCTTCAGGGGTGAATATAGTACTGAGTCAGCCCTGATAGTTGCTTCAGAATAATTGAGATCAAACCTAGATTCAGAATCAAATGCAGCCTTGATCCTTTTGGGATCCTTTGGCTGCATTTGACATGGTTAATCATGCTATACTGATTGACCAGCTTCATTATTAAGGCGTTAGAGTCTCTGCTCTGGCTCTTCTTAAATCCTTTCTGTCGAAGAGAGAACAATTTGTGGCTCTGGATGACTTTTCTTCCAGCACCTTTATGTTACCATGTTGGGGTTCCACAGGGCTCATCTCTGAGCCCTATGCTCTTTAATCTACACCCCTGGCTGTGCTGGTTAAGAAGTTGGGCTTTTCAGTTGTCAGCTACACAGATGATACCTAGATAGTTGTATCAGTGACCGGCGACCCGGAGGACACATCAAGTAGATTTGATAGCTGTATGTTGGAGATCAGCAATTGGATTTCCAACAATTGTTTAAAACTAAATTCCGGTAAAACCGAGGTTCTCCTGCTGGACAAAAATACATCTTTCTGGTCTCCAACCTGGTGGCCTCAGGAACAAGCAACTCTACCGATTCCGGTTTCTAAAGCAAAAAATCTGGGCATCATCTTTGATGACAAATTAACGAATAGGACACATTACCACGCAAACATCTACAACGCATGCCTTTACAACGTGGTTTTTACATAGCAACATCCATTACAACGCATGATTTTACAACGCATGCCACCACAACGCATTTTTAGAAACTACATTTACAACACATTCTATTACAACGCATACCACTACAGCGCATACCATTACAACGCATAATACTTTTAGGGCAACAGTAGGGTAAGTGTTGGATAGTGTAGGGGTAAAAAATACTATTCCCACTCCAGTGAGTGCAACAGTAGGGTAAGTGTTGGATAGTGTAGGGGTAAAAATTACTATTCCCACTCCAGTGAGTGCAACAGTAGGGTAAGTGTTGGATAGTGTAGGGGTAAAAATTACTATTCCCACTCCAGTGAGTGCAACAGTAGGAAAAGTGTTGGATAGTGTAGGGGTAATGCCTTGTAATGGCATGCGTTGTAGTGACATGCATTGTAATGGCATGCGTTGTAGTGACATGCATTGTAATCGCTGCGTTGTAATGGCATGCGATGTAAAGGCAGTTGCATTGTAATGACTGCGTTGTAAATGCAGTGCGTTGTAATGACTGCATTGTAATGGTTGTTTCCCCAAATTAACATTTGATAAGCATATCAAGGCTGTGACCTCCTCATCTTTCTTTGTCCTTAAAATCCTTTGTAATATTTTTCCATTAATTCCGCAAGATACGCAGAAGCTGGTGGTCACAGCGTTAGTGCTCTTGAAACTTGATTACTGCAATGTATTATATATTAACCTGCCAAAGAGACTTAGAAATAAACTACAAGTCCTAAAAGATGCTGCGGTGCGGTTCACAAGCTTTGGCTTAGCTCCATTGGTTACCCATTAAAAAATGCTTTGGCTTTAAAGCACTTTGCATTGCTTTTAAAACTCTGAATGGCTTAGGTCCAGATTATTTGAAACAGAAGTTCAACTACTACAGCCCGTCTAGAACCCTGCGGTCCTCATCAGCCTATAATATGATGATTCCCAAGGTTAAGACAGCTCACTGGGAAGGCAGAAGGTTCATTCACTGTACATCCAAAAGATGGAACTCCCTCCCTCTCCACATGAAGAAATGTACAGGCCTTATCTCTTTCAGGAAAGCATTGAAGACATGACTTTTTAATCAATAGTTCTTCCTTTGTTTTCCTTCTAGGATCACTTTTCACTATTTCTTTAATCCTGTTTCCTCTTCTTCCATTGCAGGCAGAGCCTAGTCACCTTTGGGCAGTAGCGTGCTATATAAAAATAATTTTAATTGCATTAATTTCATTTCTGAGGGCCAGCACCACGATCGTCTTCCCCCTCCATCTGCTGGAAGGAACTTACCAAGCATCGAAGGATCATCGAGAACCCTCCCCCCCCATTCCTGCAACTGCAGGCGGGTGTGAAAAACTCTAAGAAATCCAACCGCAGCCCTCCTGGGCCGCATGTGAAAGACTTACCGGAGGCAACTGCTGCAGCTTCAGCACCCGTGAAGGAGGAGCTTGCAGAGACTCCAGTCTCTCGGATCCTGCTGATGCGCATTAGACTGATTTTCAGGTCAGTGGCCCCGGGGGTACTTGCTTGTCAGATAGCGCTGCAGCACTAGAAGACTTTTAACTTTAATCAAGAGTTGGAGTAGGACATAACCTGAATGTCAACTTTAGTGAATTGCGAATAGCCACTACTGTTAGCTGGAGGGGAGTAGGACTCAGGAAACAGACTATGAAACATTCGAGCCCTGAACTCGGGAATGTGTGTATTGTTTGTCAATGTTGTATTTTACATTGTGGTCATTTACAAATACTCCTTTTCTTCACAAAAGCAAGTATTTAACTGGACAATTAGTTATTGTTGCTGCAGCGCATATTTTGAGTTGTGAGCCTGTGATCTACTCCCCCTCTAGAAGCCTTGGACTGCCCGACCAGTGCTACCACTGAGAGCTGATTGCTGAAGGGGTACTTGGCCCAGTAGCTCCGGACCAAGGAAGGTTAGGCCCGGGCCATCAGGATTAAAAGGCCTCACCCCCATGGCTGGGCCCAGTAACTCCTGCTTGCCCTGTGGCCCTCTGATATTCACAATATTGCAGTAGTTGATACTCAATACTCTAGTTTTGATATTTATATGGGACAGTATTTAAAACACAATATTCACATGAAATATATTTTCCAAATACATATTTAAAGCTGATACTTGAGCGATACCCACTATTTATGTCTGAGACTCCGGCCAATAAAACTGGTATATCCCATTTGTTATATATCTCTGACCAATTCAAATTTAGTGATAGAACTGCTGTAGGAGCTTGAAATAACAGAATCTACATGGAACTGGCAGGTTGTTAGAGTTTTTATTGGACCTAAGGTTAGCTCAAAGTTTGAGGGACATTTGGAGGGAGAATTGTCCCTCTGAACCTGGCTTTACATATATTTCAGCTCGACATCAAGTGCATGCGAGGTTGGATTATTTTCTTATCTGCTACAGGGTAGTCACATTGAGAAATATCCAATGGTTATGTCGGATCATAATCCGCTGGTTCTGGAGGTTCCTTTATCAGGTAGTCCGGGTCAACCACAGTGCTGGTCTTTTGAACTGGCTCTTCTGTTGGATGAGGAATATCTCAGTCACATGCAGGAGTGGATTCCCGTCTTTGGGGTCGATTCCGATCTCGGCCGGAAGCACACCGAATACGATTCGTCCGGAAAAAATACGAGCCGAACGCCGTTTTCCCGACCGATTCGAACAGTCGTCCGAGCGAGCAAGTACGATGCGCATTACTGCTAAAATTCCGACCGAGCCGTACGTTCCCATTCCAGCTCCAGTTCCCCGACCGAGCCGGATCCGTAAACGCCGATTCGAGTCGCACGGAAGTAAATACACAGCACCTTCCGGCCGGACTAGTACGATGCGCACTCCGTACGTGCCGAACTGGTCACTACGTCCGGCACGTCAGAGCATCCGGGAGAGCTGCACATAAGTTCCGATTCGTGCCACAAGACGATCCACGGCTACGAGACGAACAAGCCAGCTATGAGTACGAGTCGAAGCCACGATAAACCCGAATGAGACGAACCAACCATGAATCCCATCGCGCAGGTCCTACCAATACTGTACATCTATTACCGGAACCGGTACGGACGTGTACGGCGCAGACGGTAAGTCAGACACCCACTACACAAACAAACGACACGTACCCGACATATGTCACACACACATAGGGATGCAGAAATGACGTACACTAGCAACAGCCGAACCATAGGGGCGGGATGGCTATCACCAATGCCATACACACCCATAGGGGCCTGATGGCTACCACTACCACCACCCCTACTCATGGGGGGCTGGATGCCTGTCACTACTACCATCCCCACTCATAGGGGGATGGATGCCTGCCACTACCACCACCCCTACTCATGGGGGGCTGGATGCCTACCACTACCACCACCCCTACTCATGGGGGGCTGGATGCCTAGCACTACCACCACCCCTACTCATGGGGGCCTGGATGCCTACCACTACCACCACCCCTACTCATGGGGGCCTGGATGCCTATCACTACTACCATCCCCACTCATAGAGGGATGGATGCCTACCACTACCACCACCCCTACTCATGGGGGGCTGGATGCCTGTCACTACTACCATCCCCACTCATAGAGGGATGGATGCCTACCACTACCACCACCCCTACTCATGGGGGCCTGGATGCCTACCACTACCACCACCCCTACTCATGGGGGGCTGGATGCCTGTCACTACTACTATCCCCACTCATAGAGGGATGGATGCCTACCACTACCACCACCCCTACTCATGGGGGGGCTGGATGCCTGTCACTACTACCATCCCCACTCATAGGGGGATGGATGCCTACCACTACCACCACCCCTAATCATGGGGGGCTGGATGCCTAGCACTACCACCACCCCTACTCATGGGGGGCTGGATGCCTAGCACTACCATCACCCCTACTCATGGGGGCCTGGATGCCTGTCACTACTACCATCCCCACTCATAGGACGGGTAATGCATGACACAACCAGCATACTCCAACATATGGAATGTCAGCAAAAGTCATCCCCCCAACATCATGACAAGAGTGTGTAGTCTGTGTCAAATGCCTACAACACTGAACATGACATTGAACATACAATGTGACCCCCTATCACATGTGTCACACAAAAATGTGTGTGGCCTTCACAATGCAAGCAGACTGTGAGAAGTTGGCCTGGTATATGCTGTCCACTAATTATAGTGGGCACCCTGTACCAGTCCAAACAACCCCTTATTGGAGATAGGTTAAAGACAACCTTTATTGAAAGCTATCCTAGTGGTAGCTATGGAGAGCAGCCTTCAGGCTAAGTCTTGAAGGAATGTAAAGCAGCTTGTTTTACCAGTCTATAATCTCTTGAGTGACCAAATGAAAGAGGACCACACCAGGTATATATTTAAAATATATGTATTTAGTCTTAAACACACCCCTCTAGTCTCTTTATGAGGCTAGAGTTCGAAAGTACATAAGTTGCAAGTCAAATATCAACAGTAATAGCACAAATACACGTTTGAGCCCTAGGGGCGTACCAAACCATATACCAATAAAGTGGTATAAGAACCACGACTGAACTCGACACAAGGCCTAGAGCCTGTAGAAGTGCTTGGCCCTCAAAGAACCACCCAAGGTAGTGACACAGGGGACCCACGGGGGACGCGTGCAGTGTGAGAACACAGCTGCGAGCCGCCGTTGACTTCTATGGGGAATGTCGCGGTTAGAGTTTTAAAGAAAAAGGACACTTAGAGGAGGACTTGGAGCAAACCCCTTTAGAACTAGGCTGTTCTAGAGTCAATACCCATGGGAGCACCGGAGTACTCGAGTTACCTCACCCAGGGAAGCCAGGTGCATAGGTGTCTTTCGGGGTCGGGTTTCGTCGTCGTCTTCAATGGCGATCTGCTGCAAAGTGCTGCTGGCGACCAAGTCGAAAGTGTTCGGGTGGATCCAAGGGTGGATCAAAGACCTGAAGAACCTGAAAGCAGAGGGGACAGAGTCTGGGTCACTAGCCAGTGACCAGGAAGGCGATGAGCGGATGCCCACCGATGTCGGGTGCTTCAGGTAGGTTGACGGTCGTCTTGACTCTTCAGCCACGAGGTCCAGGAGGCGTCGATGATGACCAGGAGCTGGATTCGAGCTCTCCCACGACGTCTGTCGCTTGCTGAGGTGTCGCCGACCGGATTGGACCCAACAAGCCTTGGCAACGGCAAGTCTCGTGGAAATGAAGAAAGGACGGTGATGCAGACCAGCAAGGTCTGGGGGACTCACCCAGCAAGGATAAGTCAGGGGACGTCTGGAGCAACCAGGAAAGCCCAAGTAGAAGAAGAGTTGCCTTCGGGAGGGCCCACTAGCCAATGGACTAGCGACTGCAAAGGAGCCTCGAGTGAACGCACTTGGAGCTGGCTCACAGGACACTCGTGGAGTGGAGGCCAGTGATCTTCGGTGCAGTCGGTGCTGGAGGCGGGGGCTACTCGAAGCCCAAAGCACAACTTCGTGGGAGACCATGAAGAGGGTGCACTTGCAAATGTTCTCGGTGCCCAGGGGTCACGGTTCCACGTTACCCACGACAGCTACGGGCCTCAGCTTCGCTGGGGACTCAGGGCAGCCTCGGGGAAGTCTGGAAATCTACCTCTGGTGATGCAAAGACTTCGGCGTCCGACGGGAGCTTCAGCGATGCAGACCGGACAATTGCTTCTTTGGTGCCTGCCAAGCAGGGGAGTCACTCCTTGACCCCAAAGGAGATTCTTCAGTCCTCTAATCTTGAAGTAGAGCGTCGAAGGTCGAGTATTCGGTTTCAGAGTTTCGTCCAGGGTAATCTAAAGTCCTAAGGACTGGGATCCCATACTTATACTAAGTTAGGGGGTTGGACATACTCTGGGGACCGACCTATGGGAGGGTCAGGGAAGAGGGGTGGTTACACCCATTCCCTTTGTCCAGTTTCGCGCCAGAGCAGGGGCAGGTAGCCCCTGCAACCGATTTGAACTGGCATATGCACAGGGACACCAAGTGTGCCCCCAGTGCAGGCCTTCAAAGCACCAGGAGTGCTCCGCCCAGCCCCAATACACACTATCCTGTCTGGGGAGGTGGGTTACACCTCCCTGTGACAGGAAACCTATTGTCCAGGCCTCCCCTGCTGGAGTTTCAGTCAGCAGCAGGAGGCCAGACCCGTGTCTGTGGCAGCGGCATCCATTTTGTGATGCCAGGGCTCTGTAAAGAAGTTACCGGGTAGGTCGGTGGGTACATGTTTCTCCCTCTAGAAGGGTGGAATGCTACCCCCGCCGCCAGGACTGGCGGGGGGGGGTAGTATTCCAAGATGTTTGACACCAAACACGACATGTTTTGGTGCAGCCAGTCCAAAGTTAGCATTGTACCGCGAGGATATAATGCACTTAAGAGTATATGGTCAGGCTGTACCACAAACAGCATCAGAGGAGGGACTCCGAACGCTGCAGAGGGGCTCTGCTCATGCTGGGGCACCCTCTCACATAAAAACCAAGCACTCTGCCTTCAGGATTGGTAAGGCCTGCCATAGGAGTGACTTATAGGTTTATATGTGTGTGCAATGGTAGTGATATAGGTAGCCTATATCACAGTAAGGGGTGCATGCACCACCTTACCCAGGCTGCAATTGCAGACCTGTGGTGTCATTTTGGCTGGCCTTCCAGGGGTGGCATAATACATGCTTCAGCCCCTGGCAGGCCTCTGGGGTACCTATGCCCTGGGTACATAGTATACCATATACTAGGGACTTATAAGGGCACTCCAGATTCCAATCAAAGATGTACCTAAGGTACATGGAAACCATTTTAGAGAGGAAGTAGCTAGGCTGGGGTTCTGGTTAGCAGAGCCCCAGCCAGACTAAAGTCGAAAAACAGTGAAGCATCAGCAAAAAGTGGGGGTACCCATGTGAAGCAGATCCTACTCTCCTACACAACCCCCCCCCCAAACGCAGGGACATTAAACTAACCTTGACCAGTTGAGTCTTCATGTTCTAAGTGGCAATACCTAGAGAGTCCATATGCATTGGCATGGTTGCTCCCAGGTCTATGTTCCACTGTAAAGTCCATCCCCTGTAGGGAAATGGACCACCTAAGCAGTTTGGGGTTTTCACCCTTCATTTGTTTTAGCCATAAGAGGAGCTTATGGTCTGTTTGAACAAGGAAGTGAGTACCAAACAAGTATGGCCTCAACTTCTTCAGAGCCCAGACCACAGCAAAGGCCTCCCTCTCAATGGCTGACCAACGTTTCTCTCTAGGGGTCAGCCTTCTGCTAATAAAAGCTACTAGCTGATCCTGACCTTCATCATTCAATTGTGACAGTACAGCCCCTACCCCCAATTCAGATGCATCTGTTTGGACAATGAACTTCTTGGAGTAATCAGGACTCTGGAGAATGGGAGCAGTGCACATGGCCTGCTTCAGGTCATCAAATGCCTTTTGACAGCTAGCTGTCCACTGAACCTTTTTGGGCATTTTCTTGGAAGTTGTCATTCAGGTGTGTCACTATTGATCCATACCCCTTGACAAATCTCCTATAGTACCCAGTCAGGCCTAAGAATGCTCTCACCTGAGTCTGGGTAGTTGGAGCAACCCAGTCCATGATGGTCTGGATCTTGATCTGCAATGGTTGAACCTGGCCTCCACCCACAAGGTGGCCCAGGTACACAACCTGACTCTGCCCTATCTGGCACTTGGTGGCCTTGATAGTGAGGCCTGCCTTTTGCAGGGCCTCTAAAACATTCCTTAGGTGGACCAGGTGATCCTCCCAGGTGGAGCTAAAGACAGTAATATCATCAAGATAAGCTGCACTGTAGGCTTCCAGACCTGTGAGAACTGTATTCACCAACCTTTGGAAAGTGGCAGGTGCATTCTTCAAACCAAAGGGCATTACCACAAATTGATAATGCCCACTAGGGGTTGAGAATGCTGTTTTTGGCTTTGCATCATCAGCTAGCCTGGTCTGCCAGTAGCCAGCTGTTAGGTCAAATGTGCTTAGATACTTGGCTGAGGCCAAAGTGTCTATTAGCTCATCTGCCCTTGGTATTGGATGGGCATCAGTCCTAGTGACTGCATTGAGACCCCTGTAGTCCACACAAAACCTCATCTCTCTTTTCCCACCACTGGTGTGAGGTTTTGGCACAAGGACCACTGGACTAGCCCAAGGGCTATCTGAGGGTTCAATAACTCCCAAATCCAACATCTTCTGGACTTCTGTCCCGATACAGTCCCTGACATGGTCAGGTTGCCTATAAATCTTATTTTTAATAGGCAGACTGTCCCCAGTGTCCACTTCATGAGTGCACCAGGTGGTCTGACTTGGAGTCAGAGAGAACATATGTCTGAACTGATTGAGCACCTGTCTGCAATCAGTTTGCTGCTGAGCAGTGAGGCTGCCTTCTTTCCCAATTCTTGGGGAGAGGTCAGATCAGAGTCCACCCGGTACTGGTGTAAAAGCTGGTTTTGACAATTATTAAGGATCTGCTCCCTCATAATCAAATTGTACAATCCTAAAAAGTCATGCACCTTGTTGCCATGTATCCAACCTTCCAGAGCCTTAGTAGCACAATCTACAAAGTCCACCCAGTCCTGTGTCTGTGCCTTTTGGGTATCTCTGAACTTTAACCTGTATTGTTCAGTGGTTAGGCCAAACCCATCAATCAATGCACTCTTCAAGACTGTGTAATTGTCAGCATCCTCTTCTCTAACAGAGAGGAGCTTATCTCTACCTTTGTCTGCAAAGGAGAGCCACAAGATTGCTGCCCACTGCTCCTGAGGGACCCTCTGTACTTTACAGGCCCTCTCTAGAGCAGTTATCCATTTGTGGATGTCATCCCCACTTTGGTAGGGAGGGACAATCTTGCTCAGGTTTCTATGGTCATAAGACCTTTCCCTATCTCTGGGGAAATTGCTGCCACCATGGGACTCTAGTCCCAACTTTTTTCTTTGTCTATAAAGATCTAGGGACTCCCTGTCTATAGCCAACTGCTGTTTTCTGAGCTCAAGCTGGGCTTGTTCATACTGAAGCAGTCTCTTTTTCCTTTCATGAGAGGATTCCCTCCTATGAGAAGAAACAGAGGTCCCTATTGAGGTGTCAGAGTGGTTAGACTCCTGAGAAGGAGATCTAGACCTTCTGGGCACACTCCCAACTCTTCCTGGGGGACAAAGCGGAGGTCATTCTGAGTCTCCTCCTCATCCTCAGGAGTAGCTGCTTTGTCCAGGTCAGGATCATTGTCATCCCCTGGCCAGTTTCAGAGGTCAGGTCCTGGGCATTTTCATCCCTGGCCCCTCCCTCATCTTCTGCCCCACCCTCTCTGCCTACCCTTGCAGACCCTATGGGTCTTCTAAGATCATCTAGCAGAAGCATCTCCAGGAGACGTTGGGTGTTGGCACTTTTGCCTGTCTTCAACTTCCTAACCTTGCACAACTCTCTTAATTCCAAGAATGAGAGGTTGTCATATCTGGATGGCAGGAGCCCACTGGTTCCTGGCAGTGAAGACATTACTAGTGTGGTGTGGTGTATGCACTACCTACTCTAGTGTGGCCTACTAAACTCTCTTGAGTTGTAGAAAGGGCGTGCTATCCCTTAACACACAACTCTAAGTTCAGTAGAACTTACTGTATCCTAAGCTTGAATTATATGTACCTAAGGTACCCTTAGTGGTTTTCAGTTGATCAATTCAATTGAGATTATCTGGTAAAACAATAGCAAGCTGGAATCCCACACGCTGCACACCAATGTGAGAAGTTGGCCTGGTATATGCTGTCCACTAATTATAGTGGGCACCAATGTGAGAAGTTGGCCTGGTATATGCTGTCCACTAATTATAGTGGGCACCCTGTACCAGTCCAAACAACCCCTTATTGGAGATAGGTTAAAGACAACCTTTATTGAAAGCTATCCTAGTGGTAGCTATGGAGAGCAGCCTTCAAGCTAAGGGGTCGATTCCGATCTCGGCCGGAAGCGCACCTAACAGTATTCGTCCGGAAAAAATACAAGCCGAATGCATGTTTCCCGACCGATTCGTACACTCGTCCGGACGAACAAGTACGATGCGTATAACAACCCAGTTTCCGAGCGAGCCGTACTCACCCAATCCAGCTCCTGTTCCCCGCCCGAGCCGGATCCGTAAACGCCGATTCGAGCCGCACGGAAGCAAATACACAGCACCTTCCGGCCGGACTAGTACGATGCGCATTCCGTACGCGCCGAACCCGTCGCTATGTCCGGCACGTTTGAGCATCCGGGCGAGCCGTACATAAGCTCCGTTTTGCGCCACAAGACGATCCACGGCTACGAGACGAACAAGCCAGCGACGAGTACGAGTTGAAGACACGAGAAACCCGAACGAGACGATCCAAGCATGAATCCCATTGCGCAGGTCCTACCTATACTCTACATCTATTACCGGGACCGGCACGGACGCCTACGGCGCAGACGGTAAGTCAAACACCAACAATACAAACAAACTACACGTACCCGAAATATGTCACACACACATAGGGATGCACAAATGACGTACACAAGCAACAGCAGAGCCATAGGGGTGGGATGGCCAACACCAATGCCATACACACCCATAGGGGGATGGATGCCTACCACTAACACCACCCTCCCACCACCCCTACTCATGGGGGGGCTAGATGCCTGCCACCACCACCACCCCTACTCAGGGGGGGCTGGATGCCTACCACTACCACCACCCCTACTCGGGGGCCTGGATGCCTGTCACTACTACCATACCCACCCTTAGGGGCTGGATGCCTGCCACTACTACCACCCCTACTCAGGGGGCCTGGATACCTGTCACTACCACCACCTCTACTCAGGGGGCATGGATGCCTGTCACTACTACCATCCCCACCCTTAGGGGATGGATGCCTGCCACTACCACCACCCCTATCCGGGGGCTGGATGCCTGTCACTACTACCATCCCCATGCTTAGGGGATGGATGCCTGCCACTACCACCACCCCTAATCAGGGGGCCTGGATGCCTGTCACTACTACCATACCCACCCTTAGGGGCTGGATGCCTGCCACTACTACCACCCCTACCCAGGGGGCCTGGATGCCTGTCACTACCACCACCCCTACTCAGGGGGCATGGATGCCTGTCACTACTACCATCCCCACCCTTAGGGGATGGATGCCTGCCACTACTACCACCCCTACTCAGGGGGCCTGGATGCCTGCCACCACCACCACCCCTACTCAGGGGGGCTGGATGCCTGTCACTACCACCACCCCTACTCAGGGGGCTGGATGCCTGTCACTACTACCAACCCCACTCATGGGGGCTGGATGCCTGTCACTACTACCATCCCCACTCATGGGGGTATGGATGCCTTCCACTACCACCACCCCTAATCATGGGTGCCTGGATGCCTGTCACTACTACCATCCCCACCCTTAGGGGTATGGATGCCTACCACTACCACCACCCCCACTCAGGGGGGGCTGGATGCCTGTCACTACTACCATCCCCACTCATGGGGGGATGGATGCCTACCACTACCACCACCCCTAATCATGGGTGCCTGGATGTCTGTCACTACTACCATCCCCACCCTTAGGGGTATGGATGCCTACCACTACCACCACCCCCACTCAGGGGGGGCTGGATGCCTGTCACTACTACCATCCCCACTCATGGGGGATGGATGCCTACCACTACCACCACCCCTATCCAGGGGGCTGGATGCCTGTCACTACTACCATCCCCACCCTTAGGGGGATGGATGCCTGCCACTACCACCACCCCTACTCAGGGGGCCTGGATGCCTGCCACCACCCCTACTCAGGGGGGGCTGGATGCCTGTCACTACCACCACCCCTACTCAGGGGGGCATGGATGCCTGTCACTACTACCATCCCCACCCTTAGGGGGATGGATGCCTGCCACTACCACCACCACTATCCAGGGGGGCCTGGATGCCTGCCACCACCACCACCCCTAATCAGGGGGAGCTGGATGCCTGTCACTACCACCACCCCTACTCAGGGGGGCATGGATGCCTGTCACTACTACCATCCCCACCCTTAGTGGGATGGATGCCTGCCACTACCACCACCACTATCCAGGGGGGGCTGGATGCCTGTCACTACTACCATCCCCACCCTTAGGGGGATGGATGCCTGCCACTACCACCACCCCTACTCAGGGGGGCCTGGATGCCTGCCACCACCACCACCCCTATTCAGGGGGGCTGGATGCCTGTCACTACTACCATCCCCACTCATGGGGGATGGATGCCTACCACTACCACCACCCCTAATCATGCGTGCCTGGATGCCTGTCACTACTACCATCCCCACCCTTAGGGGTATGGATGCCTACCACTACCACCACCCCCACTCAGGGGGGGCTGGATGCCTGTCACTACTACCATCCCCACTCATGGGGGGATGGATGCCTACCACTACCACCACCCCTAACCATTAGGTGCCTGGATGCCTGTCACTACTACCATCCCCACCCTTAGGGGTATGGATGCCTACCACTACCACCACCCCCACTCAGGGAGGGCTGGATGCCTGTCACTACTACCATCCCCACTCATGGGGGGATGGATGCCTACCACTACCACCACCCCTAATCATGGGTGCCTGGATGTCTGTCACTACTACCATCCCCACCCTTAGGGGTATGGATGCCTACCACTACCACCACCCCCACTCAGGGGGGGCTGGATGCCTGTCACTACTACCATCCCCACTCATGGGGGATGGATGCCTACCACTACCACCACCCCTAATCATGGGTGCCTGGATGCCTGTCACTACTACCATCCCCACCCTTAGGGGGATGGATGCCTGCCACTACCACCACCACTATCCAGGGGGCCTGGATGCCTGCCACCACCACCACCCCTAATCAGGGGAGCTGGATGCCTGTCACTACCACCACCCCTACTCAGGGGGCATGGATGCCTGTCACTACTACCATCCCCACCCTTAGTGGGATGGATGCCTGCCACTACCACCACCACTATCCAGGGGGCTGGATGCCTGTCACTACTACCATCCCCACCCTTAGGGGATGGATGCCTGCCACTACCACCACCCCTACTCAGGGGGCCTGGATGCCTGCCACCACCACCACCCCTATTCAGGGGGGCTGGATGCCTGTCACTACTACCATCCCCACTCATGGGGGATGGATGCCTACCACTACCACCACCCCTAATCATGCGTGCCTGGATGCCTGTCACTACTACCATCCCCACCCTTAGGGGTATGGATGCCTACCACTACCACCACCCCCACTCAGGGGGCTGGATGCCTGTCACTACTACCATCCCCACTCATGGGGGATGGATGCCTACCACTACCACCACCCCTAACCATTAGGTGCCTGGATGCCTGTCACTACTACCATCCCCACCCTTAGGGGTATGGATGCCTACCACTACCACCACCCCCACTCAGGGGGGGCTGGATGCCTGTCACTACTACCATCCCCACTCATGGGGGGATGGATGCCTACCACTACCACCACCCCTAATCATGGGTGCCTGGATGTCTGTCACTACTACCATCCCCACCCTTAGGGGTATGGATGCCTACCACTACCACCACCCCCACTCAGGGGGCTGGATGCCTGTCACTACTACCATCCCCACTCATGGGGGATGGATGCCTACCACTACCACCACCCCTAATCATGGGTGCCTGGATGCCTGTCACTACTACCATCCCCACCCTTAGGGGATGGATGCCTGCCACTACCACCACCCCTATCCAGGGGGGCTGGATGCCTGTCACTACTACCATCCCCACCCTTAGGGGGATGGATGCCTGCCACTACCACCACCCCTACTCAGGGGGGCCTGGATGCCTGTCACCACCACCACCCCTACTCAGGGGGGGCTGAATGCCTGCCACTACCACCACCCCTACTCAGGGGGGCCTGGATGCCTGTCACCACCACCACCCCTACTCAGGGGGGGCTGAATGCCTGTCACTACCACCACCCCTACTCGGGGGCATGGATGCCTGTCACTACTACCATCCCCACCCTTAGGGGGATGGATGCCTGCCACTACCACCACCACTATCCAGGGGGGCCTGGATGCCTGCCACCACCACCACCCCTACCCAGGGGGACTGGATGCCTGTCACTACCACCACCCCTACTCAGGGGGGCATGGATGCCTGTCACTACTACCATCCCCACCCTTAGGGGGATGGATGCCTGCCACTACCACCACCACTATCCAGGGGGGCTGGATGCCTGTCACTACTACCATCCCCACCCTTAGGGGATGGATGCCTGCCACTACCACCACCCCTACTCAGGGGGCTTGGATGCCTGCCACCACCACCACCCCTACTCAGGGGGGCTTGATGCCTGTCACTACTACCATCCCCACTCATGGGGGATGGATGCCTACCACTAACACCACCCCTACTCATAGGACGGGTAATGCATGACACAACCAGCATACTCCCACATAAGGAATGACAGAAAATTACATCCCCCCAACACCATGACAAGCGTGTGTAGTCTGTGTCAAATGCCTACAAGACTGAACATGACATTGAACATACAATGTGACCCCCTATCACATGTGTCACACATAAATGTGTGTGGCCTCCACAATGCAAGCCGACCATGGCCACTGTGGCAATGGGCTCGAACACCCCATCACCACAGTGACCAAAAGGTAAGTGTAGGGTCCATAGCTGATGCACTTTTTGAACAGTGTGGCAATGGAGATTAAAGCCCCATCACCACAGTGACCAACAGGTAAGTGTGGTGTCCGTAGCTGATGCACTTTTTGAACAGTGTGGCAATGGGGCCTAAAGCCCCATCACCACAGTGACCAAAAGGTAAGTGTGGTGTCCATAGCTGATGCACTTTTTGAACAGTGTGGCAATGGGGCCTAAAGCCCCATCACCACAGTGACCAAAAGGTAAGTGTGGTGTCCATAGCTGATGCACTTTTTGAACAGTGTGGCAATGGGGCCTAAAGCCCCATCACCACAGTGACCAAAAGGTAAGTGTGGTGTCCATAGCTGATGCACATTTTTGAACAGTGTGGCAATGGGGCCTAAAGCCCCATCACCACAGTGACCAAAAGGTAAGTGTGGGGTCCATAGCTGATGCACCTTTTGAACAGTGTGGCAATGGGGCCGAAAGCACCATCACCACAGTGATCATAAGGTAAGTGTAGTCATGGTAAAAGCTGCCAAAGCCAAACTGCATGGATGAATCCTGGTTACACAACAACAAACACATCAGTGGCATAGTAGTGCTTGTGTCCCATAGCAACATAGATTGGTCGAGGCAAACAGTGCAGTGTCACTGAAACATCGTTTTGGCCATGTGCATACAAACATCACCCATGGGGGCCCACATTGTCAACATTCACAAATAACACAATGACAGAAGTGACCATCATAATGCTGACCCACATATCTGCACCAATGGACACACAAATGTAGATATCCTGTGGAGACTGTAGATGTCAGGTGAACAAATACCATACCATGGCATCAATGGGACATACAAACCATGATTATTGTGCTGACTGATGACCTAGGAGTCCCAGGGACAGCAGGGGAAAGCCACCAAACAACATACAGCCAATGGCACACTCAAGATATGCCAATGCAGTGGTGCAAAGGCACAAACACAAACAGGTAGACTCACACTGCATATCAAACACAACAGGTGATGGGGGTGTGTGCCAGTGTCCCCAGGCAACCACACAACACATGAAGAGGCCTGAATTCCAACCACACAGATGTGTATACAGTGCCATACAAAAGTTACTCATGGATCGGATACCCCTATGTGGGCAATCAGGCATTGTTAGATGAGAGGGAGCCCAAATTACGCATGTCACACAAGCTTGTAGGAACAGCAACTAACACAGCAAGAGACAGACCCACCACAGCACTACCCCCAGGGACCCCACATTGTGCTGACACTAGCCTGCATGATAATCCCACTGTGATGACAAAGGTAGATGTCGTTCACACTGTGAACCACAGCCATGTGTCCTGAGCAACAAACTACCATCACACCTACACAAGCTCTAATCAATCAGCACGGCCTGCCAGCCAAGGCCAATATGGAGGTAGGGGTCTAGCCGTGCAACAACTCACATTTGCACACACACCCTGATCTCCACCAATGTGCAGCAGTGAAGCTCACATGGACTGGTGACATTGCACATGCACCCATGACAATACCAGGGGTGGTGGTGGGAACTAAGGTGCAGAAACCCATCACACATGGCCAGTCAACAAGACTCGTCAATGTCTGACACACAGCACAGTACGCCGTACATGGGCATGATGTGAAATCCACCACAATCAATGGGATCCTGGCCATAGTCACACACCAACGAAGAAGCCAAGGTGACACACTAAGAACACACGTACACAACTTCCAACATTGCAGCTCTGACCCTGAGGAGTGGCAGCAGTCACACACACAACGTGTCACAATCACTGAAAGCTACCACAAACTGTAAATCACATGACTTGTGTAAACAACAAGTGCCAATGGGAATCCTGAATGTGTCCCATCTGCGTTTGACCACATCCCCAGCCCTGACAACAAAGACAACCTGGGATGACAACCTCATGAACATTAGTTTGCCATGCACCCACATCACGGAGAAACCAGGTCCAAGATGCTGGATGAACACAGAACAACTCAGCAAGCATCACAAACAGGAACATCCCTAGGGACACAGCCTGTGTAGGAAAAGGGAAGGGAACACGCACAGACATGCTTACACAACACACAACACAGGCCCACCCAATGTCACCGGATTACACACTGCCATGAGGGCACTCCACTCCTGTGGAAGGTCCACTGTGCCAAACCTTGTCTGTGCACGACCCAAACATGTCAGCAGAACACTCCGTCAGTGAGTCAACAACTACAACACACAGAAGGCTCTGCTCACATCAGCCTGGAGTACGGGAGTGTCACGTCAGTCATCTGCATACACCCAAAACACGTGTCAAGCAAGTTGCACTGTATACACAGATGAGTCCTTCGACATTGATGTGCAAAACTGCATGTCCAGTGGAGCTGGGCACACAGTCAGGGAAATCAGAACATTGACCAGTGGTAAGCCCACCAGATGTGCATCAGTGTAAGACAAAGATGTTCATTTACAAATGCAAAACGTACATCCCTGTGTCAAATGCTGAACATTACACCCTCAGACTGCAGCAAAGGATGCCATAGATCCAGACTACAACAGGACACATATCCCATGGACCACATGGAGTCCATCACAGCAACACTTCATTTTCCTGATATGAACACTATTACAACTGCAAATGCAGGATGCTACTCATCCACATCATGTACATCAAAAGAAAACCCACAATTAAACAAAAAGAGGCTTTATTCAGCAAATGTCAAGGAAAACTCTGAAGTCCAAAAGAAACTAAGGCCAATGGCCAGTCCAAAATCACAGTCCCAACAGGGTGATAAGTGACAACTGGTCACCCATTGCTTGCCTGCACTGGTACGGACAGGGGACATCCCCCTTGGAGGGGCATACAAGGGGCAGGCCAGGCACCGCAGGGACAGGATCAGGTGATGGCAGAGTGAGGCAGTGAAGGGGTGGTGGGTGCAGGAGTGTCACCGGCAACTGCAGTGGAGGTGTCTGACTCAGGGGAGCCGGCACCACTGTGGTACACAAGTCAGTTGGTGTGGGTGCTGCAACCACTGCAGTGGGCTGGTCTGATGTAGTGGACTGGGTCCCCACTGCAGTGCCCGAGTCAGACGGGGTGGTTGTGGACTCCACTGCAGTGCATGACTCCAAGGGAGTGGAAGGGTGGGCAGATGAGGTGGGCAGGACAGAGGGGGGACCCGGTCTCCACACCAGTGGCACTAACAGGCAGAGCGTCTGGGTTGGGGGTGGAAGAGCAAGTGGCAGGGGGGAGGGCCTAAGCAGTCTGGGGATGCGGTATCGGTGTGTGGGGGAACCTGGGGCAGGGTGTGGCGGGGGAACCTGTGGAGTGGTGGCCTGGGGGATGGAGGAGAGAGACTGGGTGGTGGACCTGCGTGGTGGTGGTGGTGGTGGGGTCTTGCTCTTCCTGGTCCGGGGGGACTTCCGAATGGGGTCCTGTGTCTGCCTGCGCCTGGGGGAGGGTGTCCGGGGGTGAGGGGCACTCCCCTCTGTGTGGGTGGACTTCCTCTTCCCCCGGTATGCTGGATCAGCAGGATCAGAGGGGAAGAGGCCGAGGTCACAGAGGAAGATCTGCTGTGTAGGTGGGGTAGCAGGTGAGGCAAGGGAAGGGGTCTTGGAGGGAGAGGATCTGGAGGACTGCGGAGTGACTGTGGATGCCTGTGTGTGTGTCTGCTCCCCATCCCCTGTGTGTGTGGTATCAGTCCCCTGAGTATGCTTGTGTGCACGTCTTGCCTTTCTCTTGGGTGTGTCTGTGCTGCTCGTGTCTGTGTGTTTGTGTGATTGTGCAGGTGTGCATGTGCTTTGGACAGGTAGGGTGACAGGAAGTGTGGATGGGGCAGAGGTGGGAGGGGTGAGGGACTGTTGGAGGAGGGACACTGCTGCCGTCAGGGAGGAGTCCATGGACTTATTGCTCCTCTGTAGGGCAGACATACCCGTCGAGATGCCCTCCATGAACGACACCAGCTGTGTCACCAGAGTGGTGTGTGCATGGAGGACACTCAGCATTGCTGTCTGCCCTACATGGAGCCTGCCGAAGGAGGTACACAGACTCCTCACTCAGGGCAGCAGGGGACACAGGGGCAGGGGGTGCGGTGCCTGGCACAAAGGAGACACGCTCCCGAGCACGGGAGCCTCAACAGACCTCAGGAATGGGAGCCAATGGGAGGGCGGTGGTGGTGGTGGTGGTGGCGGGGCCAGACAGACTAGCTGGCCTTTGGTGGCTGCTGAGACCCGCCTCCACAAGGAAGTCATCCTCCGAGCTGCTGTGGTCCTCAGCTGAGGTGGATGGTGCTGAGGACTCCTCGGTGTGGCTCCCCTCACCCTCTGTGCCACTGGGTCCCTCTGACCACTCGTCGGATGCTAACCCAGTCTGGCTACGCTGCTCCTCCTAGTCCGTGGAGCTGTCCCCTCCTGTGGCCGTGGATGTATCTGCAAACAATTAGGGAAACAGACAAACATCAGTCACCTGCACTGACCGCACACACCACAGTAAGTACAGCATATCACAGAGCAAGCCCTGGCATCCTTAGTTGAACATTGCCTAAAGTCCTCACACATATTCGGGGAAGCCAATTGTCAGTCTGATGGTCAACCATGGGACTCACACCCCTCCTGCCCTTGCACCCATCTGTCTGGTGCCTGTCTGATGGTAAGACCCCAGTGTGGACACATGCACCACCTACACAGTTGTTGGACATTGCAGGGAACACGGTGAAGTATGTGAATATGCACACATCACATCTCTTGCCACTGAGTCAGTGCAGGTGTCCGGAGAAAGGGATGGCCAGAGTCTAAATAGAAATGCATGTGATGCATACCAGCACCAGACACCATGATGCACCCATGTCCGTATAGTCAATGCCACAATGGGGTGCATGTTGCACATGTCACTCCCCTGCAGGATCAGTCTTAGGAAGTTTAATGCCATGACACAGGCATGCGTGCAAAGTCATACATCACTGTCTCCAGTCACATGGCCATGGCAGCCAGCCAACAACAGTCTGCACTGTGTCACAATCCTAGGACATGGGGAATGCAAGTAATGTAACTGACAAGTGCACATGTCCATCCACCAAAAACCACATCATCTGAACTACTATTTGTCCACGTCATACCAATTGGACATATAGGGGACATGAAACACAACTCTCTGAACATGAGCACCTCACAGTGTGCTGTGAATGAAAAACAGCTGCCTGAAAGTCACAGTCGCATACACCTGTGTGCACAGTCAAGTGATCAGACACCTATAAGTCACAGAAGTATCGTCTATCATGGTCACATCTCCGATGGCATGCTGAGCCCTAACCGATAAACATACCAGTAGTCCTGACAACGAAGACACAGCACAATGAGACAGAGGCAGACACCTGAGGGTACATTTCACTGATCACAACATGCCAGATGATACACGGGAGTGGGAGTACAGAGTGTATTGTATGCCCTGGAGTAGGCATGACTGTCCAGCTCCACCTGTAAGAGGGATGAGTCCTGGACAGTAGGCAGGTGGCTAAGCATGTGTGACACACTTGATACACATACTCCTGAGGCCCAAACATTGTTCCCACCGGCAGCATGGGTGTGTGCCAAATTCCCCAGGGACATGTGGTGATTCAGATCAGCAAGTGGACCACATAACAAAGTTACACCCAGATTACATGTCAGAACTTAGCCATTGTGTAAGCAATTGACCCACCCATGAATCGCACAACATAGTCACGGGAACAAATGCTGTCCCCCACCTTGAGTGAAGCTAAATGCAATGACACAGTCCCCAAGTGACACAATTTCCTGACTGTAAGGGCCACACATATGCGTATCAGAGGAGAAGTGGGCATGTCACAAATGAGGGACATGGGTCCTGGACCACATGACTGATGTACTGTGGAAGTTTAACCAGGCCAGAGGAGGGCACATAGCATGTCAGACAAAGTGCACAGTGCAGTCATGGACTCACCCCCTCCTTGCTGCTGTCTGCCCTTCAGCTGCCCATCCAGGTCAGGGAAGACCACTGCCAGGATCCGGAGCATGTGGGGGTCAGGGTCCGGTGTCCGCCCCTCCTGCGAGGAGGCGACAGCTTCAGCTGGACCCTTGCGATCCTCCGGGTCCAGCCCCGAAGGTCCTGCCACCTCTTCTGGCAGTTGCGGATCCTGCGCCTGTAGACCCCCACGGATCTTACTGCCCGGGCGATGGTCAGCCAGATTTCCTGCTTCTGGTGGGCATCAACCTGTGAGGATGACAAAGTGAAAAGGCCATTACTACACATGCAACATATACGTGCATCACACAGTTGGAGATACATGTCTCAATCACAGGGGCATATGATGTACATAGGCAGTGCAACAATGGCTATGAACAGTTTGCCAGCAGTCACTACATGGTATTATTGCATGGGAAGTAAACCTTGTTGGAATGCACTCTTACTGCACTGTACCTGTTCAGTGCATGTAACTACACACTTTGGGGTGTGACAACTACTCAGTGAGCATGCTAGCCAGTGGTGTGCACACTGTAAGTCCTGCTAGTCAGACAACATGCACAATTAGTAAGGCAGTGGACAGCACACTCACCTGCTCCCCTGGTTTCCCATACAGCTTGCTGTACTGTGGAAGGAGGTTGTCCAGCAGGGCCTGGTTCTCCTCAAGGCTGAAGGCTGGGGCTCTCTCCACAGTACGTGCCATTGCAGTAGCCAGAGGATGCAGAGACAGCAGCAGTGTTGGTGGCAGATGTCGTCCTGGAGCATGTAGTGTAGGCAAGTGAGCTCTCTGGGGAACAGCCAGCATTATATGTGTGCTGCAGAGGCAGATACTGTCCCATGTGTCCAAAGTGATAGGTCCAAGTCGTTTGCATCTTCTGAATCTGACCAATCCATGGAATAGCAGCACTAATACACGCCCACAGCATCCTTCAAATCTTCAACTCCATGACACCCATGATTTTGCAACATTGTTGTGGCTGGCCAACTGAATTCACTGCATCAGACTCGTTAGAGCTTCGAGAACGCGTCCGTTGCCATGCCAGGCCCCAGCCAATGCGTGCGCACCGATCTGTCCATTGCTGTACAACGCGTACCCGCTCACAACAGATGCAATGGGCCGGCCGGGCACACCGAACGGTCCATTGCTGTACAACGCGTACCCGCTCACAACAGATGCAATGGGCCGGCCGGGCACACCGATCGGTCCATTGCTGTACAACGCGTATTTCGGGATACAAAGCGTACCCGCTCACAACAGATGCAAGGGGCCGGCCGGGCACACCGATCGGTCCATTGCTGTACAACGCGCACCCGCTCACAACAGATGCAATGGGCCGGCCGGGCACACCGATCGGTCCATTGCTGTACAACGCGTACCCGCTCACAACGGATGCAAGGGGCCGGCCGGGCACACCGATCGGTCCATTGCTGTACAACGCGTACCCGCTCACAACAGATGCAAAGGGCCGGCCGGGCACACCGATCGGTCCATTGCTGTACAACGCGTACCCGCTCACAACAGATGCAATGGGCAGGCCGGCCACACCGATCGGTCCATTGCTGTACAACGCGTACCCGCTCACAACAGATGCAAGTGCCCGGCCGGGCACACCGATCGGTCCATTGCTGTACAACGCGTATTTCGGGATACAACGCGTACCCGCTCACAACAGATGCAAGGGGCCGGCCGGGCACACCGATCGGTCCATTGCTGTACAACGCGTACCCGCTCACAACAGATGCAATGGGCCGGCCGGGCACACCGATCGGTCCATTGCTGTACAACGCGTACATGTACAGGTCAGTCGCATATGTCACCATGCTTGTCACTGGTGAACGTATGCCAGCCACATATACCTGCCAGAGACCCAGGGGCACACCTACACAACCACACCCAGTCCACACTGTTTCCTGAGGCATGTAAGGCTGCATTTCCTTCTCTGTGTATGGGGGTTAACATGTGGTTTCTGTGGTGGCACTTGTGGGCAGCCACACCCAGGCTGTGCATGTGTTCATGGGGACAGGGTCCTTGGTGTGTTGTGCACATGACCACTGTGATGTGCAACAGTTCATTTCGGAGCATGTGGCATGGTCACATTTCCAGGTTGTGTATGTGTGTGACATGTCACATACCCCCAGGGTCCCATGGGGGAAGGTATGTACGTCACAGGATGACCCATTGCCACAATAGTGATGTCCCTCCACAGTCTGTGTGCATGTTGTGTTTCCGATGTCTCTGATTCCATGTGCACGATGGGAGACAGTCTCCACATCAACGTTGTTTGTGCATGGACTTTGATGTTGTGCGTCACTGGCGTCCATGTCTGTCCTGCGGAGGCGACAGGGGCCACTACCTGTGGGAGTCATGTTTGTTTTTCTGACGTGTACATGATACGCCATGTCATGCCAGTGTCCATGTGGCAAGACAGGGTCACTGGGAATCTACCTGTCAATGAGCTGTGATGCCTGTGGCGCATCTGTCCAGACATGTCACTGTGGTGTGTGTGTGGAACGTGACAGCAGTAAATGGGTACTGTGACACAGCCTAATGGTTTCCCATAGCACAACCTGGTACCTGTTGTGCACACATGTTGTACTGAGAAGTTAGATGATGGGCATGTAGGTGCGAGTTATGTCCGAACAGAACGGCACACACATCAAGTACTTGTGTCTCGTAATGATGTATCATGTGAAATTGAGTATGGTGAATGGCACATATGTGGGGTGACTGACAATCTTTCTTTCTTCAACCTATGCACTGCAGGGCTCCAGCTGTCCATAGACCATTCCCTGACCTGGCAACGATGGTGGAACGTGACAGCATCCGATGGTACCGCTTCACCAGGCAGCTGATTGAGGATTTGGCAGTGCGCTTGGCACCACATTTGCAACCTGGCCGGACGTACCCTACGGCGCTGACCCCCAAGGTGAAGGTAATGGCAGCCCTACACTTCTTTGCCACCGGTACCTTTCAACACACTGTGGTGACTGCCGGTGGGATGTCACAGACTATGTTCAGCCGTGTGCTACGCGATGTTTTGGAGGCAATGTTGAGATGCCTGAACCAGTACATCTATTTCCCTACACGTCAACAACTCACTGACGTCAAGAGTGACTTCTATGCCCTGGGGAGGATGCCACATGTCATTGGCTCCATTGATGGGACACATGTGGCTTTGATACCACCACAGGCACATGAGCAGGCATACCGGAACCGGAAACATTACCATTCGATCAATGCTCTGGTGGTATGTCTTGCAGATATGAGCATCACACATGTGTGTGCCCGTTTCCCTGGTTCAGCACACGATGCCTACGTGATGAGGAGTAGTCGCATCCCGAGGATGATGGCACAGATGCAGAACCAGCGTACCTGGCTTGTCGGTGTGTACTGACTTTGTACCATTGTGTGTGTTCTGATCTGTAGTATTCCACCCACTTTTCCAAATCAGCTAATGTGCACTTGTCTGTCCGTAGGTGACTCCGGATACCCCAACATGCCGTGGTTGCTGACACCCCTCAGGAACCCTGTGACACCAGCCCAGATGCGCTACAATGAGGCACATGGTCGGACCAGGAGAGTGATTGAGCGGACATTTGGTCTCCTGAAGAGCTGCTTCCGCTGCCTGGACAAGACAGGAGGGGCCCTCCCATATGCCCCAACAAAGGTGTGCAAGATTGTCATCGTCTGCTGCATGCTACACAACCTGACAGTGCGGAAGGAGTTGCCTCTCATCCTGGATGACGATGACCAACGTCCGCCACCTGTGGAGGATCCTGGCCTGGACCACGATGCCAGTGATG